>OX393552.1:83927367-84402605 GCA_947650365.1 Chamaelirium japonicum | reverse complement strand
ACACTAGATCGCGTGTTAGACCCGGCGACTCAACTAAAAGGTATGACGGGTTGGTGGTGAACCTGGCCTCATTCTCATGTGCATCTAATAACCGATAGATGCCCTGATAGGTTGCGTCTACCGGTTGGACACATCTATTATAGATAGATGTGCAGGGGGTGGAGTCACCATACGCAAGTTATTAGAGCCGCCATTGTGAATCCATAGGGATTGATCGATTGAATCCGTGGAAGACGGCAGCGTGTGGAAGATCTTCACCCGGAATTTCGAAGGATCTCTCTCATCTTCTCACGAATGTACGTTCTCATCCATAACGACGATCTCGGCCTATCGATCGAGGGTTTTCTCGACCCGAACGGCAGCAGGCTGCGAACAGCAGCGGCAAGCGGCTCCGGCCAGAGCAATGGTGGCCCGCGGCGCACAACAGCAGCAGCGGCGAGCTCCGGCACGCAGCAGCAGGGGCGACGGGCTCACACACGCATCAGAGACGATGGCAAACCGCACGTGTGCGCATCGTGCGGCTGCGTGCGCGTATGGGATAGTGGTGGCTGCGTGTGTGTGTGTGTGTGTGTGTGTGTGTGTGTGTGTGTGTGTGTGTGTGTGTGTGCGCGGGGGGGGGGGGGGGGGGGGGGCGGGGGGGGGGCGACGGCCGATTAGGATTTCTCCTGATTTTTGGGGAAGATGAACAGTTTAATCAATTGAGTTGGGTTTAAACCCGATTAAAACCCTATTCTAGGCAGACCCGGTTTAAGATTAATCCGGATCTGGTTTTACTTACCGACCCGACTTTTGGGTTTAAAACCCGACTGTGATTCGACCCGCAGTTCTAGGCTTGCCAGTCACTTAACTGACAGATTCGATTGTTTAATTGGGTTTAAACCCGATTGCAACCCAGATTCAACCCGGTCCACTAGTCCAGGCCCAAACTCAGACCTGAGCCCAGTTTCAAGTAAGCCCAACATGTTTATTTGTTATTTGATTATTTTGGACCGTCCATTTTTAAACTAGGATCTTGGGCTTGATCAAAGCCCGATCTGATCGATCCATATATGGATCTTGGCTATTTGGGTCTAAGCGCATCGGTACGGTCAGATTTTTCTGATTCGATCTATTTAGCAACTTATTGTGTATATGATACAGATAACAATATTTTAATACTTCTATATGTGATCCTAATGCCATTTTTATTGTTGATTATTTACATGCGCTTAACAATCATGCTGCTATTTTAATGTGACTTAATGATCTATATAATAGGGGAGGGTTTTATGGGTGGTACAAACAACGGTCATGATCTGTCTTTGGGAGGGGGATGAAAAAGAGGGATTAGTGTGATTCACTTGGAGAGGAGAATGGTGGAGATCCAATGGAGTTGAGATGGAGGGGTGTGGGATTGAGGGGAGGAGGAAATAACAGAAAATTGCAGTCCGGTAGCAAGTATGGTTCCCATTGTACCATTTCTTTTGGACGACATGGCAGACTATGATTGGGCGTAAGCAAGTGCATCAAATAAATTAGACATCAAAAAAGTTCTCCCCAATTAATGTTGTACCGAATAATGCTATTTGAACAAACTGAGGGACAATCACTCGCCTGGTGTGGACTGTGGAGTGAGACCGAAGGCTCGGTCAATGCATCGACATTCGTACCAAGACCTCATTGCCAACCCACACCATTATGAATTGTCCCACATGTTGTCCCTCGGTTTGTTCAAATTGCATTAACTGTTGTACCTGTGTTCGAGAGCATCTCTCTCTGCTCTTTACCTCACTCCCTTAAATTTATATCTCTCGGTCGAACCCTCTAGCCAATGGATATGTTGCACTTGCTTACGATTTATTCATCGTGTGACACATAGACCACTAAATGGGAAAATGGGGTTGCAAGTGTAGCATATGTCCGTAGCAAAATATTTGCCCCCTTATCTATACTATATACTAAAATGGAAGCCTCTCTCCCGTGTTGTGACACGTGGACGTGTCTTAAAGAGATAGAATTATTTTTCCGTGTGTGAACGCGGCTCCTTTTTAAATCCATTTAAAAACCAACCATAAAGATGATAAATTTTTATTCAATGATATTTAATGGTCATTTGATGTTAATCTCTCTCTCTAACAAGTGAATCACACTGCATTTCAAATTTTACATTTTTTTGAACAGTTGTGATGTCGTCTTTGCCAAATGGCGTGCATCAAACACATTCAGGCATTGCCCGGGTTTCTTACTAGTTCCCATTTAATTCTCCACATGACACACCCCAATTGGGCTGTAAGCACGTGGAGCATACCAAAAGGGCAAATAGAGTATTTTTGCTACTCGATTGATTAGGATCCTAAAATGCAAGTTTTAAAAATGGGAAGGTAATCCATCGATTGCATGCCCATTAATTTCTTAAGAGTATTTTTGCTACCCTATGAATTTTTTATTTTCTGTATCGGGTGAATCTTTATCTAATGGGTTGGTTTGTGAGGTACCTGTTAATGTATTATGCCATGTTGAGAGAGAGAGAGAGAGAGAGAGAGAGAGAGAGAGAGAGAGAGAGAGAGAGAGAGAGAGAGAGAGAGAGAGAGAGAGAGAGATGGTTGTTTCATCTAAAAAGATTCGGTTTGTATGTTCACCGAATCTGTTGCACATGCTGAATGTGCCCTCGTCGAATGTGTTTTGCCATCGAGGGTGATATCTGCATGCAATGCCGATAGGTAGTGGTGTCACTACAACATAACCATTCTATCGCAGCAGCCAAAAATGGCCACTTAAACCCTTGGGCGGCAGTCAAAATTGGCCACATAAACCCTTTTGCGGCAGGCCTACCACCGAAAAAACTCGCCACAAAAGCATCCGTCGAAAAAGCCATTTTATCCATGGTCACCATATTTGAGTATATTTTTGCAGTGGCTAAGCCCCCGTTTCATATCAAGTTTATGTGGTTGATGGTCCCAGCCACCGAAATGAAAAAGCCATTTACATCCATGGTCACCATATTTGAGTATATTTTTGCAGTGGCTAAGCCCCCGTTTCATATCAAGTTTATGTGGTTGATGGTCCCAGCCACCGAAATAGATGCCAAATATTACAGGGGCTTGGCGGGTACGCTCAAAAAAGCAACACCCGTGACCTGACTGAAACCCGCAACCCCACCCCATGGGGCAACTTTGACTGACTCGGAACCCCTATATACATGCACTCCTTTTTATCCACTTTTTTTGTTGATTTGTCAGAAGCCCGGATCGATCCTGGGTATGGAGAACGAAACGACTAAGTCTACACCAATTCGGTTATTATATTTTAATGTTAAAGGAACAACTTTTTTATATTTTTTCCACTGATAAGCACACCATGGTGCCTTGGCTTCTGCTCACTGCTTGTACGCAAAAGAGACCATTCTAGAAAAGAACAGCTATGAGCCTCTCTCTCTCTCTCTCTCTCTCTCTCTCTCCTCTCTCTCTCTCTCTCTCACTCTCTCTCTCTCTCTCTCTCTCTCGGTACTAGAGAAGACGAGATTACAGTGGCATGGAGGGAGACAGCATTGCCGGGAGAGGATGTCCCATCGCCGCCGGGGGGAATGCGAAGCCACACCGACATGACGGCACTTAGAACCATGCCGAACGGCTCCCTAGGGTCGTCCACACTCTGCTACGCTCAGCACCACCCCCGGACGGCTCCCCCGCGCTCAACCGGCTTCATGCCAAGCCCGACCTCCGAATATGTGTATTTAGCCTCTGAATATTCAGCGGCCATCAACCCCACCGGATTTGGTACAATTTTTTGTCGGGTGGACGAGGGCCACCAGAGTTGCTCGACCAAATCCGGTGGCGCACCAACACTGCGTGATTTGCTCGATCATTTTCAGCGGCCCATGAATCAGGATGGTGTAAACCATAATCCTTTCTTTGAGTATCTGAGACAGTAGGGGATTGTTCCCCAGTATACCACACCTGGCTATCCTGAGAGATCGAAGGGTTTTCGATTGTACTATCCTTCCAGACCGTTGGAGATAGTGGAGACGAATAGGGTCAAGTTTCTGGAGGATGCTATGGGGGAAATTTTCGTGCCGTCTTAATCAAAGACTTTGCCCCACAATTCTTGATTGAATTAGATGGTTTAGAGAGAGAGAGATTAGAATATAAAGAGGGATGACAGAGAGTTGTTGTCAAAGTTTGGTCTTGTGACCTACGTCTCCAGTCAAAAGGTGCCACCTGATCTCCACTATAATATGAGTAAATGAGGGGTGAGCATTCTCTCGACATGCCAAGAGAAGTTTCGCATAGTAGGGTTGCACGGAGCAACTAGAAGAGCACTCGAACGAAGAAGAGAGCTATGGCTCTAGCTCTATAATCTCCTCCTTCTTTGCTTGAATGCTAACCCTTTTTATGAAAGCCATAGGGATCCTTTTATAGCTGAGCATGTGCTCGATATGACAGCTATGACGTGATTGTGCTGAGGTGACCCACAGTTACCCCATCCCAGTTGGGACAGGGTTATGTGGGTCGGTTGAGATCTCTGGGTGCAAAAAAGTTCCCGGCGCGCCATGTGGCTCGAGCTTGGACATTCCTCGGTGCTATGAGGTCGGTAGGCTCGAGCTACCAGAGTTGTCAGTTCAGTCGCGGGTCAAAGCGGTAGACTTCCCGGATTTAGTTTTTTGGGCAAATTCGGACCGGTCTTCGGTACACCACGCTTCGGGAAACACGTTCCAGACTTAGTTTTTTGAGCGCATTCTAGCCAGTCTTCGATGCGCCACGCTTCGAGATACATGTTCCAAACTTAGGTTTTTGGGCGAATTCTGACCGGTCTTTAGTGCGCCACGCTTCTGGATGGACATTCCAAACTTAGTTTTTGGGGCGAATTCTGGCCGATCTTCGGTGCGCCACGCTTCGGGATACGCGTTCCATACTTAGTTTTTAGGGCGAATTCTGGCCGGTCTTCGGTGCGCCACGCTTCGGGATGCGTGTTCCAAACTTAGCTTTTCGAGCGAATTCTGGCTGGTCATTGGTGCGCCACGCTTCGGGATACGCGTTCCAGACTTAACTTTTTCGGCGAATTCTAGCCGGTCTACGGTGCACCACGCTTCGGGATGCGTGTTTCAGACTTAGCTTTTCAAGTGAATTCTGGTCAATCTTCAGTGCGCCATGCTTCGGGATGCGCATTCCAGATTTAGTTTTTTAGATGAATTTTGGACGGGCTTTGGTGCGCCACGCTTCGAGATACACGTTCCAAATTTAGCTTTTCAATCGAATTATGACCGGTTTTTGGTGCGCCACGCTTCGATATGTGTGTTCCAAACTTAGCTTTTGGGGCGAATTCTAACCGGTCTTCGGTGCGTCACGTTCCGAGATGCGCGTTTCAGACTTACCTTTTCGGGCGAGTTCTTGCCAGTCTTCAGTGTGCCACGCTTCGGGGTACGCGTTCCGGAATTCTTTATTTCAGGGCGTCTAGGGTTAGGGTTTCACTCCCTGTTCGTTCCCTCCATCGCTCCCATGCATATACGTTTCCTTCTTCCCTCTCCCTCTTTCTTTTGATTTTTGGTCCTCGCAGGAGAGACGAGGAGGGGAGGTCGGACCGTCCGACCCTTCTCCGCGGGGGTCATCGGGTGAGAGAAGACGCGGAGGGGAGGGTCGGACCATCCGACCCCTCCTATTGCCGAAGGTCACCTTCGAGAATGCGTGGAGGGGAGGGTCTGACCGTCCGACTCCCCCTCGTTGCGGAGGTCAGTTCCGAGAGATCGCGCGTGGCGGGGAGGCCGTCCCTCCCTGCTGTTGCGATCCATTGCTGGGTGAGAGAGATCCCTCTGTGAGAGTCCGTGCGTGAGCGTCTGTTGCTGGGTGAGAGAGCATCGCGATCCGTCCCTCTGTGATCATGAGCCGCTCCTCCGTTAGATCTCAGGACCAACCCCTGCTATCGCACACCCGAGTCACGAGCCCTCCTCCGGAGATCGCGAGCGGCTCCTCTCGGTCCGTCCCTGCGATCGGCTCCTACAAGCGTCTTCTTCGTCTCCGTCCGTGGCCACTGTTATGCATGTTAGGTCTGTTCTATCCTTTTATGACTATTCACGAGCCCACTCACAAACCCACGAGCCCAACCGAACCGAGCTTTGGTCTACTTGAGCATGGCTTGTTAGTCAAACGAGCCGAAATTCTGGGCTTGGCTCAATCAGTAGTCAAACGAACTCGAACAAGTTTTTTTATCTAGCTTGTTGGCAAACCGCTCCCGAACAGCTTGGTTCGTTTGCAACACTAACAGAGCGTCGTGATAGGCATCCCCACAGCGTTATACGGTAAGGCCTCCCCATCAAAGTTTTTTTTCGAGGAACAAGGAAAAAAGGTTGAATGGGTTATTTGTCGCCAACGAATTGTCATGGTCCCCATTTCACACTCCAATCCTAGGACACGGACTGCTGTCCCTAATAGGAACAGCTCCACTGAGTTGCTCCTATTTCATCTTATCTAGACAGCACACCTATCAAATTTTAACAAATTCTGAAACTTATAGGTTGGTATTTTTCGATCATAACTAGTAGACGCACATAACATTTCTTATATATGGGTCCAGTCTCGGATTGGTTCTTACCCGAAGCCCCTCACCTGGACCCGTGGCGTACTTAATCGGGTCTAGAAAAATAAGAACTGAACCAACCCATATTTGCAAAATCCCCGTACCAACTCGGGTCTAGAAAATATGGGTTGGCCCGGTCCTCGCAATTACCCGACCCCAGTTGCACCTCTACTCGAGACTACATCATCTCAACAGGCTTACGAAGCCCTAGTATTATGTCATGGCGCAAACCACGCCTTCCACATCATAATTAACATCAAGAAATTGTAAGTTGATGGATCATGGCGAAACAATTTGAATCAAAGATAGAATCGATCGATGAAAGAGAAAATCAAAACTGTTGAATTCCTTTCTATTCCTGCTAATAACATTTCTTGTTCAATAACTATAATACTTTACAAGGATTGGCAGTACTCCCCACCCATTACAAACTGGGGATCTAAATAAAAATCTAAAGTGAAGCCCAGTCACCAAAATAAATTTTTTATAAAAAAAAAAAAGGTATGGAACCCAAAAAAAAAATAAAAAAGAGTAATCAATCTCCAGATCTTCAAGTCACTAGAGACTCCAACCAATCGGAGGTGTATTCATATGCGACGAAGGTGACGGCGCCGGCAGGAGCAGATTTAATCAAGGAAGGGAAGATGCCCTTGTAGAGACCGGCCAACCCCTCCGCCTGCACTATCTGCCGCAAGCAGTCGTACATGTTCTTGTAGGTGCGGTCTGGTACCTGCGCTCCGTACTTTGGGTGCCTTTGCAACCCTTCAATCTGCAGTTCCACATAGAGGAGTTAGGGGCAGGGTATGACAACATCTATTGAATGGAAGAAAGAGAACAAAGAACCAAAGCAATAGAACAGAGGAGAGGTGCTGATCCAACCATGATGGGTCACTGGAGCCTGACAAGTGACAACATTCAAATTACTCTGTCTAAAGTCCTACTTTGCAGAGAACATTTTTGCTGCGCTTGCTTACGGCCCAATAAAGATGTGCTACGTAGACTACTAATACGGATTAGTATGCATCCGGTAGCTAGTGGAACCCCATCATTCCCGCAGCCCCGCTTAATGTTCCTCGTGGCAGTGTGGCACACCCTGATTGGGCCGTAAACAAATGCTGCATACCTGTTGGGTAGCAGAAATGTTCTCCACTTTGCATGTCACAAACAACTTCAGGTCCAAGATATCCCAATGAGGGTCCACAAAAATCTGTGAAGGAAACACCTTATCTTGTCAATATTTCTCAACTTTGATTACATAAAAATTCTCTGCGCCTCATTCACGTATTACCAATGGAATAGTGATTCCGATTTACTTAATAGAAAATAGGACGTTTGTTCATTTTGAAGAAATCTAGATAGATGACCTAGTAAAGAAAAGAGACTAGAATTAGTGTGGAAGGATCGATATATATATATATATATATATATATATATATATATATATATATATATATATATATATATATATATATATGATTCCAATTTACTTAATAGAAAATAGGACGTTTGTTCATTTTGAAGAAATCTAGATAGATGACCTAGTAAAAAAAAGAGACTTATATATATATATATATAGGCGTGTTAGGATGCGGCATGCGGTGCGTGCGGCGTCGCACCGCAGCCGTCTGATACACCGCTGCGGTGCGTGCGATACACACAGTGGTGCATTAGACGGCTGCGGTGTGACACCGCACGCCGCATTTTAACATCTCTCTCTCTCTCTCTCTCTCTCTCTCTCTCTCTCTATATATATATATATATATATATATATATATATATATAGAGAGAGAGAGAGAGAGAGAAATGCTATAATGTGGCATGCAGCATCGCAGCTGTCTGATGCACCGCTGCGTGCATGCGATGCGTGCATCGCACGGCTGCGGTACAGTGCCACACGTACCGCATACCGCATTATAGCATGCCCCTATATATATATATATATATATATATATATATATATATATATATATATATATATATATATATATATATGGGGAAGGATACTCTTACTCATGGCCTCTTACTCATATAGTTACCTATGATCCGGGCCGTCCATTAGATCCCGACGTACGGTTCGGATTAGATGGGGAGTTAAAGCAATAGTGTCCGCATTAAATGTCCGTATTAAAAGCTCATATTAAAAGTCCGCATTTAATGCGGACATCATTGCTTTAACTCCCCATCTAATCCAAACCGTACGTCGGGATCTAATGGACGGCCCGGATCATAGGTAACTATATGAGTAAGAGGCCATGAGTAAGAGTATCCCTCCCCTATATATATATATATATATATATATATATATATATATATATATATATATATATTAATTAGACCTATAAGAGCATGGTTGACCCTTCCACACTAATAGTGTGCTCAGTGGAACCAAAGGGTCTGCAAGTGTAAACTAACAACACTTGGCTCATTGATTTAAGGCATCAACACTTCAGAGGAAAAGTTAGAAAACCAAGCTTTACCAGAATTACACCTTCCTATCGCTTTGATTGCATAATCCCTGTAGATCGAGAAAGAACACTTAAGTTTTAGGGACTATATTTCTGTGTTTCAGTCTCAGTTTACTTGCATCTGTATCTCGGGAATTTTGTTTCCTTTCACCTCTTTAACTTACAATCTATGCCACAGAGATGAATGCAATTCCTTAAATCAAATCATGCCTTCTACCCTTTTTGTCTAGTCTCTTCTCTAGTTTAAGGGAACATCGGAGGGTTGCTCCCTGGTTGCATGAGCTTGAACTGTGTAACAAACAAAGCATTATGAACCTAATAAGCAGGAAATCTTCCTTCAATCAGAAGAATAATATAATTCTTCTGGCAGCTCAATTTAGAAGGGATTACACTAGATCAAGCATCAGAATCCAAAGATAGTAGGATCACAATAGCTGTGGAAGCAATCAATAACGAACGATTACTTTCTAGTTCTAGTACGTTGGGTTTGATAAACATTAGCATTGAACCAGAACTTTCACATTAAGGAAGTTCGAATATACCTGGAACCTCTTCTTTACTACATCAAGAGGGTGACACACGGACTTAGCACAGGTTCCAGCTGCAAACCCACAGAGAAACAACTGGATGCTTGAGGGAGTCTCGTCTGACCTAACTGAGTTAGGATGGGAAAACATGAATTTATTCCATGCCTGCAAATAGATCACAGTTGCAGTCAGCTTCACATTGTTTCATCATCATAATGCTTTATTTATTTAGAATCCTGATTTTTTTTTAAAAAAAAAGGACTAGATAGCTTTATCCTCTGATTTGTTATGGGCGAATGATAACCTTGTACATTGATGACACTCTTACAGCATTAATAATAATATCACTTTTAACGCAAAACAGTCAACATCTGCTGAGAGGCAGCACATAGCTAACATTGATCTCTCCCGGTAAATTTGAGGCATCAAGTCACAAACACCCTGGACCTTGATATTTTTACATCTGGTTTTTATATGCCAATGACTTCACCTCATTATCTACCATAACTTTAAAGCCTCACCCAAATTGGGGCAGGCTTGAATCCTTCTTACCAATAATTTTTTAAGACATCTGCTCACTGCTACGTTTCCATATATTTTCTCACAATTTTTACCCATGTTATCTTAGTCTTCAAGTCTGCTCTTTTCTGAGGCTTGAGCACACACCCAAGCCCATATCTTTTAATCTTTACCAAGGGCTTCTCAAAACTTTGATGCATACACGTACCATCTCAATTGGCTCTCCATTGTACCCCCACCTCAACGAATGGTACTGTTATGTAACCTGATGGATGCATACAAAACACAAAAATAATATATTGATCCTAGATGGAATTTTTAAAGAACACCTGAAAAGATATCCTGCTCCCTAGTGACTATAATATTGTCACAAGTACAATAAGCTAAGATAACGAGTAAACCACTATCAAAGGTTCTCCTTAACATTTAAAACTTAAAATTATAATAAGGGTACATTACACTTTGCCCCCCTGAAGTTTAGCTAAAAAACACTTAACCCCCCTATAGTTTAAAAACTACATTTTGCCCCCTTCAATGCACTTTTGATCTGATAAAATTACCAGATGAGGAAATTAAGTAGTTGGCAAAAGGGGGTATTGTGCTAACATTTCAAACTTTAGGGTGCAATTTGGAACAAAAAAAACTAAAGGGGTGTTAAGTGTTTTTGAGCTAAACTACAGGGGGACAAAGTGTAATTTACCCTTATAATAAAGTACCAAGCTATAAACACTTTCTAGAGAAAAGTTTTAAATGATAATCCAATAAGCCACCCAATCATTATATAAATGGGTTTGTACCCGAAGTTTGAACAAGGTAGACTTATTGGATTAAATTTGGATATAGACAGATCCAAACCAGATATTCTGATAATGTATCTGACAAGGATTATGTATGAATTATATGATAATATAGAGCACGGCTATTTGAACACACAAGGGGACACAAAAGTAGACACAGCCGAGTGTTGGCCGATGCACCCCACCTCGGCATATGCCCGCTTTTGTGTCCAGTGTTAAAGATCATTCCCCATATTATATTCAATGTGCTGATAGCCTGATACATCTGCTAATTCTGCTTCATTGTAGAATAACAGACATCAAGTTTCATAAGTACCGTATGTTGGATGTAGAAAGAAAGGATTGTATATTCTAAATAATGAAACAAATACTCAAGTTAAGCATTCAAGATACTAAGGATAATAATATGGCACTTGGGCTAATGTAGAAAAGTACAGGACAATCAGATACCATTAGGTTTTTTAGTGTCAAATTGGCCAGTTTAGAGCCTATTGATCTGTCTTAGTCAAGTCATTTAATCAATTAAGTGGGTTTTTTTCTAAATATTTTCCAGATTTTGCACAGTTTAGTATATGGGTCGAGTTTTGGGTCAAGCTGAAGTAGGTACAAATTAGTTTGGAGTCCTATTTGAGAAAGGATAAGGATGGAACTAATCTTCTCATAACTAGCAATTAATGGGCAATTCAAGCAATAAATCAGCACTTAATGCTGATTAATTGGAGGAAAGGGGCAATTTTGGAAAGACAGAGGAAACCGTCAAAACAAGGAATCGCGAGAAAAGATTATGATAGATCCATGTAGGAGAAACAGTTATCCCTTTCCCTCATGTAGTTTCTCTTCTCAACTTATTGCACATGAGCTCTATATTTTCTTTACTAATTGCACATGGGTCTCTATTTAGAGTCTTATAGGGCCACCAGTTGTAAGCCTATTTATTCCTTAACTTTTTTTCAATGATTGAATATCTCTGAAGGAAAACTAATATCTATGACTAGTGTTCGTCAGCATATTGGAGTTGTATTGGTCTTTTCTTTTCTATCTATTGAAGGAGGACTCCTCCCTACAGTGTATTCAATTCAATCTTAATAAAAATCCAGCTTTGTTGTTTTCTTTTAGAAAAAGAGCTGATTGACCTTTTAGTCTATCCCTTTCCTCTCACTTCTCGTTTTTTTATAATGCCAATTAATCCCAATCACTGAGTCACTACATAAATAACTAAAATGGATCGTAAAAGAACTTAAAGCCCCAAAAAAACTAAAACTCGTGCTAGGGCAGGTTGCACTCAAAATATGATAGAAGAAGCTGCATCAGCGCCTGAAGTCGTTTTCAGTCAAATGTCTTCCAAGTGTTTATGCCTGTTCATCAAACTAGTACGATTTTTGTTCTAAGGTGCTATTAACCAAACAAAAAAAGGTATTATGTATATCAGCATGAACATATCTAAGCTGCTTTGCAATGCAACGTATCAATATTCAAAAGTGTAGACTGATTGTAAAGGAAGAGTACACAAGCACAGCCACACAAATAGACACTGGTATTATACTAAAAATGTAGAGAGTTTATATGAGTAATCTTAACTTAGATTTGATCTCCTGGTTAATCAATTTGTGCTAGCATGCAGGTACTCCTTTCAGACATCATACTTTATGGAATTTTTCACCTCAATGATATATTAAGGGGTTCTCATAAAGTATATTGTGGCTTATCAATGAAAATACTAATCGATCTCCTGAACGACAAAATAATAAATCGCAGTCACACATTATTCCGATGTTAATAGCTCCAAAAATGAGCGAGATTTAGATATTACCATCATCCATCGCTTGAACGAGTCATATGTGCCAAACTGCAGGCCAGCGTAAGGAATGATCTCAACAAGTGTTGGTGACAATCCAGCATACAATCCTCGAATGCCACGGGTTTTGACGATATCAAAAAATGCAGCTCTCATGGTGGAATATACCTGAACAAAATCAAACTATCTTAATGTCAACATCGATATTTTCTCATCTATTTTGTATATGATTGCCCATATATGTGAAAGTATGTCCTCTGGTGATCAAGTTGATAGGCTTCTTTGTTTTGAAATGCATTTTCATGGACAAGGTATTACAAACATTGGTATCATATAAGAACAACAAAATTAAGTAGCAAATTGTCCAAAGAGAAACAAGTATGAAGATAATTTCAAGTAATGAATGTTTAGCGGAGGAAACTAGATAATAAAAAATCCCAAATTAAGATACTCGCAGAGCACATGCTATTCTTACTTGTAGTTAACATTGTACTTGCAGGAAAGTTAGGAAACTAATTTGCAGAACTGACACAATCATAAATTTTCAGGAAAACTTATTGCCACAAAAGAACAATAATTCAAGAAATAAATAAAATGTCCTTACATCTCGCAATGACTGGAAAAGAACATCCATATGAGGAAATGAATGCTGAAACATAAAATAGCACTTGAAACACGTGTCATTGGCCATGTGATGAGGGCTTACGGAAAAACACTAATTTGTAGAATAATGCAATCCATCTTGGGCTCATAGAATTTCACCCCCCATGCCAATGTTTGTCCTTTAATCTGAATAGGAGTGGCAACCATGTAAATAGAAATGATTTAGTTATAGGCAAATTATAAAAACATCCCCTGAACTATCCACCTCATTTCATATTAGTCCCTCTTTTTTTTTTTTAACAATTTGATCCCTGAACTATGCTCCGTCTGCATTTAGTCCCCCTACATTAACTTTTATTCCGAAAATACCCTTGTCCTAGTAAGCATAAATTTAATATTTTAAACAATTTTGAGTCTTAATGGAAATTGGTAAGGGTATTATCGAGATAAAAAGTTGATGGAGGGGGCTAAATGAACATGGAGCATAATTTAGGGATCAAATTGTTCAAAAAAAATAGTTGAAGGACCAATATGATATGAGGTGTATAGTTCAGGGGAGGTTTTTGTAATTTGCCCTTAGTTATATTTTGATAGGAGTTCTACAGCACTAAAGTGAAGATTGTACAAGTACCTCTAATTGATCCCCTAAATGCATCAGTTTAATGCCTGATCTACTTGAGGAACTTTGTGACTAGGTAGGTCAATACTTCTTTTGGGGGTAATGCCATAAGGCTCGTGCTATCATTCCATAACTAGATGAACAGCCATAAAATGGTAAATGTCACACTCTAGTTTACTGTGCATCTTTTACGCCCCTTAATTACAACAGATACATCTCTACAAATTGTTCCTAGATGTCTTTTGGAAATTTGCCACCACAGACACTGCTCCTCGAGGTCCATATGAATTGTTGTTTAACCGAGATGCTAACAACTTCATTAGCCTGCCAATTTAAGGCCATTACTTCCGGTATGAAATCACCTCAAGTTTATCTCACCAAGAGCATTTTGTCTGCCAAGTTAACACATTTGTTCGAAACTGTGGGAATATTTTATCTTCCAGGTATGGGCTACCCGCCAGCTCCTCTCAATAGAGCTAACACTTGCTCGACTTGCACTTGTAGTTGTAGTGGCATCGAATTTGAGCTCGACTCCATGAATGGTGCCAGGTGCCAGGTGCCAATCAATCCATAAACTATCTACTACACATAATCCATTAGGTCGAAGTCACTGCATCTTTGTCGGGGTGTCCCAATGAAGGCTGATTTGTTCTTTTATAGCTCCGTATGTTTCCACTGAATTTAGTCCAATCAACTCACTCTAGCATTCTTGATCTTACTTCTCCTGATGCTCCATAACATATTGAATAGATGGAGGGAAAACACCTCATAAGAAAGGAAAGCACCCCTTCGGTGAACAGAGGTGAGCAAGTTTTTTGAAGGAAGGTAATATTAGCTCCCCAAAAAACACTATAGACGGACGAGTGAATAAAGCATGATCTAAGAATCTACTTATTCCAACTAGTGCATATCCTAGGTCAACAACCGCTGCTTGGTAGGTCAACAACCTCTACTTCATACAATGCTGGTAAAAAAATTAAGGTTTTCTTATGAAAGAGATTTGATCTCTTCACTCATGGTCACGCCACACTGAACGCAGTCATTAATGTGAACGGCTTCGTGGTAAGTGATCGGCTCATCATCATCGCTCAGAGCTATTGCATAAGTTACCCAGTCTAGTCAAGGCGACCAGGCGGTGCCTAGGTGTTTTGGTCTATCTATGCGAAGGGGTGCCTAAGAGACAATATAACATTGTGAGACCCTTGACTCTTAGCTTTTGATCGCCAATCCCAATGTTTTTTGGTTATTACTACCCTCATTTGACTTAATATAGAAGAACAAATGAGGGTAGCAGGCTCTGTTACCAAAATCTCTGATTTTTTGAATAAGTCTCGATTAAAACATGACTTATTTAGTAAACGTTCACTACGCGACTCTTTCCCGATTTTTTAAAAAAGTCACGATTTTATAAAAAAATCACGATTTTCACGTTTTAATCCCGATTAATTGTGTTTTAATCCCATCATGTATTGCTCAAAAACCCTATTGTAATATCTATATATAAATATGTTCTAAAATTCTACCGTTTGTTTCCCAACTCTTTCTCGATCTTTCCGACTTTTTCAACCTCCCTAGTCGATTTTTTCCTGACTTCCGACTTGGTAACTATGGTAGCACGTACCACAAAACAATAGGAGGCATTCAACGATTTAGGACCTTACAATGTGATTGGACATGATACATCTACATTAGCCAAAGCAAAGCCAAAAATGTGGAAATCTCAGACCACATACTAATATAAGCCTAATGAAGAAGAAAATGGGTGGTATCTACGATGTCAAGGGAGAAGGGTATGATGTGCACTTACCCAGACCAAAGTAAAATGTGGACCGTGGAACGCTCTTGAAAGGATGTAACGTACTTGATCGATTTGTATGAATGTACTTCAATAAATAGTTTTTACAATGCACTTGAATTGGTTTTAAGGTACATAATCAAGTAACATTCTCTATTACCTTATTTGAACATTTATATTTTTTTTAGCCTTTTTAAGCATGATTAAAAAATATCAAAAAAAATAAGAATCGAAGTAATGCACTACTGCACATCTTGACATCTTGTATTTGAGAGTTGGTTGAAAAAGACAGTTGCAACTTCAAAGCTTCGAACTTAAAGCTAAAACAGTAAGGGTTTCAAATTTAGGAATGTTATAGCCTTTTTCCTAAATCATGACAAATTATAGATTTAATAACTTGAAGTTCAATCAACTCAACCATGAAAATTAACACATACCTTTGGCTCACCCTGCGATGCTAAAATGGTTCGTAAAAGGTCAAACGGATATGATCCAACTGTTGCTACACATCCAGCTAATGCACCACTTACGTAAGACAAATAAGGACTCAGCTGCAAGTGATCCTCTGCAGGAAGTTAAATACAAAAGAAAGATGAGAGAAACAAGAAAATGGGGAGCTTCACTAAATAAAGGGTTTTTTGCGTGAAAAATAATCAAATTCACATCTAGTTATTATACAATTATCAAGCTGAACTATACAGAGCAGCCACAAAAATCTCATAAAGCTAGAGGTTTCAAAATCAACAATGTAATGCCATTTATAATCGACATTAAAAGATTATGTACTTGTTATAGGACTAAAATAATGCAAAAACTTCAAAGTTGTGACAAAAGTCATAAAACAGCACATTAGTTACACAAGCGAGAATGAAAAACAGAATAGAAAATTTGTCCTACATAAATTAATAAAGATTCATTATATTCCCAAATCATCAACTATAGGAAAACTTATAATGGAACATAAACAAAGAAATGGAAGGATATGATAATTATGCCAATAATTACACAAATGAGATTGATTGAACAGGGTACAAAACACATGGGGTCAGAAATGAGAAAAATATAAATCAAATTGAGGGTGAAAACTTAATGAAGTGGAAAATGTCAACTTGTAAGCCTGTGAATCATAGTTGTTCATTTTAGCATGAAGCTAGGTAAAATTAGTGGAAATTGAATTATGTGTCATTCTTTTGTTAGAAAAATTGAATTATGTATCTCAAGAGCAAATAGCGGAGCTACTAAAAAAAATTTACCATGTGCAGGCAACTATCAGTCTATCGCATGCATGTGCTTTTGTGTATGTACAAGGTGTAGGTTGCCTTCCTAACTTCTGATAGATAAGGTAACCATCGTGAATGTACCGCTTGCCCTTCTCATTTGTGAGCGGACATGAATGTCCATGTTACTGTAGTGAGTTGTGGAATACCTAAATAGTGGAGTACATATTAGGCAATGAGTGGTTAATTCTGAAGGCGATGGAATAAAGGTTTAAAAAAACAAGATTATTGGAGAAGCAATTTGGATTTATGCTAGGAATATCAACAATGGATGCGGCTGAGACAAATAATAGAAAAACTTAGAGAGAAGAAAAGTAATCTTCATATGGTTTTTATTTAAGAGGAGGCTTATGATGGCTATGGTTATGGTAGAGGAGGTTCATGATAGAGTATCACGAGATATATTTGGTGGGCTTTAAGAAAGAAAGGGGTGCCTCAAGGTTATATTGAAATTATGGACATGTATGAGAGAACAGTGTGACAAGCAATTGAGGGGAGGCAAATGAATTTCCACTAACTGGGAGACCAAGGGTGGGCACCAAGTCCATTTTGTCAATTTGTCAGATGAAGTTACTGCTAATTTTCAAGAACTACAATGGTGTATGATATTTGCACATGATAAAGTGTGAATTGATGAGACAAGGTTAGGGTTGAATGTTAACTCGGAGGTTTGGAGGAAAGGTTTGGAAGATAAGGGTATAAAAACTAGTAGAACTGAAGTGGAGAAGACGGAATATAACTTTAGTAGAAATAGTAATGATATCAAAACCCTATTAAAAATTGATGGCAAAGAAAAACAACAATGTGATTGTTCTCAATAACTTGGACCAATGATATAAAAGAATGGACAGACTAATTGAGATGTATCCACTATCCAGTAGATTTATAGTTGATTGCATGTAGTAGAGAGGAGCTTCAGTGGTGCTATACGATCAACGCGTGCCTTGAAAACTTAATAAAAATTTGTATAAGACAACGATAAGGACAGCCATCGTGTCCTTTAAAACTTAATAATGAGTTTTATAAGACAATGATAAGGTCAAAAATGTTATATGGATCAGAATGTTGGGCAAAAAGATGACTCAATAGCACAAGATGAGCATAACAGAGATGAGAATGTTGAGGTGGATATGTGGTAAAACTAGGAGGGATATTGATGCAAACCCGGTTGCGAGACACGGAAGCTAGTTACTAGTATATCAAATTATGGTCTAATTTAGATAACTAAAGATTAAATTTCAGCAAGCACAACCCATCTACAATCAGATTTTCTTCAAGAAATAACTTTCCTAATCACGATAGATTGCATATATTTTAGCAAATAAAGAAAACAAGCATTGAAACATGATTTATATCAAAACTGAAATTAAAAACAATAATTCCAGTAAATAGGGTTCATGCAAGTATGACTAAAAAGCATAGGATAAACATCTGATGGTATCAAGCCAAGCTTAGCCACTAATGACGATTAAGAACAAACTAGGGTTGCAAAGGGAGGAGGAAATTTTGATGAAAGCCAATGAAAAAAATATGATGATATCAAACGCATGAAAAGATAATACCCAGAGATCACAATCTCTATGCGAATCAAGCTATGTCGATGAAAAGACGAAGGGCGTAGAGGTAGAAGGCGACGAGGAAGAGCGAGGGAAGAAGCCAGATGAAGTCTCAAGCAAGCGACGAAGAACGAATGGCTCACCTTCTTCACGATCCAACGATCAAGCAAAAGCCTTCATCAATCTCCCATCTTTCTATTAGGGTTTCATCCCCTATTTATAAAACCCAAGATGACCTCACATGGACACACAAAAGGGATACACAAGAAAAAAGAAGAGAAAAGGGGGCATAGGGTTCTTGATTTCCGCGTCAAAGGAGGAAGAGAGAGACAATCACGCGAGAGAGGAAAGGAAATAAAGCCGCACGGCTTTACTCGCGGAAAAAGATCCCGCGCGGGATGTTTCCATGGGATACGTCCCGTTCACCCTATTTTGGTGCTAAGGTAATGCAGGGGTAGATTCGACGAGCACATGTTTCAAGTTTTGCACGCATCTCGAAGCTCGAATAGGAATAATATAATCATTTTAGGATTAATAATCACTAAAATTAGTATTTTCGGAATAAAATAACATATTTCGGATTTATTAATTATGGTAAATTTTAAATTTGATATTTAGGTAAGATTTGGATAAATTCAAATATTTTAAATTAGAAAGTTATTATCTTTTAGATGTAGTTGTCTTTATTAGTGATTATCTCTTGTAAGCCTATTTAAAGGCCTCCCTTTATGATAACAATTATTGGAGTAAATTATGACAAAAAAATTATAATTTTTTCTTTGATTCATGTGAGACAGTCATGATTGTGTTCCTGAGAAGGGATCGAAGAACAAGAGGCTCACCGAAGTGAGGTCGGAGTACCGTCGCCGTCGATGCGAGGCCGACAACCCCCTTCGCCCTTCCATCCCCTCCCCTTAAATGTCGTCACGATCATGCTGCATCAGATTTGGTATCAGAGTCTTTGATTCCTGTGAAACAGTCATGACTGCATTCCTGAGAGGGGATCGAAGAGCGAGAGGCTCGCCGACATGAGGTCAGAGCACCGTCGGTGCGAGGCCGACAACCCCCTTCGCCCTTCCATCCCCTCCCCTTAAATGTCGCCACGATCATGATGCATCATATTTGATATCAGAGCCATTCTTGGTGGTTTCCATCTCCGTCAAGCGATCATCATCTTCGTCGTTCGCGTCCTCTTCATTTCTGATCGCCATGTACCATCAAATCGTCCTCTATGTACAACTCCTAGACTAGGTGAACACATTGAGTCTTAAACTATACCCTTCTACATCTATTGATGCTATTTATGTTGGGCAAATCAAGAATCGAGCCCGATAGCTGACTTTGTCAACCAACTCATTCGTCGAATGGATCTTACATCAGGTAGGATCGGTTGAAGAGCAACTTAATGATGTGATGCAGCTGATGGTCGAGATTGAGCAAGATGCTATGATCAAGCAGCAACGAAGAGTCCATGCATCAACTGGAGCTCGATCAGTTATACCTCCTGCACCGGTGTCTCCTCCTACAGCACATCCATCTCCTTCCGCACCAATGGCTTCAGTGCAGCCACCACCACCAGAGGAGTCTGCTCCACCGCTCGTGACACCATCTGTGGTGTCTGCACCGCCAGTTCCATCGCCACCAACGCCACTTGCAGAGGAATCAATATTCTCGTCAGTGGAACCCCCGCTTATAGCAGAGTTGCCACCGACAGTTGACTCCAGTGGGTGGGTCTCTCTTCAGCACGTGGACTTTCTCGGAGTACACCGACCACCAGTCTCCACCCTTTCCTCAGCAGAACTTGGGCATCGCCGCTTCTAGGTGTCCCTTTCAGCTTGCCACAGTGGTTGTCTCAGTCAGGATGTGCCGATTCTTTTCGACTCTTGGTCCATAATCAACGACAGTCACACTTTCTCGTGGAACCCAAGAGGTGACTATAGTGCAGTGCGACTGCACCAGCTAAGCCTTTATCACCAGTTGCGAATTTCAAGACAGTCCTTCGGTGATCTTGATTATTCAAACATTCTTACCTCCAATCAAGACTTCACAGAACTCGAGATCGAGTCCTGTCGAATCATAGGAATTTGATGCGGGGGTAGATTCGATGATTACATGTTTCCAGGTTTGCACGCATCTTAAGGCTCGAATAAGAATAATATAATCATTTTCATATTAATAATCCCAAAAATTAGTATTTTCGAAATAAAATATTAATTTCGGAATAAAATAATTATTTTATTTCGAACATATTATTTTAATCCGAAAATAGCCTATTTCGAATTTATTAATTATGGTAAATTTTAAACCTGAATTTTAGGTAAGATTTGGATAAATTCAAATCTTTCAAATTAGGAAGTAATTATCTTTTAGATGTTATCACTATTAGTGATCTTCTCTCGTAAGCGTATTTAAAGGCCTCCCCTTATGATGAAAATTAATGGAGTGAATTATGATGAAAAAATGGCAAGTTTTGCTTTCACTCCTGTGTGAGGGTCATGACTGCATTCCTAAGAGAGGATCGAAGAGCGAAAGACTCGTCGGAGTACCGTCGGTGTGAGGCCGATAACCCCCTTCGCCCTTCCATCCCCTCCCTTTCGTTGTCGCCACGATCGTGCTGCATCATAAGGGCAACCCCAAACTTAAATTAAATCCTTATTTAATTTAAATGATTGCTATGGACACCCCTAATGTCACTTAATTGGCGATAATGGCTTGGCTATTGGCTTGCTTGCTTTCAACCATCGAATGCATCATCCAACGCCTCCAGTCCTCATGCATGGCCATATTTTATTCATCCACTTTAGATTATAAGCGGCTAACACAAATAAATAACTGGGTGCGACAAACCCCGCACCATAGGCTAAAAAGTTGTAGGAAACAATCTAAACATCCGATCCTCGTCTGGAGACAAGCAATGAAACCACAAAAACCAATGTCTACCAACTAAAACATAAAATAAATAACATACGATGTGTGTAGCGAGATGCGGCTACATCAGATATGGTGAGGATTGATTATATTACGAGCGGTGTAGGAGTTACACAAAATGAGGACAAGATAATGGAGTAAAAATTAAGATGGCATGGACACGCACAACGGAGAACCGAGGTGGCCCCGATAAAGAGGGAATCTCATATTATTGTGGAGGGGCTAAAACAGAGGGAAAGACCTAAGATAACATTGATGGAAGTTGTCAGCATAATCACCAAGTTCGGGTTCGGCAATAATCCGAGCTATCCTGCTCAGGTAGAGCTCGAGAAAAATCGGTGAAAGTTGGAAAATTCGAAATAAAACGAAAAAAAAATTCAAGGAAAAGACCGAGTTCGAGATTTAATTGGCTAGGATAAATTTTGAAAAAATTGGTAAGTTCGGGTCAACTTTTTTGTCTATATATAAGTAAACAAGGTATTCATATTTCATAAATGTAAATATAATAGTATATGGTAAAAATACATCAACATGAGATACTTTTGAACACAATGCATAAAAGACCAGCAATAAAGCCCACAACCACGTCTGCTAGTTTTTTCAGTCAAGATTGTCCAGCATATGTCACCAGCATTAACTAGTGACTTATTAAATAAGTCGGAGTAAAAAAAATTGCATTTTGGTGATCCGAATAGGTCGTGATAAAAACAAGCTAATAGTCGACAATGATTAAAGTCGCGATTAAAATGTGACCTTTTGATAACGTCGGATACTTTGGTAACTCTGGTTGTCAGTAAGGATAATAAAAGGCTTGTATTATCAACAGATATAGCACTTAACAGGAATGAAAGAGGAAGCAGATTCATAAAGCCGATTAGATAAAGATGTAACTAGGCTAAATAAGTATGGTTTTATTTACATTTTGTTCAAATTAATAATTGACTGAAGAATACAAGACAATTTCCATGTTTACGTTAATTGTAGATGGAGTGAGATTATGTATATGACAATTTATATTTTAATTTACATCCATTTATTTGTTTGTTTGTTTTATTATTAATGCTGATTTTCTCCTTGGTTGGATGAACTTAAACCGCATAACCATCAAGGTGGGTTTGCATACCCACCAACGGGTATTTTAGGTTTCTTGGGATACCCCTCTCATGCCAAGTTGTCTGGGTCAAGTTTTTGGCACAAATCGTCGGTAGGGGTGTGCATCGGTTCGAAACCAACCTATTTAGGCAAAACCCAAACCGATCCAACCTTGGTCGGTTTTGAGGATTTTCAATCCGATCCAAACCAAACAGAGATTGGAATCCAATCCAATTAAAGTTGGTTGCATTGGATGGTCGGTTTGGGCTTTGGCCCATATGCTTATTGGGTTTTTTTTTCTTCTTCTATTAGACCTAGTTTCAACTTAAAAAATAATAATTGTTGTCAAATCATTAGGCCTAAATAAGATTTTTAATTGATTGTGAGTCATCCTACAGTATTGCAGAGGTTGTTGTTAGCAAGGGTATATGAGGAAATATGGTATATTTAATAAAATACTATATGTATATACATATGTCAGTCCGGTTCGGTTAAGGTCGGTTTTAAATTTATAAATCCATCAAACGATCCAATCACGTCGGTTTTTAAAAAACCCAATCCAACCCGATCCATTGAGTGTGTCGTAACCGATCAAGATCGATCGGTTTGGTATGGATTCTGCACACCCATAATCGTCGGTTGACGTTGGGTTGACAATAGGTTGAAAAATTCCAGTATGTATTAATTGTAGTTGACCCTGTCTTGTTGGGGTGAAGACATGGATGACAATGGTGAAGTGACAATATGAGGACATGGCGCTCGTTCAACTCTCATATTACTTTTACCTAAAATCATTAAATTTATAAATTTGCAAGAACCATGACACCTAAAACAGCTCAAATATGACGTGCATAATACAAGAGCACTTAGACATAATATAGGGCCACATCTCTGATGGAAGGGCTAAAACATCAAGTTTCACGTAGCTCGGGTAGCCGGAATGTGAGGAGGGTCATAAAAAGTCCATTCAGAGGTTCAAGACTGTGCGTCCATAATCCATAACCATATGATTTAGGAAAACCAAGATTAGATCTTCTCCTAGAATGGGGGGGCAGTCATCAAGCGCATCTATTGTATCCATTAGAGCACCACTGCTTCATAGGACAATGATAAATGGACCCAAAGATCATTTGGGTTATGGAGACGAGATGGGAGACACTCTTTGAGAAAGAAGAGGGCACAAGGTCATCAAGTCGTGGCTACTAATACATCTATCTCGCGTTCATGAGGCGTGGAGAATGGGTTAGCAAGGGACTGATAGTACAATGTTTGACTCTTCAACTCTCGCCCCATGGCACTAAAGAAAGCTATCTTTGACGCTAGCACGATTATAGGATCCAAAGGCCTACCATCACTAAAAAATATTCAAAAGATTAGTGAGTTTAGAAGATAACAGTGATAGAATCGAGTGTGGGTTTTCTAAATAATTTATTTCTTTATCATATAAGAAGATTATGTAACTTTTATGAAAAACTCTCAACAAAAACCAGAAAATCTATGAATTATGTGCTGGTTTTGTCATTATGTTATTATGTTAAATTTAAGGGTAAATTACACTTTGCCCCCCTGAAGTTTAGCTCAAAAACACAACCCCCTATAGTTAAAAAACTACAGTTTGCTCCCCTTCAATTCAATTTTGATAAAAATTAACAAATGAGGAAATCAAGTATTGACAAAAGGGGGTATTGTGCTAACATTTCAAACTTTAAGGAGCGATTTGGAACAAAATAAACTACAAGAGCGTTAAGTGTTTTTGAGCTAAACTTCACGGGGTAAAGTGTAATGTACTCTAAAATTAATGATGTACGGACTACATAAAACTAACTAAAATAAACATGACTATTGAGTGGTATGTACCTAACATGTCTAAATGATTTCCTGTCTACTAACTTTAGATGATTCTTAATGTTTTTATTATACTTTTTAACATTTTAAACATTAAAAACATGCTTTAAGACTTTAGGCTAGTTTGAAGCAAAATTTATTGAGGTGTTTCGATTTCAGCTGAGTTATTTGGTTTATAATTGCCAAAACAGTCTCTTAACATATATTTAATCCATGATTGAAACTACACTGTTGGATGTGTGCATCTTGCTTTGGACAAGCCGGGATTTTTTGACCGATACAAATAATGTAAGCAGTTAATGCAAGTAATTTTTTTGCTTCACTTTGCTTGAATACTAACTGCAAACTTTTTATTTTCACTATAACATTTAATTACAAAAGATATCTCAAAATGCCACAATCTAGAATATTTGGTGTCGTTCCATTTCGAAAAGGTCAATAATGCAGAACTACAATTTCAAGAGTTTGCACCCGTGAGATTCCATCATATCAATATTTGCACGACATCAAGGCTCTGTCATGCAAATGTTATCCAGCGTTAAGGCTTTGCGGTATTAATTTATACTGGTTCCAGTACGAATTACTCCAATTTAGAATCTTGAACCAGGTCAGTACCAAGAATGAATTATGTATAGTAAGATAATATAAAGAGTTCAAATAAAAACTAACTGCCATAGCCAGATAACAATAATATATGGGCCTATGTAACATCATTGTGTGACAAAACTTTGGTATACAGACCTGTCTTGGATGAACTTGCTGCAAAAGTTTTCAACCTGTGTAAAACTGTAAATTGTATAGCAGTGTAAGGCATATACATGAGTAGAGCCGGAACATTTCCTCTCCAGAAACCCTGTTACAAGAGATACTATGCCATGAAATCTGATGGAATGACAGTCCTATCAAAGCATCAAATATTTGAGTTCATAAATTATGTACATAATCCTTCATGTAATATCTAGCTTCTCTCATGAATCAAAAAACAGCATAAAGAAGAAACAGATACCTTTAAAGATGAAAGAACTATTTTAAATATGAAAGTTGCTTAGAAGTTAGAACCATAATTGATCATGAAGCTACTCGATTGTCTCAACCAATCAGAGAGAACCTGTAATGTTGCATAAAAGAAAAGTGGATCTCTATAGATGGGTCCAACTGGAAAGTGGGTGGCATGTAGTTCCTTAGCACCACAAACAAAAGTTGATACAGATATCTATCTATATTGGAACTGAGAGAACGAATGAGTATTAGTTCTGGTTACGACTCTCATCCTTCAAAACTCAACACCTGATGTTGTCAAAATTGAGGTCACAAATCTAAAAGAGGGCCTAGATAAATCAGATCGTAGATCATAAATTCTTTCTCGTTCATCTAAAAAAAACGAAAGCATAACAAATCAAAAAATAATAAACATCCCACAAATGTAGTCTAGATTAATAAAAAACAAAATAATGGAGAATAGACCAAGATGGTTTGGCCATGTACAACGTAGAGTATAGGCGGTCCCAATAAAGAGAGGGCCACAGATTAGTGTGCAAGGTTCAAGGAAGAACTAAACTTACATTGATGGAAGTTGTTAGAAAAGACATGGAAAACTTTCATCGACTGCAGATATAGCCCTAAATAAAAATGAATGGCGAAGAATGATTCATAAAGCCGAACCCATGTAGATGGGACCTAGCTTGATGGTTATGGCTATGGTTATGGTTATGGTTTTAGTGTATTCTATAGTATAAAATTGTTTCAAAACTCTCGCCCATATAGAAAGTTTTATGAATCATTTGATTGATGCTTGGCACCATGGTTTAAAATTTTGATTGGATGTCTCGTTTTGGTTCAGGCCGAAACCAAAATTTCAATCAAAATGTGAAATTTTTGAAATGGTCAAAAAATGAATTTTTGATGCGTTTTTTTTTTTTGAATTTTTAAATTTAAGACTTTTATAGTTATGCGTAGATATTTACGTGAACTATTTTTAGAAAACACACACCAAACACATAGTAAGCATGAAAGATGTGGCGAAATCCGATGGCTCGGTCAAAATCAGTCTGGTTTCGATCGAAATCAGGCTAGTTTTGGTTGAAAAATGCTGGTTTTGGTTGAAATAAGGCTGGTTTTGGTTGAAATGAGACTGATTTTCGTTGAAATCTGGGTGCATATAAATCCTCAAACCCATTGAAACCAACCCACATGCTTTTCGAAATCCGTAGGCTGGTTTGGGTCGAAATCCCCGAAATATGATCGAAACCACGAAAGTTTTGTGAAATGGTCAATAAAACATGCCCACATATTTCAAACCCACTCAGTTTTGGTGGGCCCCCAAGCTTTCGGCAGAAATTTCGGCGAAATCCGGTGAATTGCACCCGAAATGAAAAAAATTTAGTTAAATGAGCAAGGGTCTAGGTTTCAACCCTACCTTTTGTTTCGATCCCAGCCGAAACCGAAATATTTCAAAGAAATTTCGCCATTTCAACTAAAATTTGTAACCATGCTTGGCACCACATGCACGCACATGATTGCACTCCCCATGGTCCAAAGAGCACAATGGGCTCTTCGCATTGAACCATCCACGTCGGTTGCACCAAGCTGTAAATGGAGACACAACCGGAGGCCCTTGAAACAATCTGGATTGAGCTTTGATCCAAATTACGATCCCCTTTACTTATCTGTTTCCAGCAGTCATGGGGTTTTCAGTCAGTTTGACCCAATTTTGGGTGAAAGGCAAGGAGTAAAGCAACTAGGTGGACACATAATCCTCATGTGATGCTTAAGTTTTATGTCACCTCAGCATTAAATAAGCCATGTCAATTGTAGTAGTAGGGTCCATTTGGAGGGTTGAAACAAGAAAGAAAAGCATGGAAGGAACCCCTGGATCTCTTTCACGAAGAATTGGTGATTACATGGCAGAGAGGATGGAGGTTTCTCTCCCAGTCGTCATATTTTCTCTATTCGACCCTTATATATTGAACTGTTGTGTACAATAAAAAATGGATTTGAAGAGATTGAAAAAACCATGAGTTGATGTAGTTGATTTTCTGTCATCATTTCTGTATTTTTGTTCTTTTCACTCTAGTGTTTATTTCCTGCAACTTTATCTGTTTTCTTGATGTGCTTTCTGTTCTATATACCATCCTAACTGAATTTCTGCAACTTCACACTATTTAACCAGCAATCTTTCTGTTATACTTGTTATTATCTCGAATACTGGAATACATGTTCTCAACTATTAGTTTCTGCATAAACCCTAATAATTTGTGGTTACAAGCTCTTATATAATCAACATCTTCCTATAAATCAGTATTAAGAGGCAGGTTTGCAACCCAGGTCTGATTACTCCATTGTTTACTTCTGGTTCTAGCTACTTATCACTGATTAAATTGATGTTAGATGGATGCACTGCAAAGTAAGAATTCTAGAACTTTTTCGCTCTCTTTCTCTATTTTGTTGCTTTCATCTAATTATCTGCTGTCCAGAATTTATATTGTATCCGCAAATAGAGTTTTGCTTACTATATGCAGAATATAAAGCATAGATTATTAATTTGTTTAGGAAGAGGACCTCATTGTATTGCCCTACTATTTGAACCATATTTAATGTCTACACTTAGTATTTGAGATTTCTTTAAGTTTCAGGACTGTAAATTGAGGAAAAAAGTGGCATTCATCTAGGTACTTATTTTAACAAAATTAACCCAAATTCTTCCAAATCATAATCTAGGTAAACCTAGGTCACATCAACCTTTCACTAAACAGTTGTCACACTCTGAGGTGCCTATGAAGCACACTAGTTCACACCATCGTGAATCCACCATACGATCTAATTTCAAGTTGGTGCTCGGCAATGGTTCGACTTTATTATGGACCATATGAGAAATGAGGTTTGTTGGATGCAGCAGACACCTGCTGACTCGATAGTCCACAGACATGCTGACTCAACAAAGGCATGAAGGAGCATAAGTACATGAAATCCTAGAAAATTTTCAAGTGTGGACTTGCAATGGGTCCATGCATGTGGTCACAAATTCGTGCTACGATGCAAGCCCACATGCATGTGGGCTTTGGATGCGTAAGTATGCGAGACGGCAGTCACCCATGCATGTGAGGCTCGATTTTTGTACACATACTAGTTTCAAGGCGGATTGGGCTAATTATATGTGGGCAACTGCCTAGAGAGCATTTGCATAGCATGTTTTCTTGGATGTTGGTGGGTGTACAGTACCAGTATGGGTGGTAGACTGGTCAGAATACCATGAAACTATCAAAATTAAAAAATAACAAAACACAAAAAGAAGAAAATACAGTATAGAAGCTAGAAAAAGGTTTGAAACGTGGAACCTGTTTTCATACGATTTATAACTAAATCAATCGAACTTAAATTTCAATTAAATACAATTTTTATACTGATAAAAAAATAAATTATAAAATAATAAAAATAGATAATACTTGTGTGGATTTGTCAAATGATTGTATGCACAACTAAGTGGCATGATTAAAGTCCAAGAAAACCTTCTATATATAAATTAGCACAAAAACTATCCTCCTTTTTAAAAAACATGGCATACTGATAACATATGTAAACGGATAGAGATCTACATGATGCTAAAGCATACAAAGATTAGTTCTCACTCCACAAGTGATCACTACCAAGCTTACTACGTATGCTTTCTGTTCCCCACTTAAAGAAAAAATAAACAAACTTCTTCTTGCCACACATTACATGACAGCAAATGCATAAATACACTGTTCTTTAACTTTTTCCAAGATCAAATTTACATCTAACTGTTATACTCACTCAGTATATTCCGATCAGCTAATAATTTTATTCGTGAGCCAGCATATTTCTGCATTATGGAAATATCTGATGCATTCAGCTTTCAAGAAGAATTTATAAGAACCATATGGCAGTACATTGTCGGAGATTAAATCACTAGTTAGGATACTAGATTAAGACGAAAAAAAATTATTAGTTCCAGCTGAGAGCTCATGAAAAACCAATGAAATGCTAACATTGTTTATACAAATTTTAGGCAAAAAAAATTGTTATCTAAATGTGAGTCCAGATACCAATCACAACTTCACAAGAATGTTGGCCTATCACCAAACACAAGATTTTCCACACACTGGAGAATTATGTCACTCAAGGTCGCAGTAAAAGATCATGCTGAGGGTCCTTTTGTGCTTGAAAAGTCATTAAGTGGCATTTCATAGTTATAATTCTGAAGCAAGACAAAATTGCCCTATTAATCATCATGTGCTATCAGATGTAAGCTAAATTTTATCAATCAGTCAATCAAGCTTCATCTCATCAAAATGAATACATTAGTGCCAAGAAAGGAGAAAGGACAAGGCATAATCATTGCAATTTTTGGAGCTAATAGATACCGGTAACCCTTCCTCGCGAAAAATGTCCTTCGTTGCTTGCAATATTCCAGTATATTTTGAAGGTCTATTCAAGTTTCTTTGGAGTAAAGCCCACGAAGATGTGGGCTCTAGCTGAACCTGCCAGTTTCACCAAAGAAATTTTCTTAGTTCCTTTAATTAGCATGATGCACTTAATTAGGAAAGTTCGAATGTATATGCACAGCATGTCAAAACAAAAGGTGGGCAGAAATTGGGTAATGTTATTTAAGACAAGAACAAATTTTAATGCTTAAAATTTGGTTCTAACACCTTACTCCTTTCATGTCTATAACACACAAAAAAAACCAGCACAATCGACAAACGGTTAATTGATCTCTCAATAAAGACTGCTGATTACAAGTCTTAAGACTTAACAATCTTACCTAAATGAAATTGTAAGTAAATATGGATTATTTAGATTAACATTTATAATAGAGGCATTCAAGGTCTGGCACCCAACTCATCCTTACTGAGAAAGGTATAATAATGCTAACCAAAGGAAATCAAATGAATATAATAGTAGTAGACTTATGATTCAACTCAAATCTGCTTTTAGCTGTCTGCTTGGCACCCAACTCATCCTTACTGAGAAAGGTATAATAATACTAACCAAAGGAAATCAAATGAATCTAATAGTAGTAGACTTATGATTCAACTCAAATCTGCTTTTAGCTGTCTGCATCTTCTAGGATAGGTGCAATGCATATACTACAAATTTATTATGTGTGATGGGGAATGATGTGTTGTTGTCATGTGTATCAACAATATGTGAAAGAAACAGATTGTTCAAACTCGTGTTGAACTTTCATAGTTGACTCAAATGATTGAACCTGCTCATAACTTTATGATGTGGTACACTCGTGTAGATGCCCTATCCTAGCATGCAATAAGGAATTAAGCGAGCAAGTTCCATTAATAATGTGTAATTATAATGGTCTTGAGACTCGCATCAAACAATAGTCAAATTACGATGAGGATAAACAGTTATAGGTAGAAAGACGAGTGCAACCAGAGGGTATCTGGCACTTCAAAATACCGAAGAGAAGGTGACCGTATGAGAGTTGAGGAACTCCTGAGTGCCAAGGGCAGCCTGACTAACAAATTCGGAGTCGAATGACCTCAAGAGGATTTCAAAAATTAATAAAGCTCAAATCAAACAGTGAATGAACTCAGGTTCATGTATTGTCGAGGTCGTATTCAAGCCAGCAGTGATAAATTATCAATTGAAATTTGAGATCTAATGATTATAGGATCATATCAATGAAAAAGGCTAAAAGCTCGAAGAGAATAATTAGATCAATCAAAGCCAGAAAGTGTGGAAGCCTTCAAAAGCTTTGGAAGATGATCTGGGCAAGCACGACAACACTCCAGGGTGATGGCATGGTGATCGGGGAAACGAAAAGAACTTGGTGTTGGCCTGAAGAGCGACCAGAGGGCAGTAAGCACGTTGTACGGGTTTGAGTTGCCGTGTGAACAGGCAGTTGGTGTGCAGGCAAACGAGCGGTCGGGTGCAGGGGGTCAAGCCGGGTCGGCCAGCACGGGCTGGCCGAGGAAGGGTGCATGTGAGTGTGGCCGGGAGGGGGGGGGAGCTGGTGGCCAACACGGGGGAGGCCGAGGGCACGGTTTGGGGCAGCATCGAATACGGAGAACGAGATGTGGAGTAGGGGGCACCGATTGATGATCATGTTGACGATCATGACATTGTCGGTGAGGTTGAAGGCGTGGCAGAGATTAAGATGATCTCGAGCAAAAAAGAACAATAATGGAGATTCATCTTCCACCCAATGCTCTGCCCTCAATGGATTCTCAAATCCTATACCAAGCTCTTATTTTTTTGTCAACCAATGCATAATGACAAAAGACGGCTACAACACATATAAATGTGTCCTCCCAAAGCCCTAATGGATAGCGGGCTAAGAAATAAGCAAAAATGCCAATTACATGTTTGGATTACATAAAACAATATTAGCCTATAAATGAATCAAAAAAAAAGACTAATAAAAGGCCAAAAATAATGCAGCAAATAAACGGGTCCAATATGGGTTGGCCCAATATCCAAAACTCATCTCCAAGCCATAGCCCGATCGTATGTGATATCCTCCTCGAGTAGACGCACGTCACATTTGGTGGAACCGAATCAATGTCCCCACCACTTTAGTAAATTAGTAGCTGAATTTCTACCTAAAGGTATCGGTTAAACCAAATTCCACAAGAATTATCTACTATGCATAATACAAAGTTCTTTCCCCCATATTATTTTTTCGATCAGAATCTGTCCGAAAGTCACCGAAATGCAGAAATTTCGAACGAAATTTGTCTGCTTCTGCAAACAACCCACCGAAAGAGCCAACAAGATTTCAAACCACGTGATCTCACGGGACCACATGATTTGACCGAAATTTTATCGAAATTAAGGAGAAATACAACAAAATTACCCATAATCCTGTGAAATGCACCGAAGTCACATGAAGTAAAGGGTTTCGGGGTTTCGCATATGTGTTTAGTAACTTTAGTTTCGGTGGCAGCTGAAACCGAAATTTCATGATTTTGATCGAAATCTCAATCCATGAGTGTAGATAGCCCTAATGCTCCTTCCATTGTAACCATGCAGTGCTACACATCTATAGTCTACATTGCATTTACCGAACTTACAGTTGTTAGCTAGAGATTTGCTCATCAAAATCAGCTTGTATCCTCTGCATGCCCTAGATCATTGCAAGATATCCTAGCTCTCAAAATGTACTTACCATAAAACTAAAGCAATAGCCTGCCCTAACTGAAACAAATGCCACTGATGCATTTGATGATAGTTTAAAATCCAGCTCAACTCTGCTTCAGTACTGCAAATGGGGCCGGTAGCAACCAGGTGCATGTGCTGCAGAATCAATGGCGAGGATGTACGCACAGCCCGCTGATGAAGAAAATATCCATGTGCATCCTGGCCGCTGATTCCGCCATGCGCAAAACTCTCACAGGCCTACAGGACAATAGTTGATCCCACAATGCTACAGCTGACTTTCTACAGTTCTATATGGAATTGTATAAACCCTAAAACGTGCTACATCTCTCCCCTCCCAAACCCTAAAACGGCAGAGAATTGAATCAAACGAACCACCAGACTGCATAATTCTTGAAACTTAACACCACCACCACAAAAAAAGAGAGAGAAAATTCAGAGCAGAGGAATCTAAACCGACCTGAAATCTGATCTTGATGACGTCCAAGGGAGACGTCACAGTCCGGGAGATCCCGCCGGAGATCGCTCCGGCCGTTGTATCGATCAGGGCGCGCTTCAGCTGCCCTGGCTCCTCCATCTAGTGGGGATCGCCGGCCCGAGGGGGGAAGAGAGGAACCCCGATGCTCGGCCGGAGTTTCTAGGCTTCACGAGGTTGTGGAGGGCGGAGGCCAGAGGAGGACAGGGAGGGACTGACGGGAAGCGGACGGGGGGCGGGGGGGGGGAGGGGGGGTGTTCTTTCCAGAATGAATGGATGTCCACTCCGGACCGGAGTCGCTGGGATTGGGTGACTTGGGTCCCTGCCGCCCAGAATGGCAGGAGTTTGGGGCTGACCGGCGTTCACGATAAGCCACGCCTCGACCCGGTGGACCCAATGAAGACTCCAGAGAGTTGAGACTAGGCCTGTCAAAGGCGGATTCGACTCTCCACCGATGATCGGCACCCATATCGGCCGCTGACAACTAGGGAAGAGACATGTGGCTATCCGAAAACCAGCTACCAATCTAGCCCATGGGATAAACTCAAGGGGATGTCATCACTCCGCCCTCCCCCCCCCCCCCCCCCCCCCCCCTTTCGCTGCCCACCACCTATCGTTGCCGTCAGCCACCATCCTCGTTGGCGCCGCCACCGGCTACCACCGTCGCCGACCACCCATCCCTGCCATCATCCGATCACCGGAGGCGATGGTGGTCGGCTGTCGACGGGGGTGCTCGCCAGCGGAGACAGTTGCGGCAGCCGACGAGCGGCGACGGCCAGGGGTGGTGGCATCCCCCCTTAGGTTCATCCCATGGCCATAGATCGTGACTGTTAGTTTTCGGATCGCCACAAGTCTCTCCCCAAATCGTCAGCAACCAATAGGGGAGACGATCATCAGTGGTGAGGAGTCAAACCCTATCAAAGGGCAGGGTTAGGCTCAACCCGGGTCCGGTCCTTTATTTTAGGAGGTAGATCCTAGTCTGGATCAACCTTTTCAAGACCTAAAAATTATAGGCAATAGCTTAATCCTCCAAGGGCTAGGGTCGAGCAAGGATCAGGTTAACATCATTAAGATAAGGTTTATCGAAGAGTTTATTTAACCACTTAGATCAATAAAGCAAGGATAAGATTTTTTGTTTTAAACTACTTATATAACATTATCTTTTGACTTTTGACGGTCATTAAAACCATCCGTGAATCTCATCAAAATCCTATTAGTTTTGTTGGGGTTTCTATTCGAGAACACTCCCGATCAATAAACCAAGATCGTCGTTATGGATAAGAACATACTTTCGTAAGAAGATGAAAGAGATCATTCGCAATACTAGGTGAAAATCTTCCACATGCTACCGTCTTCCGCGGATTCAATGGGTCCTCCTAAATTTCTCTGGATTCACAATGGTGACTTTAATGACATGCATATAGAGACTCCACCCCCTGCACATCTATTTATAATAAATGTGTCCAACCTGTAGGCACAACCCATCAAGGCAACCATCAGTTATTGGGTGCACATGAGAATGAGATCAGGTTGACCACCAACCTGACAGACCTTCTAGTTGAGTCGACAGATATGACTAAGACCGCAACAGCCAACTTGGTCCACCTAGTTTAGTAACTCACCCGTAAAGGACCATCAAAAAACCAATAATCTTCCACTTGGTCCTTTACATCAAATAAGTGTGGTAATTTATTTCAAATACACTTATAAATTTGCAGTGGATTTTTTTTTTAACATTTGGAGAGTCACTCGGTTTGAAAAACACGATCTGAATCGATTTTAAAAGAAAATACTAAGGGACCATTCATATTGTAGCCTCATAGCAAGCAACATACTCTGCATGTATAGTGGAGTCAGACACAATTAACTGTTTGAAATTTTTCCATGAAATAGCTCCTCCCGCTATCAGGAAAATATAGCCCGAAGTGGATTTCAGTGTATCTTTACAACCTGCAAAGTTTAAATCGGTATAACCAACCACCTGAAGCTCACCGCCCTGCCTGCAGGTAAGCATGAACTCTTTTGTGCGCTGAAGATACCTCATAACTTTTTTAGCTGCACGCATATGACCTACACCCGGATCTTTCACATAATGACCCAATATCCTAACAGCAAAACTGATGTCTGGTCGAATACAAAATCATATCATACATGATGCTTCTCACAATGGAAGCATACTCATCTGCATCCACCTGGCTTCTCTCAGCTTGATTCTTTAGATACTGATCCTGGAAAAATACATCTTGCTTTAGTATTGGTGCCTTACTTGGAGCACACATATCCATCATGAATATCTTTAGGACCTTCTTAATATAAACTATCTGCAAGAGTCCCAGAATCCTTGTTGCATTGAGCATGAGAATGTCATTGCTAGCCAAGAGAATATTATCAACATAAAGGACGTGTATGACAAATCTGCTCCCACTGGCTTTCTGATATATGCATCTGTCAGCCATATTCTTCTAAAAACCATACTCTTTGGCAACCTGATCAAACTTCAAGTACCACTGTCTGGAAGCCTGCTTCAGCCCATAAATGGACTTCCTCAACTCGCAAACAAGATGCTCGCTCCTACTGACTGCAAAGCCCTCTGCTGTGACAAGTATATGTCCTTTGTCAGATCACCATTTAGAAACGCTATTTTAACATCCATTTGGTGTTACTCCAAGTTGTGATGGGCTATAATGGCTATAATCACTCTTAAGGAGTCCTTGGTGAAAACCGAATAATAAGTCTCGCCAAAGTAAATACCCTTATTCTATCTGAAACCTTTAGCCACCAATATGGTCTTGGGTCTCTCGATCTTGCCATCGGCATCTTTCTTGGTTTTAAAGATCCACTTGCACTCCATTGTCTTATGGTTTACTGGTATCTCAATGAGATCCCAAACATGATTCTTCTCCATGTATTGTAACTCCTCTTATATGGCTTTCTACCACTGTCGATATTCATTGCAACCCATGGCTTCACGGAAGGAAGTAAGGTTAGCAATATCAAATCCCTCACTCTGAATCTCATGAAAATATATCTCGTAATAGTCTAGGATAGCTAACCTACGCTGGCGATTTGACCTCCTTGGCTGGACTAGCACTGCTTGAGTATCTAGAACAGGTACAGCCTGAATTAGTAATGGGTCAACCTCTGTCACTAGTTCAGCACTGACTACCACCGTCGTCGACTACCCATCCCTGCCAATATTCGGTCACCGGAGGCGATGGTGGCCGACTGTCGACAAGGGTGCTCGCCAACGGCGACGGTGGCGGCAGCCGAGGGTGGTGGCATCCCCCCTTGGGCTCATCCCATGGCCATAGATCGTGACCGTTAGTTTTCGGATCGCCACATGTCGCTCCCCAAATCGTCAGCGACCGATAAGGGAGACGATCATCAGTGGATAGGAGTCGAACCCTGTCAAAGGGCAGGGTTGGGCTCAACCCGGACCCGGTCCTTTAATTTCGGAGATAGATCCTAGTCTGGTTCTAACCTTTTCAAGACCTAAAATTATAGGCAATAGCTTAATCCTCCAAGGGCTAGGTTCGAGCAAGGATCAGGTTAATGCCATTAAGATAAGGTTTATCGATGAGTTTATTTAACCACTTTGATCAATAAGACAAGGATTAGATTTTTTGTTTTAAACTACTTATATAACATTATATTTTGACTTTTGACGGTCATTAAAACCATCTGTGAATCTCATTAAAATCCGGTCAGTTTTGTTGGGGTTTCTATTTTAAAACACTCCCGATCGATAAACCGAGATCGTCGTTATGGAAAAGAACATACATTCGTGAAAAGATGAAAGAGATCGTTCGTAATACCAGGTGAAGATCTTCCACACGCTACCGTCTTCCGCGGATTCGATGGGTCCTCCTAAATCCCTCTGGATTCACAATGGCGACTCAAATGACATGCATATAAGGACTTCACCCCCTGCACATCTATTTATAATAGATGTGTCCAACCGATAGACATAACCCATCAAGGTATCCATCAGTTATTGGGTGCAAATGAGAATGAGGTTAGGTTCACCACCAACCTGTCAGACCTTCTAATTGAGTCGACATATATAACTAAGACCGCAATAGCCAACTTGGTCCACCTAATTTAGTAACTCTCCCGTAAAGGGCCATAAAAAAACCAACAATATTTCACTTGGCCCTTTACATCAAATAAGTATGGGAATTTGTTTCAAATACACATATAAATTTGCAATGGACTTTTTTTATATATTTGGAGAGCCATCTGGTTTGAAAAACACGATCTGGATCGAATTTAAAAGAAAATACTAAGGAACCATTCATGTTGTAACCTCATAGCAAACAACATACTCTGCCTGTATAGTGGAGTCAGACACAATTGACTGTTTGGAATTTTTCCATGAAATAGCTCCTCCCGCTATCAGAAAAAATATATCTCGAAGTGGATTTCAGAGTGTCTTTACAGCCTGTAAAGTTTGAGTCGGTGTAACCAACCACCTGAAGCTCAGGAGGTACGCATGAACTCTTTAGTGTGCTGAAGATACCTCATAATTTTCTTAGCTGCACGTGTATGACCTATACCTGAATCTTGCACATAACGACCCAACATCCTAACAGCAAAACTGATGTCTGGTCAAATACAAATCATAGCATACATGATGCTTCTCACAATGGAAGCATACTCATCTGCATCCACCAAGCTCCTCTCATACTGATTCTTTGGATCCTAATCCTGAAAAAATACATCTCACTTTAGTATTAGTGCCTTACTTGGAGCACACATATCCATCATGAATATCTTTAGGACCTTCTCAACATAAACTGTCTGCAAAAGTCCCAGAATCCCTATTGCATTGAGCATGTGATTGTCATTGCTAGATAAGAGAATATCATCAATATAGAGGATGCGTATAACAAACATGCTCCCACTGGCTTTCTGATATATACATTTGTCAACCATATTGTCCTAAAAAACATACTCTATGGCAACCTGATCAAACTTCAAGTACCACTGCCCGAAAGCCTGCTTCAGCCCATAAATGGACTTCCTCAACTCGCAAACAAGATGCTCACTCCCACTAACTGCAAAGACCTCTGGCTGTGACAAGTATATATCCTCTATCATATCACCATTCAGAAAATGTTATTTTAACATCCATTTGGTATTACTCCATGTTGTGGTGGGCTACAATGACTATAATCACTCTCAAGGAGCCCTTGGTGAAAACCGAATAATATGTCTCGCCAAAGTAAATACCCTCCTTTTGTCTGAAATCTTTAGCCACCAATATGGCATTGAATCTCTCAATCTTGTCATTGGCATCTTTCTTGGTCTTAAAGATCCACTTGCACTCCACTGTCTTATGATTTTATAGTATCTCAACGAGATCCCAAACATTATTTTTCTCTATGGATTGCAACTCCTCTGACATGGCTGTGGGCATCGAAATTAGCCCACGGGTCGAACCCGATTTGTACACGAAAAATAGGCCCGCACCCAACGGCCTTCGGGTCTGTAGACACACGAATTTCGTCGGACCCGAACCCGATTTATGTGTGCCGACGCGGATGCAAACCCGACACGCAGACCCAACTCGCACCTAGCAAAGAGGAGCGGACCCCATGCTTCAAGGGGGGCCGGCCCCTACTAGGGTCCGAACCCCATGGGGCCGGCCCCTACTAGGACCCGAGCCACATGGGGCCGGCCCTACTAGGACCCGAACCCCATGAGGGGCCGGCCGGCCTTGCAAGGAAAGAAAGAAAAAAAAAAGGAAAAGAAAAGAAAGAAAAGAAAAGGAAAGAAAAGAAAGGAAAGAAAAGAAAGGAAAGAAAAGAAAAGGAAAGAAAAGAAAGAAAAGGAAGGAAATACCGCCATGCGCGGGGGGAGGTTGCGTATGACGTTTGCACACACGCGGATCTGCGTCGATCCCTCAATCCGACGCGCAAGAAGAAGCGCCCGATCGCCATCGATTTCGTGTGCGAAATCCAGCCATAATTGCACCCGCCAGAAAAGGAAAACAACTAAATGTTATTCCCCTCATCAATGGATGAAGAAATCCCGGGTAATTATGAGAGAGATACAAAAGGGATTTAAAATTAAAAGTTCCCATATCTCTCTCCCCTCCCCTTTGCCTATAAATAGAGGGGGTGGGGGAATGAAGAAGAGGTCGAAGATCGAAGATGAAACGCCGGAGCTCTGCAGAAGAGGAGACGCTTCTTCACCGACCCAAGGCTTCACGAGGCACAGTCAAGCCTGTCCCGAGGGATCGGCTTACTGAAAGTCCTCATCAACGTGAAGACCCTTGCACACGAAGATCAAGACTTCGACTCTGGGCACGAAGAAGAAAGCTCGGAGAAGAAGACCCTTCGACTCCGAAGACGCCAGAAGCAAAGGCCGGAGAAGAAGCTCGGAGCGGCACTACCCCGTCGGCTCCAACAAATCCTCGATCCCGATCAAACTCCAAAGCCCGGAGGAGAGAAGCGAAGCGTCATCACCCCGTCGTCTTCGACCAACGCCTGCACCATCCACGAAGAAGAAAGCCTGGAGCAGATCGTCTGAAGCGTCGCTACCCCGTCGTCTTCATCAACAAAAGCCGACGCTATAACCGTCGCACGAAGACCGTCGCTACCCTCGTCGTCTTCATCAACAAAAGCCGACGCCACAACCGTCGCACGGAGATCGATGCTACCCCCACTATCTTCGAAAGCATTCTTCGACTCCGATCACGCCAAAGAAGCCTGGAGAAGAAGAGAAGTCCAGTCGACACGCAAACCGTCGAAGCATCGAAGAAGTAGCCCACGTCGTTCGAAGAAGAAGATCGAGTTGACGCTGAAGCTAAAGCCAACGCAAGAAGCCAAAGCAAAGCCCCAGTAAAGCCCGCGCCAAAGCAACGCAAGTGCCAAAGCCAAGCGACTACGCCGGCCACGAGCAAAAGCACCGCACGTTCTAGCCGATACGACGCGAAGTCTGGAAGAACGAAAGCATCGCAAGTCTCTCCCAGCTACGTCCAAGTGCAAGCGCCAAAGCAAAGCAAAAGCCAGAGCCACGCCGGAGCCGAGCCAAAGCCAAAAAGCCAAAGCCAAAGTCAACGCCAAAAGCTCGATCGACGCCGCGAACCGACGATCAAGGACACCGAGGTCAAGCAAGGAACGAGGAAGACGCGAAGACCGAGGAACGAAGCCGAAAACCCCCTAGCCGAGAAAGCGCGAAGCACGGAAGGGACAAAGCAACGGTGGACATTCCTTAGCCTCTCCAAAACCCTCTCCCTGTAAAGACCCCTGTCCTGGGCAACTCCTTCAGAGCTCTCGCACGAACACCACGTGGAGACGCGGATCAAAGGGATCCTCCAGAAGATCTTTCCCACAATCCCCTGATCAAAACTCGCCGCAACCCGGACTCGCTACACCCGAGCCACCCGGGTCCCGGCCACACTTGTAATCTGATTTTGCGCAATAAAGACGACCCGTGCTTTTTCCCGCGCTACAGGGTCGAACCCAACTCACCCATGTAACTTGGGCCCGCACACAACGGCCCACATGCGAAAATCTGGCCCACGCACAACGGCCCGCATGCAACTTGGCCCACACACAATGACCCACATGTGAACCTTGGCCCATACACAACGGCCCGCATGCGGAATTGGGCCCGCACACAAATGGCCCGCATGCACACTCAGCCCGCGTGCAAGTTCAATCCCCGCACCATGGCCCAACTCGAACACAAAGAGGGGGGCCCACCGGCCCCCCCCCTGAAAACTGTGCCCCCCTCCTCATGGAGAGGTGGGGCCGGCCATAAAAGAAAAAAAAAAAAAAAAAAAAAAAAAAACAAATCAAAAACCGCCTCGATGCGGGGGGAGGTGGCGTGGACGTCTACGCAGCCGTAGATCCGCGACAATCCCTCGATCCAACGGACAAGATGACGTTGTGTCGCCATCCGATCCAAAAGTGCAACAAAAAAAATAACAACTCGATCTTTAAAGATCGAGTCACATCTAGCCCATAACCACCCCAACTAAAAAGGAGGGGATCGGGTTTGTTTCCTTGGATAAAGGAACAATATCTTGATGGTTATGGGGGGAGATATCGGATGAAATAAAAAGATTTCAGATTTATCTCCCCCAACCGCTCCCCTTTGCCTATAAATAGAGGGGGTGGGGGAAGGCACAAAGGGTCCGAAAGCTGAAGATGAAAGAGCTCCGCAAGAGAAGCTCCAACGCTCGAAGACCGAAGGCTTCACGAGGCACGGCAAGCATGTCCTACGGGAATCCTTGGCCCTTTAAGTCCTCATCAACGTGAAGACCTTGCACTCGAAGATCAAAGCTTCGACTCCTCGCATGAAGAAGAAAGCTTGGAGAAGAAGACCCGGAGTCGTCATCACCCCGGCTGCTCCAACGATCTTCATCAGCTCCGAAGATGCCATAAGCAAAGGCCGAAGAAGAAGATCGAAGCCGACAACACCCGTCGTCTTCAACAAAGGCATCAACTCCTTACACGAAGAAGAAAGCCGGGAGAAGAAGGCCTGAAGCCGGTGCTACCCCTGCCGTCTTTGTCAACAAAAGCCGACGCTACAACCGTCGTACTGAAGCCGGTGCTACACCCGCCGTCTTCACCAACAAAGCTGACGCTACAACCGTCGTGCGAAGATCGGTGCTACCCCCGTCGTCTTCATCAACAAAAGCCGACGCTACAACCGTCGCACAACGATCGGTGCTACCCCCGCCGAAAAGCCAAGACCGACGCCACAACCGTCGAGAAAGCCGGAAGAATAAAGAAGTCTTGAAGAAGTAGTGTCAGTCGTTCGAGAAGAAGATCGAGTCAAAGCTAAAGTCAAAGCCGACGCAAGAAGCCAAAGCAAACGCACCGGTAAAGCCCGCGCTAAAGCAACGCACGTGCCAAAGCCAAGCAACTACGACGGTCACGAGCAAAGCACCGCACGTTCTAGCCGATACGATGCGAAATCCGGAAGAACTAAAGCATCGCAAGTCTCTACCCGCCTACGTTCAAGCGCAAGCGCCAAAGCAAAGCAAACGCCAGAGCTACGCCAAAGCCGAAAGCTAAAACCAAAGCTAACGCCAAAAACACGATCGACGCCACGAATCGACGATCAAGGACGTCGAGGTCGAGCAAGGATCGAGGAAGACACGAAGACCAAGGAACGAAGCCCAAAGCCTCCCTAGCCGAGAAAGCGCGAAGCACGGACGGGACAAAAGTCAACGGCGGAAACTCCTTAGCCTCTCAAAAACCCTCACCCTGTAAAGACCTCTATCCTGGGCAACCCCTTCAGAGCTCTCGCACGAATACCATGTGGAGACGCGGATCAAAGGGACCCTCCAGAGGATCTCTCCCACAATCTCCTGATCAAAAATTTGTAATCTTGTGTGATCCGCAATAAAGACGACCCGAATCTTTTTTCACGCTCACAATGGCCTTCTACCACTGTCGAGATTCATTGCAACACATGGCTTCACGGAAGGAAGTAGGGTTAGCAATATCAAATCCCTCACTCTGAATCTCTTGAAAATATACCTTATAATAGTCGGATAACTGACTTACGCTTGCGATCTGACCTTCTCGGCTAGACTGGCTCTGCCTGAGTATCTGGAACGGGTACAGTCTGAACTGGTCATGGGTCAACCTCTGTTATTGTTTCAGCAGGTGATGGTATCATGTATGCTATAACAACTGGCTAAACAACTGAGAAAAACGACACTAGCATAACAGCTTTCGAAGAGTTTTCTCTAAAAAAGAGTCTCAATGGTTTGTTGACTCCCATTGAATTATATATCTATGAGTGCAAAAATTATAGTGAATCGGACCAAACCCACATGAACCCGCGCAACGACCCAAGTAGGCAAGCTCAGGCCCAGGGTTAGTGCCACCCCAGCATAGCCAAGCCATCACTGCCATATCGAGCACATGCCTCAACTATAAAAGGACCCCTATGGCTTTCAGAAAAAGGGGTTGGTCATTCAATCAAAGGAGTAAGAGATTATAGAGCAATAGCTTTCTTCTTTCTTCGAGTCTTCTTCTAATTGCTCCGTGTAACCCCACTGTATGAAGCTTCTCTTGGTCTGTCGAGAGAATGCTCACCCCTCATTTACACATATTATAATGGAGATCATGATGTACCTTTCGCCCTAGAGACGTAGGTTGCAAGACCGAACTTCGACAACTCTCTGTGTCATCTCTCTCTATATATTCTAATCTTTATCTCTCTAAACCATCCAATTCAATCAATAATTGTGAGGAGAAGTCTCTGATCAAGATGACACGAAAATTTTCCCTATAATCTTTAGCACCGTTTGTGGGATATCGTTAGAGGCTCTACCCACACCTCTACCGATTCCTACTAAACTTGTAGTAAGGAGCCACAAATCATCCTTCAAGTCTACTTTAACTTCTTCATCACGCCGATATCAACACACTCGATGGTGAAGGCTAGCACCAACCCTCCTAAGGTGGTTGCTGACCGGACAAATAATGCGCTGATCGAAGACGAGCAGGACGTCTCTGTAACAACTAACCGAAGGCATGTCTAGGAGCGACTGGGGCCACAAGGTAGCCATCCAAAAGGCTGCAACAATCGGCAGGAATCGTCACCCCCAAGGCACCGACCAGGCAAGGAGCACGTCACTCAAAGGAACGAGGGTCCAACTACATACCAAATTTCAGCAGCAGACTTCCAGCTACTGAACCGCTTCAAGAAGAATGCGACCCTCGAGTAAGAGAAGGACTCCCTAAGGAAGTCAGCTGAGAAAGCAAGGGTTATAGTCCATAACACTCTCACCGCTAATGAAGATCCAACAATTGCTCGCCCATCTACAAGTCATCATCTCGTAGAACCAAGGGGGCATCGCACCGAGAGGCGTCAGACATCCACGCAAGCACCAAGGCAAACGGTATGGGATATCCTCAACATTGACAGCACACCGAGCCATCACCGAGAAAGATCATAGGAGTCAATGGGGTTCACTGGATACCCCATTCACTCGTGCTCGAAAGCAACCAACGTCCGTGATCTACTCAACAGACGAAGGCATATCACCAATGTGGGATGCCACCATCAATACTCCAGACAGCTAATCACCTTGGTAGGGCCTCTGTGTCCTGAGGTGCTTGCAACCCCATTTCCTAAGGGTTGGCAAATATCGAGCTTGCCAAAGTTTAACTACATCAAGGGAGACCCTGCTTTCCACATCTTCGCTTTCAAATAGGCCATGACGCCGTACGAGTATGAGAACCAGGTTCTTTGCCATATATTCATGGAAAGTCTCAAGGGGCCTGCCCCCGACTGGTACCACACTCTGCCTATCGGTACGGTGGCCACTTTTGAAGAGTTGGTGAAACTCTTCATAGACCATTATCGGCTGAACCTAAAATCGGGAAAGAAGTTGGACGCACTCTATTGGCTGAAGATGGGCTCCGATGAGTCCTTAAGAACCTTCACAATGAGGTTCTGTAACAAGCATTCCGAGCTCACCGGCCGGTCCCAAAATAAGGAGGATATCATGCTGGTGTTTCAAAACGCTATCCGGCGAGAGCTTCACGTCAAAACTGACTTCATCTGGCATCTTCCCAATACCTTGAAGGTAATGTTCAAACGCGTATAGCAGGAAATAGAAGTAAAGGACAACAAACGGATAAGGAGGCTGCACGAGCCTCATGACCCCCGGCATAAGTGAGCTGACGAAGCCCAGAAGGAAGAACGCTACAAGAAGCATGACAACGCCATATCCGACCAGCAAGGATTGGCCAAGAGATGAAATAAAGATCCGAATACTCCTCCAGTAGGGAAGAGGCAAACTTTAAGGGAGCAAAATGTGTTCATTGAGTTGAACAACTCGATTGAAGACATATTCGTCTATTTGCAGAATGAGCCCTTTCGCAAGTGGCCATAGCATCTTCCTCCAAATTCTGTCCAGGAGGGGGATACGACAGCCTATTATGAATTCCATCACAGTCACAAGCACCCAACCTCTACCTATCGGAAGCTAAAGCATTACATCAAAGACCTGATGTAAGCAGGGCGACTCGACGATTGCCTCGCCAATAAGAAACCAGGGCAAGATAAGGAAACACAGCATCAGTAAAGGAAGGGAGTCAACATGATACACGGATTCAAAATCCTCCAAGCAAATGATGTTCACGTATAACTGCATCAGCATGCACCATTCGACAAAGAGGTTAAGCACCTGGAAAGGCGGGTTCACTACGTCTGTCGGGCTGCCTCTAAAAATTATAACCGCATATTTGGTTTAACAATAAAATGCCTTCTTTTTCTCGAAGTTAAAATCTCTCAAAGTTCTATTCCGTCCGTTCAAGGCACATAAAGGCTCTAGCAACCCAGGTCAATCAAAGACTTCGATTATGCCCGTTCAAGTCGGAAGATTGAAGCAAAATCAGCTACGCCCTTTCAAGGGCAGCAACACATGTGACAAATTATAAAAAAAAATCAAAAGGGCATATGATCGAAGGAACGGAAGAAGAGAATTCAACAAAAGAGACCTGGTACAAAAAACCGTTTTCCCAAACACGAAGGAAGTCACCAACGACAATTCTGCTCCGTCTTAGGAGGGGCCATACATTATAGAGTACAGAGGTAGCAAAGGTTCCTAGAGGCTAGACTTCGATTTCGCCAGTTCAAGTCGGAAGCTCCAGCTACACCCTCTCGAGGCTAAAGTCCAAAAAAAAAAGCTCATGGCAACCCAAGTCAACCAAAGAATTTGATTCCGCTCATTCAAGTTGGAAGCTCGAAGCAAATTCGGCTACGTCCTCTCGTGGTTAAAGTCCGATAAAAAAGCTTATGGCAACCCAGGTCACCCAAAGAATTCGATTTCACCCATTCAAGTCGTAAGCTCGAAGCAAAATCGGCTACGCCCTCTCGAGGCTACAGTCCGGTGAAAAGGCTCCTGGCAACTTAGGTTATCTAAAGACTTCGATTCCTCCCATTCAAGTTGGAAGCTCAAAGCAAAATCGGCTATGCCTTCTCGAGGCTAAAGTCCGATGAAAGGCTCCTAGCAACCTAGGTCAACCAAAGACTTTGATTCTGCCCATTCAAGTTGGAAACTCAAAGCAAAAATCGGTTACGCCCCCTCGAGGCTAAAGCTTGATGAAAAGGTTCCTAGCAACCCAGGTCAACCAAAGATTTTGATTCTGCCCATTCAAGTAAGAAGCTCAAAGCAAAATTCGGCTACGCCCTCTTGAGGCTGAAGTCCGATGAAAAGGCTCCTGACAACCCAGGTCATTCGAAGACTTTGATTCTACCCATTCAAGTCACAAGCTCGAAGTAAAAATCGGCTACGCCCCCTCGAGGCTAAATTTCGATGAAAAGTCTCATGGCAACCCAGGTCACCCAAAGACTTTGATTCCGCCCAATAAAGTCGGAAGCTCGAAGCAAAAATGGCTATGACCTCTTGAGGCTAAAGTCCGATGAAAATGCTCCTAGCAACCCAGGTCATCCAAAGACTTCAATTCCGTCCATTCAAGTCGGAAGCTCGAACCAAATTCGGCTATGCCCTCTCAAGGTTAAAGTCCAATGAAAAGACTCCTGGCAACCCAGGTCAACCAAAGACTTCGATTTCGCCCATTTAAGTCAGAAGCTCGAAGCAAAAATAAGATAAAAGGACTCCTGGCAATCTATGTCAATCTAAGCTATCAACTATACTCTTCCGAGGCAATGAGAATAAGCCCAAGACCCTGACCTTAGCACTTGAAGACAAAGTCCGAGGCGGTCAACGTCCGACACTTTACAAACCCAAGGTCCTGCCTTTGGCACTCAAAAACAAAGTTCGAGGTGACCAACGACTCGGCACTCTACAAGCCTAAGGCCCTGTCCTCGACACTCGAGGACAACGTTCGAGGTGACCAATGCCTCGATACTCTGTAAATCCAAGGCCATGCCCTTGGTACTCGAAGACAAAGTCCGAGATGATTATCACCTCGGCACTCTATAAGCCCAAGGCCCTACCCTTAGTACTCGAAGACAAAGTTCGAGGCAATCGTCGCCAAGCTTGGCATTCGACAAACTCAAGGTCTTGCCCTTAACACTCGAAGACAAAGTCCGAGGCAGACGTTTCCGCCTCGACATGACCAAGTCCAAGGAGATAGCCTTGACACTCGATGACAAAGTCCAAGGAAAGCATCACCACTTCGGAATGCACCAAGTCCAAGGAGATAGCCTTGGCACTCGATGACAAACTCTGAGGAAGGCGTTGCCTCCTCGGCATACACCAAGTCCAAGGAGACAGCCTTGGCACTGGAAGACAAAGTCCGAGGCAGCCGTCGTCTCCTCGGCATGCAGCAAGTCCAATGATCCATTATTGGTATTTAATTATAAAGTCCGAGATGTCACTGCCGACGTCTTGGCACTCGAGCAAAAGCCCAAGCTTATTATATTGGCACGCAACGACAAAGTCTGATATTGACGTATCAACATTCGATCAAAAGTCCAAGCTTAGTCTTGTCGCTCTGGTCCAAACATCAGATTGTCACCAATCATCACCCTCTCTCAATGGCTGACGGTTCCAAACCAGTAAGGGGGTAGTCGGTCCAATGTAACTCTATCAGCGTGCACTATCCTCCATGCCGTGGCATTCAAAGCAACAGACAGTTGGTAAGCAATCGATCGTCCGGCAGTAACCGAACTTCCGGCAACGACTGATCAACCAAACTTTAACATTTTATGAGAGATGCCACAATAATAGTTAATCCCCTGGATCGTCATCAACTAGTAGCGACTGATCAATCGATCAATGGCCGGAGGTCGCCCATGTCCATCCATACACTCGATGCCTGATGAATACCGTCAGACTTTTATATTCGCTAATTAAAGGCGACACAGATCTGCCAAATCACACTCAAGCCCAATCAGAGAATCACACTTGCAAATAGGGACATAGCTATACAATTTTACTACATGGAACATCTTCAACTAGATAGAGATCGAGATATCACTACTTATTAGTTAACCCGATTCAAGTGCCATCCATACACAAGGATCATTCAAAGACAAAGAGCTATTTTCCATTGGGTTGGTTGAATAGCATCTCATCCAAACCTATTGAGTTGTTGTACAAACTTCACAAGCAAAAAATCCTCTCATATGGGGGTGGGCTCGTGGTAATCGCCACATCATCGTTGGGGCCCGACTGCAATCCCTAGTGAACATATTAACTAGGTGTAGTTGGGTGTCGAACAGTGACAGATAAATTATCGTGAGTCGATGCGTCTTAGAGACGTGAGCCGAAAACCTGGCCGGTCCGCTCTTTAAAGCTAATTGTGGACGCGGAAAAAAGCGCGGGTCGTCTTTATTGCGAATCACACGAGATTACAATTGTGGCCGGGACCCGGGTTGCTCGGGTGTAGCGAGTCCGGGTTGCGGCGAGTTTTGATCAGGGGATTGTGGGAAAGATCTTCTGGGGGATCCCTTTGATCCGCGTCTCCACGTGGTGTTCGTGCGAGAGCTCTGAAGGGGCTGCCCAGGACAGGGGTTTTACAGGGAGAGGGTTTTGGAGAGGCTAAAGAATGTCCACCGTTGCTTTGTCCCTTCCGTGCTTCGCGCTTTCTCGGCTAGGGGGTTTTCGGCTTCGTTCCTCGGTCTTCGCGTCTTCCTCGTTCCTTGCTTGACCTCGGTGTCCTTGATCGTCGGTTCGCGGCGTCGATCTAGCTTTTGGCGTTGGCTTTGGCTTTGGCTTTTTGGCTTTGGCTTTGCTCCGGCGTGGCTCTGGCTTTTGCTTTGCTTCGGCGCTTGCACTTGGACGTAGCTGGGAGAGACTTGCGATGCTTTCGTTCTTCCGGACTTCGCGTCGTATCGGCTAGAACGTGCGGTGCTTTTGCTCGTGGCCGGCGTAGTCGCTTGGCTTTGGCACTTGTGTTGCTTTGGCGCGGGCTTTACTGGGGCTTTGCTTTGACTTCTTGCGTTGGCTTTAGCTTTGGCGTCAACTCGATCTTCTTCTTCGAACGACGTGGGCTACTTCTCCGGTGCTTCGACGGTTTACGTATCGACTGGACTTCTCTTCTTCTCCGGGCTTCTTTGGCGTGATCGGAGTCGAAGAATGCTTTCGAAGATGGTGGGGGTAGCACCGATCTCCGTGCGACGGTTGTGGCGTCGGCTTTTGTTGATGAAGACGACAAGGGTAGCGACGGTCTCCGTGCGACGGTTGTAGCGTCGACTTTTGTTGATGAAGACGACGGGGTAGCGACACTTCAGACGATCTGCTCCAGGCTTTCTTCTTCGTGGATGGGGCAGGCGTTAGTCGAAGACGACGGGGTGATGACGCTTCGCTTCTCTCCTCCGGGCTTTGAGGCTTGATCGGGATCGAGGATTTGTTGGAGCCGACGGGTAGTGCCGCTCCTCTTCTTCTCCGGGCTTTTGGGCTTGATCGGAGTCGAAGCTTGTTGGAGACGACGGGGTAGTGCCGCTCCTCTTCTTCTCCGGGCCTTTGGGCTTGATCAGAGTCGAAGGCTTGTTGGAGACGACGGGGTAGTGCCGCTCTTCTTCTTCTCCGGGCTTTTGGGCTTGATCGGAGTCGAAGCTCGTTGGAGACGACGGGGTAGTGCCGCTCCTCTTCTTCTCCGGGCTTTTGGGCTTGATCGGAGTCGAAGCTTGTTGGAGACGACGGGGTAGTGCCGCTCCTCTTCTTCTCCGGGCTTTTGGGCTTGATCGGAGTCGAAGCTTGTTGGAGACGACGGGGTAGTGCCGCTCCTCTTCTTCTCCGGCCTTTGCTTCTGGCGTCTTCGGAGTCGAAGGGTTCTTCTTCTCCGAGCTTTCTCCTTCGTGCACGGAGTCGAAGGCTTGTTGGAGACGACGGGGTAGTGCCGCTCTTCTTCTTCTCCGGGCTTTTGGGCTTGATCGGAGTCGAAGCTTGTTGGAGACGACGGGGTAGTGCCGCTCCTCTTCTTCTCCGGGCTTTTGGGCTTGATCGGAGTCGAAGCTTGTTGGAGACGACGGGGTAGTGCCGCTCCTCTTCTTCTCCGGGCTTTTGGGCTTGATCGGAGTTGAAGCTTGTTGGAGACGACGGGGTAGTGCCGCTCCTCTTCTTCTCCGGCCTTTGCTTCTGGCGTCTTCGGAGTCGAAGGGTTCTTCTTCTCCGAGCTTTCTTCTTCGTGCACTGAGTCGAAGGGATGATCTTCGTGTGCAAGGGTCTTCACATTGATGAGGACTTTCAGTAAGCCGATCCCTCGGGACAGGCTTGACTGTGCCTCGTGAAGCCTTGGGTCGATGAAGAAGCGTCTCCTCTTCTGCAGAGCTCTGGCGTTTCGTCTTCAATTTCCCGACCATTTTTTCCTTCCCCCACCCCCTCTATTTATAGGCAAAGAGGTGGGGAGAGAGATATGGGAACTTTTTAATTTTAAATCCCTTTTGTATCTCTCTCATAATTACCCGGATTTTATTCATCCATTGATGAGGGGAATAACATTTAGTTGTTTTCCTTTTCTGGCGGGTGCAATTATGGCTGGATTTTGCGCACGAAATCGATGGCGATCGGGCGCTTCGTCTTGTGCGTCGGATCGAGGGATCGGCGCAGATCCGCGTGTGTGCAGACGTCATACGCTACCTCCCCCCGCGCATGGCGGTATTTTTTTCCTTTTCTTTCTTTTCTTTTCTTTTCTTTTCTTTCCTTTTTATTTTCTTTCCTTTCTTTTCTTTCCTTTTTCTTTTCTTTCTTTTTTCTTTTCTTTCTTTTTTTCTTCCCTTTCCTTGCAGGGCCGGCCGGCCTCTCCATGGGATTCGGTCCCCACTAGGGCCGGCCCTATGGGGTTCGGACCCTAGTAGGGGCCGGCCCCTCTTGAACTGGGGTCCGCTCCTCTTTTGCTAGGTGCGAGTCGGGTCCGAGTCGTCGGGTTTGCATCCACGTAGGGGCCTTCGAGTCGGGTCCGAGTCCGAGCGCGTCGGGTTTGCATCCACGTCGGCACACGTAAGTCGGGTCCGGGTCCGATGAAATTCGTGTGTCTACAAATGCCCCCTCAAGGACGAGTGTGTCGATGAGGACGTGTCGGGTTTGGACGTGTAAGAATCGTAGAGCACTTGTCCTTGATTCCTTTCTTGGATGGGCCTGGTGGCTTATTTAAGAGCCCCTACCCCTTTCATCCTGTGCCTTTTTTTTTTTTTTTTTTTTTTTTTTTTTTTTTTTTTTTGCGAAAGGCTGGAGCTTGGAGACCGCAGTCGAAACAGTGCTGCCTGGGATTGCACGCAACTTGCTCCGTCTTCCTAGTTGTCGGCTCTTTCATCGGCGATGGCGGCTCCTGCTTGCGGAGAAGACCCTCGCTAGGGTTTTGATCATCTTCCTCGTTGCGGACTTCTTTTGCTCCGAAATTTGCACGGACGTCAAAGGTGGCCGTTGCACGGAGTTCGAGACTGGCGCGAGGGCGACTGGAGTGCGATGACGACGACGGTGCATCTCGGCGGAGGACTGTCGCCCGTCCCTCGGTGTGGGAGCGCAATGACGAGGCCGATTGTCGACGGCGACCATTGCACGATGTCCGAAGGCGACTTAGGAGAGACGGGAACGTGAAGACGAAGGCAACATGTCTCGACGTAGTCCCATGACGGCGCGCGGGTGATGAAGGCGCGAAGATGAAGGCGATGCACCCGGGCGGAGTGTTGGCGATGGTGACGCACCCCGGCGCGATGAGGAGGAGGTGGAGCCATTGCAAGCGAGGCGAAGCTCCCCCTTTTTTTTTTTTTTTTTTTTTTTTTGTGTGCGCGGAGTACAGCAGTAGCGACGGTGGCTAGCTACAGCGTGCGCGAAGGCCGGGGTGCCGCGGCGGCGGTGGCTCACAGAGGCAGCAGCAGCAACAGCGGCAGGCGATGGCCGAGCGGCGCGCGGGCTGCGGTGCGGGTGCCAGTGGCTCGCGGACCCCTCTTTTTCTTTCCTTCCTTTTCCTTCTTTTTCTTTCTTTTTTTCTTTCCTTTTCTTTTCTTTTCTTCCCCTTTTTTTTTTTTCTTTCCTTTTCTTTTTCTTTCTTTCCTTTTCTCTTCCTTCCTTTTCTTTTTCTTTCTTTTCTTTCTTTCTTTCTTCTTCTTCTGGTTCTGGTACGCAGGGGCAGCTGCAGCGGCGGCCGGCTATGGTGCGCGCGGAGGCCGGGGTGCAGGTGGCGGGTTCGACGGCCAGGTGCGGGCTGTGACGGCGGCGCGCGGGGGCGCAGGCGGCAGCGGAGGCCGGGCGGCGGGCGCGAGTCGGGCTCTGGGCCGGCGCAGGTGGCAGCGGAGGCCGGGCTGCGACGGCCCGGCGGCGGCCGGGCGCGGGGCCAGCGGTGAGCGGCCCGCGGGCGCGCGGCGTGCAGGCGAGCGGCGTGCAGGAGTCGGGCACGGGGCGGCACGGGGCGGCGCGGGGTGGCGCGCGCGGGCCGAGCGCGCTTCCCCCCCCTTCCCGGTTACGTCGGAGAAGAAGGAGGGGGGGGGGGCTGCGGGTCCCCCTCCCTTTTCTTTGTTGTCGACCATTGATTGGGGGGAGGGGGCTGCGGGCCCCCCCTTCTTTGTGCGGCCTCAGATGGGAAGAGGGCTGCGGGCCCCTTTTTTTTTTTTTTTTTTGCTCTGGTTCTTCTCTTTCCTCTGGTTTGCGGAGGCAGCAGCAGCGGCGGGCGGTGGCCGGCTTGGAGGCCGGGCGCGCAGGGTCGAAGTGACGAGGTCGTAGGCGGCATGGGTACGTGGCGCAGACGACGGGTGTGTGGAGCGGCGCCGGCGCGGCATAGGCGGGCGGTGGCCAGGCTTCAAGCTGCGCGAGTGGTGTGCGGCGCTTGAAGACGAAGGCTTCCGTCGGCTTGGAGACGGAGGCTTCTTCGATGCTTGGAGACCGTCGGCGGAAGAGTGCTGCCTGGGGTTGCACGAGACTTGCTCCGTCTTCCCGGTGTCGCCTCTTTCGTCGACGGCGGCGGCGATGGTGCGCGTCGCTTGAAGACGAAGGCTTCCGTCGACTTGGAGATGAAGGCTTCTTCGATGCTTGGAGACCGTCGACGGAAGAGTGCTGCCTGGGGTTGCACGAGACTTGCTCCGTCTTCCCGGTGTCGCCTCTTTCGTCGACGGCGGCGGCGATGGTGCGCGTTGCTTGAAGACGAAGGCTTCTTCGATGCTTGGAGACCGTCAGCGGAAGAGTGCTGCCTGGGGTTGCACGAGACTTGCTCCGTCTCCCCGGTGTCGCCTCTTTCGTCGACGGCGGCGGCGATGGTGCGCATCGCTTGAAGACTAAGGCTTCCGTCGGCTTGGAGACGAAGGCTTCTTCGATGCTTGGAGACCGTCAGCGGAAGAGTACTGCCCGGGGTTGCACGAGACTTGCTCCGTCTCCCCGGTGTCGCCTCTTTCGTCGACGGCGGCGGCGATGGTGCGCGGCGCTTGATGACGAAGACTTCAGTCTTGGCGGCGAAGCATTCTTCGGCGGCTTGGAGCCGAAAGATTCTTCAGCCGAGTGTTATCGTCTTCTTGGTGCGGGAGCATAATGACAACGGCACGGCGAAAAGACGAAGCCGAGTGTGGTGGCGATCGCCTGGTGCGAGGATGAGTCGGGGGCGTTGAAGGCCAGGGAAGGTGGCTCCTTTTTTTTTTTTTTTTTTTTGAATTGAATTGACTTTACCTCTCGATCGGTCTTGCACTTTTCATATCCTTGCAAGATTCGTCCCCCTGAGTACCATCCGAAGGCTGGCTAGATTATTGATGAGGTCAACCGCGGGTTTAGAGTTACTAGCGAGGTTGCACCTTTCTGGTAGCAATGTTAGCTTGAAGGACACCGAGATGGGCGTTCTGAAGAGGATGACGAGGCCACGAGCATCAACAAGGAGTAGACTGCTTTGGTTGTCTTTTGCTTGTCGATATTGACCTTGATGACAGCTCCGGTGGTTATTTTGGCTTTGTGGAGGTTACGAAGCTGCGGTTGTTGTTTATGCGTCCGCCATTCTTCGGGTTGCTGCTTTTGACTTCAGTGGCAGTTTCCATCCTTCAGGTGGGCCTGAGCTTTTGTATGAGCCCGGTGGATTTCAAGGCAACGACTCTTTTTTCTGCGGAGCAGATGCGCACCTTCTTTGGAGGGTGGCGAGTTTCATTGCTTACGACGGTCTTCGCTGGAAGACGCTTCCTTGGGCTTAGCTGCGACTGAGGGGGAGAGACGTCAAGCATCGCTTCAGAAGCTGGAGAATGCCCGAGCGACCGAGAAGACTTCTGGAGCAGAGTTTGTGAAGCAGCGGAAAGCTGGCGACGCGTCGAGAGTTGACTGCTTCCCTACCCCTGGAATTGCAGCGCGTGTAAGCTGTTGGGAGCGAGCCACTTTGGCGCCTTAGGGACTTCGACTTGCCACACTCGTGCGTCGCTTTAGAAGCTGGAGTTTCATTTGGGGAAAGCTCGAGCGACCGAGAAGATGTCTGGAGCAGAGCTTGCGAAGCAGCGTGCATAGCTGGCGACGCGTCGGAAGCTGACGGTTTTTCTACCTCTGGAGTTGCAGCGCGTGTAAGCTGCGGAGGGCGAGCCACTTCAGCGCCTTAAGGACTTCGACTTGCTACTCGTGCGTCGATTTAGAAGCTGGAGTTCCATTTGGGGAAAGCTCGAGCAACCGAGAAGACGTTTGGAGTAGAGCTTGCGAAGCAGCATGAAGAGCTGACGAATTGCCGGGAGCGGGTGGAGTGATCGAGAAGGCTGCCGGAGCGATCCTTGCGAAGCAGCATGCATAGCTGGCGACGCGTCGGAAGTTGACGGCTTCTTTACCCCTAGAGTTGCGGCGCGTGTAAGCTGCGGAAGGCGAGCTGCTTTGACGCCTCAAGGACTTTGACTTTCTTGTCATCCTTTAGTTTGATGACCGGATTGATGGTTATGCACTCACTTGCCTCTGGACTGGCCTTCTGGGACGACGTTGGGATGTTTCTTTTGTATGGACTGAACCTTTGTAGGTTGCCTACGTACCCTACTGAGAGGGATCAAGTCGCACGTAGTTCGTTTTTTTTTTTTTTTTTTTTTTTTTTTTTTTTTGGGCAAGGGGGGTAACCTTGCGCTAGGCAAAGTACCTTTTGAGGGACTTGCCACTGGTAGGCAAAGTCACCACTGGTTCGTAGCTATCGCCCGCCTTCTTCGCTTCAATATAGTTGGAAGTGAAGATCTTCTTGACTGGAGTTTTGACGATTGCTGGAGTTTGACTGGAGTCGATGCCCCGGCAATTTGGAAGGATTTGTTCGCCGCTTTTGCAGAGACGAGCTTGAGTCTTTGTCAGGCGATGTGGTATTGCAGCTGAGGGTAGTGATCCCATGTGTGCCATGCTTTCTTTGCTGCGGCTGGATTTGAACATTGACTCGGTGGAGTTTTACCCCCGAGTGTTTTCTGACTTGATTGCAAGTTGCTCAGAGCTGGTGCGCTCGGAAGACTCGGTTGAGCTCGAGATGTGCAACAGACCACGTAACGGTAGTGTCATCTCTTGCAACGTGCTGAAGTTGGCCCCGAAGAATGATAACGCTGGTTCCTTTGCTGGAGGGGAAGGCGATCGTCCTGGTTTGCGAAGCCATTGAGGTACGAGCCGCAGGACTGAAGCAACTTGAGCAGGCAACGGAATGCATCGCATCGAGCTTGATTTGAAGTTGATGTGAATTTTCCGTCTTGGTGCTGGCGCTTCTTTGTCTTTGTGCGCTGTCTGGATGGAGGATGTCACTAGTTTTGCAAGTGGAGAGCTTTTGTCCATCGCAGCTGTTTTGACTTCCTGGACTTGTGGAGCTTTTGCTGGAGGAGCTTCTGCAACGAAGTCTTTGGCCTCGTAAAACTTGGCATCAGCAAGGTGTGCTTTAGCCTTGTTGAACAGCTTGCCGTTGGCGGCGATGCTTCTCCCCATGCTTTCGATGTTAATGCTGCTTTCTTCATCGTCTTTCCGGAGCACTTGGTGAACTTCCATTATGCAGCAGGAGATCTTGAAGTTTTGACCAGCTTCAAGGAAGCAAATAGGAAAGAACTTCTGGAGTGTCACTGGCTCTAGAAAGCTTTGCTGGAGGAGATTTTTCAGATTTGCTGGTGGTACTTTGGACGTCTTTCTTCCTGGAGCTTCATTCGTTTCCTTGAAGGACTTTCTTCTGAGGAGTTTTCTTGTCGCCCGATCTTTCTCATGGTTAGCTAGGCGTGCTATCCTGTAGCTTGATCGTCGTGGCCTTCTCCTTCGAGGCGCCATAGCCCATGTGTTAAGATCTTCCTCGCCAAGGTGAAGAACTGGTGTTGCGACTGAAGGCTCTTCCTTGATCAGAAGGACTTGCACTTCTAGAGACTGTACCGATTCATCTTCTGATCCCCAGCTGGTTGGCTTGATTTCTTCATTTGGAATCGAAGGAGACCTGGAGTAGAGGACATAATAGTCAATTTTGCCCGATGGTTGGCCTAGCAGGTTGACTTCGGGGCTTCTTTGTTCGTCTCTAGCTTTGAGCAGGTGCCGGGACGTAGTTTCGTTTGGAAGAGGGAGTGCTTGCATGAGAGACGGTTGCCCCCAAGACAGTAAGGATTTGGCCCTAGGCACTGAAGAAGTATGTCGTCGTCGTCTTCTTGGACTGCCCCCTTTCTTTGAGTCATCAACGGTGGACTGCCCCCCTTCTGCGAGGACCGACGGGGCATCTTGCAATTCGTCGTCCGAAGTAGAAGTATCACCGTTGTCGGGAGCCGTAATGGAGATATGATTGACGGCAGCCATGGGTGGGTGGGTGGGTATTGAAACGAAGTCCTCGATTGGCATTCCCAGACGATCGAACACCGACTTCTTCTTTGATTGTTTGACTGGCCCGAGCCTCTCGAACACGGATGTGCATTTTCGATTCGACCAGTCTTTACCACCTCTGGTTTGCTTCCGGAACAGAGCTTGGCATCGAACCCGTCGTCGTCTTCTCTTGCTGTCTGGATGGCTGAGGTAGGTAGAGCGTGCATCGTTGATTGTCGATTCTTCGGCTACTTTATCTACCATCCTTGCCTCGATGTAGTTCGAGGTGAAGGTCTTCTTCGCTGCGGTTCTGATGACCAACGGAGCTTGACTGGAGCCGATGCCTCGGCAGTTCGGGGGAATTTGCTCTCCGTTTTGAAACAGCCGAGTTTGAGTTCTCGTCATCCCATGTGGAGTTGCTGCTGGTGGAAGTGTGCCCATGGCGCTTTCTTCGTTGTAGCCGGCTCTGAACAGCAACTTGGCAGCATTTTGCCCCCAACTCCCTTCCGGTTTGAATCCGAGTTGCTCGAGGTCTGCTGATTCGACAGGTCTGCTCGGGTTCGGAGCTTGCGTCAGACTAGGTAGTGGCACCGTCATTTCTTGTAGAGTGATGACATTGGCCTGAGATAACGACGGGGCCAGCTTCCTTGTCGGAGTAGAAGGCGATTGCTTGGATTTACAGAGCCAATGCGGTGCAAGACGTAGGACAGGCGCCGTTTGGACTGGCAACGGGGTATGTTGCATTGCTCTTGGCTCGAAGCTGATGCGCATCCTTTGCCTAGGTTTCGGCGTTCCTTGGACCTTGAGTCTTGCCTCGTCAGAGGGTGGCGCCGAATTCGCGGGAAGTGGAGTTTTGTCCTGCTTCACTTCTTCAATCTTTTGGGCTCGAGGAGCTTTAGCTGGCAGAACTTCCGCGACCAGGCCCTTTGCTTGGTAGAACTTAGCGTCGGCCAGGTGTGCCTCGGCCTCGTTGAATGGCTTGTCATCCGCAACGATGCACCTCTCCACGCCTTCTTTGTAGTACTTGAGGCACTGGTGCCAGGTGGATACCACGATGCCGTTCTCGTGCAGCCATGGTCTTCCCAACAGGAGGCGATATGACGTCTGGCAATCGATGATGTGGAAGAGGACCGTTGTATCCAGCGGGCCGATGGAAAGCTTCAAACGAATGATTCCGACGGTGGACTGTCCGCCCTGGTTGAAGCCTTGAATGACCAATTGACTTGGTGAGAGCTGGTCGTCGGTGATGCCGAGTTGCCGCATCGTCTGGATAGGCATGATGTTGACGGCGGAGCCACAGTCCAACAAGATTCGGTTCACTGGCTTCTCCTTGATGTATCCCGAGACGTAAAGAGGCCGGTTGTGCAATCGCGTCCCGAGTTGCAGGTCCTCATCTGAAAAGGTTATCGTCGCATCACACGAGGCCACAGCTTTGCGCCTTTGATCGTCCTTCCTTTTCCTTTTGTAGCTATCTGGATCGGCCAAGGCCGCCGTCATTGCCAGGCGAGCCTTCTTCGGAAGATGCAAAGCCTCTACGAGCGGCATGTGCAAGATTGCTTCGTCGTGAGAGGCAGTGCCTCCTTCGTCAGAATCGTCTCCCTCATCTGCGGAGTCGCCTTCTCCAGAAGTTTCGCTTTCGTTCTTTCCTTCCGACGCCTCATGGACTTCGACCATGCAACAAGACACCTTGATGTGTTGGTCCGCTGGGAGGAAGTGATCTGGGAAGAACTCTTGCAAAGTTGTCGGCTCTGGAAGACTCTGCTGAAGGATATCGTCTTGGCTTGCTGGCGGCACTTTGAACGCCTTCCTTCCCGGAGTCTTGCTTTTCTTCTTGTAGGTCTTCCGCTTGGTGAATCCCCTCATCACACGGTCTTGCTTGAGCTTCTTTTCTTGCCATGGCTTTCGCCGCCGCGGTAGCATGATCCATGCTTCTTCGTCGGTGGATTCCCCTTCGCTAGGATGATGGTCGACAGAAGCAACTGGTTCCCTCGAAGGCACTTGTTCTTCCTGAGCCTCTACTGGCTCGTCTTCCGATCCCCAGCCGGTGGGCTTGATTTCGTCGATTGGAATGGACAGAGGCCTTGAGTAGAGGACGTAATAGTCGAACTTCCCCGAAGGCTGGCCCAGCAGACCGACTTCCGGATCTCCCTGCTCGTATCTTTTCTGGAGAGCGTATTGGGACGTAGCTTGACTGGAAGGGACTTGCTCTTCTCGAGGCTCTACTGGCGCGTCTTCCGATTCCCAGCCGGTGGGCTTGATTTCGTTGACCAAAACGGACGAAGGCTTTGAGTAGAGGACGTAGTAGTCGAACTTGCCCGAAGGCTGGCCCAGCAAACCGACTTCTGGATCTCCTTGCTCGTATCTCCTTTGGAGCGTTCGTTGGGATGCAGTATTGCTTGGAAGAGGTGCTGGCATGAGCGATGATTGCCCCCTGGGCAGCGGTGTTTCCTCCTCGGTGAGCGCAGGAGTATGTTGACGTCGCTTTGAGACTTTCGGCTGGGAAGTTGACTTAGCGATTGGAGCTTGACGATTGATGCGCAATTTGGGCATGCTTCGCCGAGCAGTGACGAGTACTGGCGAGAAGGAGCCGAAGGTGATGGACGTCATGTTGGCCGTAGCAACCTCCCCGGAGTCGATCTCTATCTTCCCTTGCTTAGCGAGCGCCATGATTCTTTCCTTGAAGACGAAGCATCTTTCGATGGGATGACTCACCACCCGGTGGTATTTGCAGAAGAGAGGGTCGTCGACACGATGCATCTGCTCGGGCCTCTTTGAAGGAAGGAGCTCTATCATCTTCTCTTGCAGCAGCTGGTCGAACATGGAGGAGACTTCCGAGTCTGGAAAAGGGTACTCCTTGGCTTCGAGCTCCTCGAGAGTCATCCTTTGTCATAGCGGCGGAGGCGGTGGTATGGCGACTCCCTTCTTCTGATCTGGCTTGCCACCGATCTTGAGCGGCTTGGAGGTTGAAGCGACGTCAGCAACATTGACTTGTTTCAGTTTCGTTGCCGGTGGCTTGTCCTTCTTCTCTATCTTCAAGAAGTCCTTGTTCTTCAAGTCCCCGCGGTTTGCTAGGCTGAGTTCCATGTCATGAGCCCGAGTTGCGAGTTCTTCGAAAGACCGAGGCTTGATACCTTTGACGATGTAGAGCAGACCCCAGTGCATGCCTTGGGTGCACATCTCGATGGCCGAGTCTTCAGACAAGCGGTCTCGTGAATTCAGCGCGAGGTTCCTCCACCTGTCGATGTAGTCGATCACTGGCTCATCTTTCCTTTGCTTGACGGCGGTGAGTTCGGTCATACTAACTGTACGTCTGGTGCTGTAGAAGCGATTGAGGAACTCCCTTTCCATCTGGTCCCAGCTGTCGATGGTCCCTGCAGGAAGATCAATGTACCAGTCGAACGCGTTGCCTTTGAGGGTGCGAACGAATTGCTTCACCATCTCGTCGCCATATGTGCCGGCATTATTGCAGGTCTCGATGAAGTGGGCGACGTGCTGTCTCGGATTTCCCTTTCCATCGAAGTGCTGAAACTTTGGCGGCTGGAATCCGACTGGGAAGCGTAGCTGCTGGATCCTCGTAGTGTAGGGCTTCGAGTATGCCGCCGTGATCGGAGGAAGGCTACTGCCGTGGGATCGCATCATGTCGGCTATCAATGCTTGGACTTGCTGAGCATTCATCGTTGCCGTTGCCGGAGGTTGAGTGGCCACCGAGGCTGGCGTCGGGGAGACGACTTCCACTGGGACGGGAGCCGAGGAGAGCGCTGGAGTAACTGCTTGAATCGTCGGAACAACCTCTTGTGGAGTGGGAGTTGAAGACGGAACTTGAGCGGCTACTGGAGAAGCGACGGGTTGGCCGACTGGTGCAGCGTCCTTTGTGCTTAGCTTTTGGAGCAGAGTGTTGATATGACGATCCTTCTCCTCCATTAGCCGAGTAATCTGCGCCATGTGCTCGTTCATCTGCATGACTTGGAGCTGAAGAGCGGACGGAGGATGGTGACGGAGAACGTCTCGGTGTTGCATGTTCGCATCCTCGCCATCATCATCGGAGACGTAGTTACGCCGACTTGCTTCTGGCTGATAATTGATGTTTGCCCCCTGCAGAGGAGGTGCAACGTTTGCTGGAGAACCCGAACGGGTTCGGGGTTGGGGCTGGTCCTCCCCAAACTTCTGGACATGGGCTCCAGGATCGAGGCTCGTTTCTTCATGCACCAGGGCCTCGTCGGCGCTTTGGCGAGCATCTTCGGTAGTAGCTTCTGGCACGAAGACGTCCGCAAGAGTCCGAGTACGCCGAGTGTAGACGCGCACCATTGGAGGAGCATCACCCTCCGGATTTACTGGATCACCGTGTCGGAGTAGAGGAGACTCGGCGATTGGTGAGAGGCTTGGAGCAAACGCATCGTTGTTTGTTCCGGCCATTGCAAACTTCAAGCAGCTTCTTCAACCGTACGGATGAAAGGAGAAGAGGTCCCACCGGGCGTGCCAGAAATCTGTGGACGCGGAAAAAAGCGCGGGTCGTCTTTATTGCGAATCACACGAGATTACAATTGTGGCCGGGACCCGGGTTGCTCGGGTGTAGCGAGTCCGGGTTGCGGCGAGTTTTGATCAGGGGATTGTGGGAAAGATCTTCTGGGGGATCCCTTTGATCCGCGTCTCCACGTGGTGTTCGTGCGAGAGCTCTGAAGGGGCTGCCCAGGACAGGGGTTTTACAGGGAGAGGGTTTTGGAGAGGCTAAAGAATGTCCACCGTTGCTTTGTCCCTTCCGTGCTTCGCGCTTTCTCGGCTAGGGGGTTTTCGGCTTCGTTCCTCGGTCTTCGCGTCTTCCTCGTTCCTTGCTTGACCTCGGTGTCCTTGATCGTCGGTTCGCGGCGTCGATCTAGCTTTTGGCGTTGGCTTTGGCTTTTTGGCTTTGGCTTTGCTCCGGCGTGGCTCTGGCTTTTGCTTTGCTTCGGCGCTTGCACTTGGACGTAGCTGGGAGAGACTTGCGATGCTTTCGTTCTTCCGGACTTCGCGTCGTATCGGCTAGAACGTGCGGTGCTTTTGCTCGTGGCCGGCGTAGTCGCTTGGCTTTGGCACTTGCGTTGCTTTGGCGCGGGCTTTACTGGGGCTTTGCTTTGACTTCTTGCGTTGGCTTTAGCTTTGGCGTCAACTCGATCTTCTTCTTCGAACGACGTGGGCTACTTCTCCGGTGCTTCGACGGTTTACGTATCGACTGGACTTCTCTTCTTCTCCGGGCTTCTTTGGCGTGATCGGAGTCGAAGAATGCTTTCGAAGATGGTGGGGGTAGCACCGATCTCCGTGCGACGGTTGTGGCGTCGGCTTTTGTTGATGAAGACGACAAGGGTAGCGACGGTCTCCGTGCGACGGTTGTAGCGTCGACTTTTGTTGATGAAGACGACGGGGTAGCGACACTTCAGACGATCTGCTCCAGGCTTTCTTCTTTGTGGATGGGGCAGGCGTTAGTCGAAGACGACGGGGTGATGACGCTTCGCTTCTCTCCTCCGGGCTTTGAGGCTTGATCGGGATCGAGGATTTGTTGGAGCCGACGGGTAGTGCCGCTCCTCTTCTTCTCAGGGCTTTTGGGCTTGATCGGAGTCGAAGCTTGTTGGAGACGACGGGGTAGTGCCGCTCCTCTTCTTCTCCGGGCCTTTGGGCTTGATCAGAGTCGAAGGCTTGTTGGAGACGACGGGGTAGTGCCGCTCTTCTTCTTCTCCGGGCTTTTGGGCTTGATCGGAGTCGAAGCTCGTTGGAGACGACGGGGTAGTGCCGCTCCTCTTCTTCTCCGGGCTTTTGGGCTTGATCGGAGTCGAAGCTTGTTGGAGACGACGGGGTAGTGCCGCTCCTCTTCTTCTCCGGGCTTTTGGGCTTGATCGGAGTCGAAGCTTGTTGGAGACGACGGGGTAGTGCCGCTCCTCTTCTTCTCCGGCCTTTGCTTCTGGCGTCTTCGGAGTCGAAGGGTTCTTCTTCTCCGAGCTTTCTTCTTCGTGCACGGAGTCGAAGGCTTGTTGGAGACGACGGGGTAGTGCCGCTCTTCTTCTTCTCCGGGCTTTTGGGCTTGATCGGAGTCGAAGCTTGTTGGAGACGACGGGGTAGTGCCGCTCTTCTTCTTCTCCGGGCTTTTGGGCTTGATCGGAGTCGAAGCTTGTTGGAGACGACGGGGTAGTGCCGCTCCTCTTCTTCTCCGGGCTTTTGGGCTTGATCGGAGTCGAAGCTTGTTAGAGACGACGGGGTAGTGCCGCTCCTCTTCTTCTCCGGGCTTTTGGGCTTGATCGGAGTCGAAGCTTGTTGGAGACGACGGGGTAGTGCCGCTCCTCTTCTTCTCCGGCCTTTGCTTCTGGCGTCTTCGGAGTCGAAGGGTTCTTCTTCTCCGAGCTTTCTTCTTCGTGCACGGAGTCGAAGGGATGATCTTCGTGTGCAAGGGTCTTCACATTGATGAGGACTTTCAGTAAGCCGATCCCTCGGGACAGGCTTGACTGTGCCTCGTGAAGCCTTGGGTCGATGAAGAAGCGTCTCCTCTTCTGCAGAGCTCTGGCGTTTCGTCTTCAATTTCCCGACCATTTTTTCCTTCCCCCACCCCCTCTATTTATAGGCAAAGAGGTGGGGAGAGAGATATGGGAACTTTTTAATTTTAAATCCCTTTTGTATCTCTCTCATAATTACCCGGATTTTATTCATCCATTGATGAGGGGAATAACATTTAGTTGTTTTCCTTTTCTGGCGGGTGCAATTATGGCTGGATTTTGCGCACGAAATCGATGGCGATCGGGCGCTTCGTCTTGTGCGTCGGATCGAGGGATCGACGCAGATCCGCGTGTGTGCAGACGTCATACGCTACCTCCCCCCGCGCATGGCGGTATTTTTTTCCTTTTCTTTCTTTTCTTTCCTTTTCTTTTCTTTCCTTTTTCTTTTCTTTCTTTTTTCTTTTCTTTCTTTTTTTCTTCCCTTTCCTTGCAGGGCCGGCCGGCCTCTCCATGGGATTCGGTCCCCACTAGGGCCGGCCCTATGGGGTTCGGACCCTAGTAGGGGCCGGCCCCTCTTGAACTGGGGTCCGCTCCTCTTTTGCTAGGTGCGAGTCGGGTCCGAGTCGTCGGGTTTGCATCCACGTAGGGGCCTTCGAGTCGGGTCCGAGTCCGAGCGCGTCGGGTTTGCATCCACGTCGGCACACGTAAGTCGGGTCCGGGTCCGATGAAATTCGTGTGTCTACACTAATCATCTTCTTATGAGGATGAATATCGGGAAAGCCACATATTAAGGTGTACCATGCTTCACGTCTACTTTGATCGGTTTTTCGGCGCCGACGCAACGTTACCTTATACGCATTGATCTGACACACATATGAAAAGTTACGACTGTCGGAAGTTTTTGAGACCTTTTTCTTTGAAGACAGGCATCAGAAAGGTTACACGTCAAGGTGTATGATGTTTCACGTTCACTTTGATCGATTTTTCAGCGCCGATGCAACTATACCTTATATGCATCGATCCGACGCACATATAAAAAATCACGGCTGTCGGAAGATTTTGAGGCATTTTTCTCCGAAGACAGGCAGTGGAAATGTTACTCGTCAAGGTGTATGATGTTTCATGTCCACTTTGATCGATTTTTCAACGCCAACGCAACGACACCTTATATGGATTACTCCGACACACATATGAAAAGTTACGTCTGTCAAAAGTTTTCAAAGCCTTTTCTCTGAAAACAGGCATCAGAAGTGTTACACGTCAAGATGAACGATGTTTCACGTCCACTTTGACTGGCTTTTTGGTGTTGACGTAATGGCACTTTTATACGCATTGATCTGATGCAAGTATAAAAAATTATGGTTGTTGGGAGTTTTCGAGGCATTCCTCTTTGAAGACCAACATTGGAGAAGTTACACGACAACGATGGTTACGTTCATGCCCTTAATCTGGTTCGCTACAAGCCCAATTCACAGCGGGCCAAACGCCGAGCATGCGAGAAGAACTCGCACCTTCTCTCACACGCACGGGCACCTAGTGACAGCGGGTCGGAATGGGGATAGGGGGTCGAACGAACCAAACCCCCCTCTCGTGCGTTCTCCTTATGCGTGCTTCACCACGCGGCAATGACGATGACCCTGAGGGGGGATTGAACTCCCCACCCGCGCACACACGCATTCCATTGCACGGCGATAGCGACGACCCCGGGGGGGGGGGGGGGATCCGACGACATACCCCCCCCTGCGCGCGCGCACACACGTCCTCTTTACCCGGCAACGAACCCGGGGGGGATCCGACTCCCCCCCCATGTGCTCATCCTCCTCGCGGTCGTCCGAAGCAACGGGGGGGGGGGGGGGGGGGGGGGTCGGACGAACCAAATTCCCCTCCCCCCCCCCCTCGCGCGCTTGGGGCTTGGATGGTCATGAGGATGGATAGGGTGATCCAGTCGCCTTAGAAGGGTTGCAACAGGCCAAAGTCCGCCCGGCACGACATGACTCCCGACATCCCCACCTCCGCGAGCTCGATCTCGAGGCGGCTGAAGTCGACCTATGACATAACCTTGTACTTTCGATAGGACGTCGTCCTCTCCACTAGCAGAACCATCCTCGCCCTCGCTCACCTTCAAATCTGGAATCATATTGCAGACGATGATGAACGAATCGCCGCGAGAGTGCCCCCCCCCCCCCCCCCCCCCCCCGCTCTTATTCTGCGCGAGCAAGATCCAGGGTTTTCCCTCTCTCTTCTGCGTGAGCACAATCCAGTGATTTGAGCGCCTTAGAAGGGCTGCGACATTCCGAAGTCTGTAGTCTAAGCTTTTGACTGAATCTATAGTTTAGACTGGTAAGGGATTTGTCACGCCCCGACTTCCGGTACAAAGGAAAAGGGTACCGAAGGCCGGAGTATGGGGGTGAGGTAGAAGGGAAAATATAGAAGGAGATAAGTGTTATCATTCGAGAGATATGCTTATTATGTTATCTATCAACTAGGATCCTAAGGCTTGCATTGGATGAGGGTTTTATCATTTTATAAGGTATTTCGAAACTAAGTAATAGTTTTATTTTAGAGAAAACAAGAAAGAGTCAAATAACTATTACAAGCCAATCCAATTATTATTACAAGCCGACTGGACTAAAAGATGGAGAAAGATCTACCACTACAAAAATAAGTCTAGGGTTCTAATGTCCAATGTCCTCTGATAGAGCTGTGGTACGTACCTGAAAAGCATTCAACAACAAGGGATGAGTTTTCAAATGAAAACTCTGTGAGGCAAAACTAAACAGTAGTAGCTGCTAGCATCCATTCTACAAGAGAGAAACTAACTAAACAGGGAATTTACTAGTACTCATAAACCAACAAAAGGTACAACTAAACTGAATTACAAGATGTGTGGACACTACTACCAGCATCATGAGAGAGAGAGACAACTCGAGTACGTGCTAACTACGTGTGAATATGTAAGAAGGGAATGACAAAAGGGAAAGAAGACAAGATTGTGTGAACCCCGGATTTTTGTTAACCTGCCCCGTTAGGCATTACTATAGGGCTTTTGTTTCGCTTTAGAAAGCCACCTCTATCTAGCATCCGGGATACTCCATCAGAATGCTAAAATTTATCCAATTGGCCAAATGGTGTTTTCCGTCTTTCACGGATGAGTCGCAAGCCCAACTTGCTTTCTCTGGGGACTTAGCGCCCCAAGACTTGGCTGTCTACTCGCTCATCTCACATCACATTCTTTTTCCAGCCCTCAACCTAAGCCACAGCCCCATGACCCAACCTACTAAACTTCGGTCCATGGTGCACAGGTGGTTCACATTCCATATGCCCATGAGGGTCGGTATGTACAAGTATATTCTCAGACGAAAGATATAATTCACCATAACCAGATAGTACCACAGCTATCATGACTCTATCCAGGATGCAACGAATCAATAGACTTATAGAAGATATTGTCCAGATAATACAACTGCTAATGATGATCAAAGTTATCAAAGAAATCGCATAACCATCAAATGATAAAATTACGGTTGCAAGTGAATATAAAAGTAGGGAGTGATATGATTACAAGTCGATGCTACCGAGAGAAAACGTCAATATCGACAAGGAGCTATAACTAAGCATGTAATTCTAACAGTGATCATCAACAAGCAATCTAAGCAGTAAAATGAACAACTTTAAATAACACAAGTATAGAATGTATTCAAATAGAAACCTAGATGGCACTTACTCGTTCTACCTAAGGTTTAATAAAGTCTCACCTGATCGGTACGACTGAGCGTCCAAGCAGAAATAGGGAAAAACAGGTACAACTGTGCAAGGACACAGTCAATGTATTAGCACTGAGTATAAGAAAATAAGTGGTGAGTGACGTGATCCGTGTGCGTGAGTGTCGAGTGGTTGCGGATTAGGGTTTAATTATATTTAATGGAGGTGATATGGAAGCTAATGGAGAGGGCTTGTAAAAAGGAGGGGTAAAGGCTAATGGAGAAAGAGAAAGTAATGGAGGGAATGATTAGATTGGTGAAAGAGGAAGATTAGAGGGAAAAATTAATGGAGGTTAGTTTTAATGGAGAGAGTGGGAGTAAATGGGAGAGAGAGAAAGAAATGGAGGGGAGCCATTAATGGAGAGAGGGATTGAGAGGTAGTGGTTGGGGTGGCTTTAATGGAGGGAGGAAGAAATGGAGAGAGCGAGTGAAATGATGGCAATTGAGTGTGCAGGTGGGGTATCTCTCGGGTAGGAATAGAGAAAGAGAGAGGAATGGGTTAGAGTGAGACAGGGAGTGTGTGAGTGAGAGAATGGGTTAGAGAGAGAGAGAGAGAGAGAGAGGGAAAGAGTGAGAGAATGAGAGGATGAATGATATAGAGAAAAAGAGCGATAGAGAGAGAAAGTGAGAGAGAGAGAGGTGTGTGTGTAGTAGAGAGAAAGTGAGAGAGAGAGTGCATTAGAGAGAGATAGTGAGGTGTAGAGTGAGAAGGCGGATGGGAGTGGAGCTCGGGTTGGGGTTTCGGTGGGACGGAACTGGGAGGAAGAAGGAGGTACGTGGGAAGGGTGGCGATGGTGGTTGGCTCGGGGTCGAGATGAGGTGCAGGTGAGAGGGAGGTGGAGGTCAGTGAAGAGAGAGAGAGAGGAGTTGTGGGATTTTGGGGGATTGGTGACAATAGTTCGGGTAAAGGAAAGAGGAGGGGATGGAGAGTTTATTTAAGAGGGAAGGGAGGTGGTTGAATGGGTTGATAGAGGCTTGGAGAACATGGGAAGCTTTGAAACGGTGAAAATAAGACACGGGAGACATGGGAGGAGATGGTCAGTCAAGTAGATCTGATGGGCATTAATTCAGGATCTGATGGGAGGGCTGACTTGGGGGGTTGAAGAGATACATGGAATGGGGGAAATCAGATGAGGCTTTGAGAGTGGTGCGGTGTAATGGAATTTAAGGAGGGAACGGATCCGATCAGATCGGATCTGACGGCCAACATTTCATACTAAAAAGATGACATAGAGTGACTCATATCAGTAAGGGGTTGAGATAATTCTATGCTCTAATTTCTTCTCATCTCACCATATAATATGGATTATTCAATTTAATTATGTATTTAGAATCCCTCTAACCAATAATGAATATGCAAACAAAAGATAATTGGTCGATGGGCGGGTCGACCTCAACGGCCTGTGCCACTCGGGCACTGATTGCCATCGTAAATTTACATAGATAGATAACCTTTAATCTTTATTTAAATATTTATTTATATGTGCATACACACACACAAACTCAAACACTTGCGTGCATGTGTGCGGGCACACACAACAAACACATATGTGCATATCAGTACTCCGCTACAATCCTGTCACCTGGCAATCTGGATCTGGGACCCATGATCCGATCCGACATTGTGTCAAACCTCACAACCCAAGTGCCAACAAAATGCAAACACAACTTTTAATTATTATTGTACATTAGACGGCCATTCATAGGTGCAACAAAAGAAATTTTCGAGAAAAATTTTACGGGTATTACAGGATTGCTATCTTTAATTGAGCCAACCCTAATAAGAAGTTTAGGCTCGTTTAAAGCTAGCATTTCCAATGGGCTTATTTGGATTTCTTCCTTTTTTGTTTTATTGAAAGAAATGGAGAAAGCCATCAAAAAGGGGCTCCAACGGCTTCCACCAAAATTTTCTATTTTGTTATTTTCCTACTCTTCTCCCTAAGAATAGGAAAACTTAAGAATAGTGGGCCCCAGTTTGCGTTGAATGAAATACAATTAACTTTCTTACTTTTCAGAATAGCTCCTGTAAAAAATGTTTTCATAGGTCCTGATTTGTTCATTTTACACAAAAATAGGGAGAGATTGAGGAACCTGTTGGAGAGCTTTTCCATTTTCAGCCTACGTGACAGTTGTAAGCTTTGAAGAATAAGGAGGAGCTCTTGGAGTTGCTCTATATAACTGAGCCAAACTCACATAACAAGCTAGGCTCGATTATTTAACAAGCCAAGCCCAAACCTCAATTTAGGCTCGGCTCGGCTCGGCTCGTTTGTAGGCTACTCCACTGTGATGAAGAACTAGGCAGAGACAGCGCGTACCCTCTTCCCTGTTTTTTCAAAATCTTTCTGGTTCGCATTGAGGAGAGGGAGGGTTTACCAAATATCCTAGCTGGTCGTCGAAACCCTAGCCGTCGAAACCCTAGCCCTCACCTGTACTTGGAGAGGATGCCGCGGGAGATCATCACGATACAGGTGGGGCAATGCGGGAATCAGATCGGGATGGAGTTCTGGAAGCAGCTCTGCCTCGAGCACGGCATCGGCAAGGACGGCCTCCTCGAGGATTTCGCCACCCAGGCACGATCATCTGCCCCCATTTTGATGTTGATTTCTCTCGCATTTCTTTCACCTTTTTAAAAATTTGCTCGCTCTTCTATGATATGCTTTGTTTGATTTTGATGCTACTTGTTTCATTATTGATGCTGATGAAGTGTGCTCAATGGAGATTTTCTTCTATCAGTAGTAGTTGCTATTTGTATATTTAGGTTTAGGGTTTACTTGTATGTGGCCGATGGCCCGATTCATGATGCATTTTGTGTAGGTTCGGTAGGAGACATAAGTGATCTTTATGCTATATCGAGATGGGTTTGGATAAGGAGCAAAATGCTTTCATGAAGTCTCCATCAAAGGGTTTGAGTGATATTTATTGACCTTGTCTGTAGTACCAACAATTATAGATTATGCTAGTTGGGGGATAGGGAGGCTACCTACAACAGACAATAGGGAGAAAAGTGAAAAGAAAAAAGATCAAACCACAAACAAAACGTCTAAAACACACCTTGCTCCCTCACTTTAGAATGAATCTGAGTGTAGATCCATCTGTTGGAGTCTGCACTTGTTGTCTTTGCTAGACGGAGTCGAGGTCGAATGGTGATGGCATCTTTCTGATCTTTTTTTTCTTCTTCCTATCCTTCCTTTTTTTTTTTCTTTTTTTCTTTCTTTTGGCCGGTCACATAGGACACTAGGATCGAGGGGCCCTAGTCAGTTTCCTAAGGCTCTTAGACTTAGCTAAATTTATGGGCCTTCCTTTATTAGATAATTTCTAAGTGTCGGCACCATGGCCGAGGGGCCATATGAAACGAACGAGGACACACACTTTTGTGGAAGGCTCGAGAAAGACATGCTTGATAGCACTCAAGGCGTTACTGGGCCCCGAGTCACCTTTCATCCAAAGCTTCCAACTCTGCAAGCGGAATTTAAACATTGTAGCTGGTAGGGTTTGTAATCTCGGGCGATACCGGTCACCCCGGTCGGTACGTACCGGTTTTGCCCGGTTCGAGACCGATACAACACTCGATCCCGATTCCTAGCCCGTACCGGTACGTACTAGTCCATATCGACCGGTTCAGTCCGGTACTGACCGGTACGGACCGGTATTGACATGTTAAAATTTGTTTTTTAGCGGTTTTTTTACTCAACCGGTATAGGTCCGTATCAGCTGGTACCGGTACATACCGGTTCAGGGTTGATCGATACCGCAATTTTGAACCTTGGTCGCTGGTGAGTCCCTACTGAATGGCAACTCTTAGAGAAGAAATTTGGAGCTCGAGAGGGAGTATAACTTCTACTTTGTACACAAGCGAACATGGTGCCGCTTGCGTTGGCGTTCTAAATGACGTACGATAAGCCCATAGTACGTCACCCATATGCTCTTGCCAATCCTTCTTTGATTTGGAGATCACCTTCTTCAATAGCTTGCAAATGGTTTTTTTGAAGGTATCTTCTTAACCATTAGCTGGAGCATTTTTAATTTGTTGAGCATCTTAGCTTGATTTTTGAATTTGGTCCAGAATTGGTCTATAGAGGCGTTCTTGAATTTCTTTCATTATCTATCATGATAAAGCGAGGAACACCATACCAGAAGATGATGTCATTTTGGATGAAGATGATGACATAGTTTCGGTTGACTTCTCTCAGAGGTACCGCCTTAGCCCACTTGGAGAAATAATCTTTAGCGGCAAGAATATAGAGATGTTGCTTAGATGGCTTTGACAACGGTCAAACCATATCAAGCTCCCAGCTATCAAAGTGCCAATATGCGGTAGTTCTGGGGGTTGTCGAATATAGTCGTCGTAGAACTGGTATGGCTGACAGTTTCTAGAGATGTCCAAACAGTCTTTCACCATAGTGGGCTAGTAGTACCCCGTTCTCTTGATTCAAAGATAAAGAATTGATGTGTTTCGTATATACTCGCATGGACTTCTTGAAGGGTTGCTTCTGCCTATTCACGTGTTAGACATCTCAGAAGGGTGCCATCATAACTTCGGCTGGGGGTGCAAGTGCAACTTGGGTTGGGTAAAACTAAGAACCGACCCAACTTGACCTAAATGGGTTGGGTTGGTTTAGGTATTTTGATCAAATGGGTTGGTTCAGTTCGAAGTTTTGTGGACCTGACTAAATACGGGTCGGTTTCGGGTTGGGGCTCAGGTAGACCCGACCTAACCTGAGAAACAAAGTCATATATATAGTAGTCCAGTATATAGTAAGTCCACATATCTACGTCACGAGTTTGGACTTAAGGGCTACATGAGACTAGAACATGAGTAACGACTTAGGGGCTACATGAAACTCATATATATTCCGGCATCACAAGCATTGACCGAGGCACGAGGCGATCATAGATCATATCACAATAGTCATTGTTCAATTTATCGGGGCCTCTTTTATTGGAACTCTTCATCTCATTATCGTTTTACCTTCATTTGATCCTTTTTATTTTCTTACAAACTAGTTGTTCTTGTTGGATATTTAGCTTAACTCATTGCTGCAATAAATCATATTTAATGCAAGTTTGGTCTTATGAAAATATACGTTTAGTTCTTGCTTGCGTTGATGATTAGATACTTGTTTGGGTGGTCAAAGGCTGTTGAAATTAAATTTAAACAAGTTGAAAATGTTACTTTTATATTAAATTTATATATATATGGGAAAGGGTTTTGTGAAATCGAGTTCACCATTCAAATGGTGTAACTGAATGGAGAGGCTGCCACGTTTGCATTAAAAGTCAACAATTGCAGCTGGAGGGAAATGTAGTATATATATATATATATATATATATATTTATATTTATATATCCTCCAGTCACTATTGTCGACTTTCAACGCACACGTGGCAACCTCTCTATTCAGTTACACTATTTGAATGGTGAACTCGAGTTCAGCTTCCCGGGCCCCTATATATATATATATATTCTATCTTTAGTCTTTAAATCTATATACGCATTACTTCTTACCAAAGTATTTATTAGTTATGAACACGAAGTACTGTGTTTGATTTATCTAACATGACTACTGTCTAACATGACTACTGCAGGGAGGCGACAGAAAAGATGTTTTCTTCTATCAAGCTGATGATCAACACTACATACCACGAGCTCTCCTAATGGACTTGGAACCCAGAGTCATTAATGGCATTCAAAATAGTGAATATAGGAATCTCTACAACCATGAAAACATTTTTGTTTCAGACCATGGGGGCGGTGCTGGGAATAATTGGGCCAATGGTTATCACCAGGTTTGTTAATATGTTGTTTAATCAGTTGACTTTTAGCTTTCAGTTAAATAAATGCTCCAATATGACTATCGTAGCTCATAATATGCAATGCCCCTCAGAAGAAAAACACTAAAATATCCCTAAAAAGGATTTTTTAAAGCAATGTATAATGATTTTTATCATTTTATCAGAGTTAATAAGCTTTGTAAGATGTAGTTGCTTTCGATGTTCCTCTAGATTTGGACTTGTTGCCTCTCCCCAGTCTTTTGTTTTCATCTAACATCTTGAGTTCATACTATCTATTGTGAATGTACTTAAGGTTGACCACTCATTGAAAAGCTTATGAGCAGTTCTATGATTTGTTTTTCGGAGAAAATGTATTTCAGCTTTCTTTAATTGTAACCTCGGGCATGCAGTTTACAATATGAAATTTTGAAATGAATGCTTTTGTTCTGTTCATAGTAATAGATTTTGTGTAGGCATTAAAAGTTTATCTAGTTATAGTACTTATGTTAGTCTGTTTTGTTCTCAATTTATTCCTTAGACATATATTTTCCGAGTAGGTGGCATGTTTCTCTTCTGCTCTATTAAAGTCAATTCCTTTTCCGTTCTTTTGGAAACCTTAATGAAAAGAAAATCCGGCTATTAGAGTTGAGTAATGGGTATAACATATGAAAATTATCTATTGATTGCTTGATCTTCTAATACTAGCAAGGATGTTATAAATTTATATGTTTACTTAACACTGATCTTTTAAATTAGGGAGAGCAAGTTGTTGATGATATTATGGATATGGTTGATAGAGAAGCAGATGGAAGTGATAGCCTTGAGGGTTTTGTTCTCTGTCATTCTATAGCTGGTGGAACAGGCTCAGGTTCTTTCTTTACATTCATCTTGTTGGACATTTTCCTTCCCATGTTAGCTTTTAGTTCTATAACATCCACCAGCCTCTCATTCACTTTATTCATCGTGTTCTATTTACTAGACTGTCTAAAGATATATGTTATCCATGTCATATTACCTGCACTTGATCTGGAAATACCACTTAGTAGGATTTAAATGGAGTGGATAGGGTTTGGATATATGCATACTTGCATAGTCATATCCCTTTTCCCTTTTGCTTACAGGTATGACTGTGAATATGGTAATTGAATCATAAAATAACATGCAAATTTTGTGTTAAGGGAATGCAAATATGGATTGGATATATTAAGTAATCGGCATATTTTCTCAAAAAAATCTTATATTTATTCTATTTGTCTTAGATAAGTGAAAAAAAAAGGAGTAGGTCCAAGGGACACACTCATCCAGCCTTGGTATACGGCTGTGACAAACTGTGTTTCATAGTGGACTTCAAAGAAACTATTATGGGTACTCTTTGTTTAACTGGGTCATCGATCATCTGTATAACTTTCGTTGAGCTAGAACTCGGCGAGTTCTTCAAAGTTGAACTAGCAGCAATCATAGTTTAGTTGACAAAAGACCTGGTGATTCAAACCCACCACCAAATAACAAACCAGAACTAAGATATTTATTGGATCCCACGCAAGGTGCTATTCCTTTCCTACACGAGCAATGAAACACACACCTGCTTTAGTAAGTGTGGTAACCATGTTGAGGCCCACATACTCATACCACTTGCCCTCGCTAGTGTTTTAGATGTCGTTATTGCTATCGGTATCGTCAAGTGGCTTGGGGGAAAATTGAGGATTTTTCGCTTATTTATCGTCATTATCGCTACAAATTGGGGAAAAGAGGAAAATGGATAAAATAAAAGGCTTTTGGGAGGATTTTTTACTTATCCCTTTGAGGTGTATAGATACACTATTATGATAAAAAACATAACTAATTAGTAATTATAATTGACACCCAATTGATGCTTTATAGATGAATCACATGAGTGTGAACTGTAGCAAACTTTCTGTGAACTGTTTGACACTCTCTAACACAAGCTATGAGTTTATAAATAGCTGAATGTAAGTGTGAATTAAACATGCTGATCGCAAATAGTGTATAACATATTTATCATCCATTTCAATTGAAGACCTTAAGAGAAATCCCCCCAAAAAAGAGAATTTGAAAAAATACCTCAACTCTGGAGCGTTGAAAAATCCCCAAATCTGCGAAGAACAGTCCCAAATCTGCCAAGAACACGTTGTGGATAGCTTAGATTTGGTTTAGAAACCCAAATATTAAAAAATAAAGGGGAAAAAACCTTCAAATTATTAAAAAATGGACCTTCCAAGTGATTTTGGCGACAATGGGGAAAACTGGGGAACATCTCCCCACCATCGTCCAGCTTTTATATGGGGATGGCCAATTTATCGGTGATACATCGATAAATTACCGATATCTTATAAAAACCTAGAATACTTCATGTTATCGTGGTGCTGGTTAGCAACAAGGGGAATATCGGTAATTTATCACCATTTATTGGGGATATTTATAACTATGGCCCTCGAAGATGGTACGAAATAGAGTTGCAAAAGTAAATTAATCCTTGTACTGGCATGTCCTTGAGAAGTCCAACCTCCATTACTTTTTTTTCAATGTTTTCTTTAATAGGCACAATAATTTTGAAGGTGATCATTTTTGCAAGCTTCCTCCTTTAAAGCATCTTGGATCCCCTCCACATCCTCCAGAGTATTGATCTTGATTTATTTTTCTCTAACATTTTCTTCAAATCTTTACTATGTGAAGGTCATGCTTTGGAAACGGATTTTCATCTTAGAACTCTTCCACTTAATATTCTCGTTGTGTTGGCTCCATTAAAGGTTCAATTTCATGCTCCATGGGAGACTTGGGAATCTATTTTAGTGGTTAAATGTCCTTTTGTTCTTTCTTGTCGGTTTCTTTTATGATGTCGGGCATAACCTGAGGATTTGAAGGAACACCATTTTTTTTTTTTTAAATTTTCAGGCTCTAGTGTTCCTCATGTTTTGTGCTTCACACACTTTATTCCTTAATTATTTGTTCCTTTTATGTCAACTACTCTTTGGTACTACTCATCATATTTTGAATATGTTCATAGTTTGCTCTAATTGACGAACATTTGTTATTGAAAGGCAGCTTTTGTACTCCGCAACCCGGTTTGCATTAACATGCCAAACAATACCTCTCCTTTAATTACTTATACTGAATAAATAATTTGGCCGGTGCATGCCGATTCCTGGTACATGCAGTGTTGTTATGCACCTTGCCGACTAGCTGGTTGCATGGTTTGTATAATATTATGATCGGATGCAGATTGTGTAACATCTGCCCCAAACACACAAGAAATTATCCGCTTTGCCCATGCCCGCACGAGGACTTCCCAGGGGGGGGGGTCACCCATCCTAGTACTACGCTCGCCTGAGCACGCTTAACTGCGGAGTTCTTATGAAATTAGTGCGCACGGTTTTAAAAAATGTCTACTATATTTGGGAGGGAAAATTCTATAAGTAGCTCATGATCTCCTTCTCTCCAGGCAATGTGGGGCTAACTCGTTGCCTTGTACACCTTACCTCACCCCTCATCCATCTTGGCATCACCGCCTCAAGAGTCCTGGCTATTGGATCTTGGTCATCACAGATTGATACTTAATTTCTTGTTCCATTTATTGCATTGCAATCTTGTGCTAGATTAGGAAGGATTTAAGAAGTTACATCTGTAAATCTGGCATTTTTTTAGCAGGAACATGAAGTAGAATGATGTGGAGTGTTGTGCGACCAGCACGTTTTAGGATGTATGGGTCTCCTAAGAAAACAATAGGGTTGAGAAGTCACATGGTTCTAAATGTTGGGCTGTGAAGAGGCTTTGAACATATAAGATGAGCATCACATAGATGAGTTGTGAACTTGTGACGGATGTGGTAGGAAGTTGACATGCTAATGAAAACTAGGAGGGGTAGTGTTCTGAATTGTTTTGTGTGGAATGAGGATGATCATGGTCATCCAAATCTTGCTGGAGAAGGCAAATTGAATGCTGCTAGTTTCATCAAATATGAATCACATAGTGGCTACTTCTATATTAGCACATTGATGGTGGAATCCATTTGTTCTTTATAAACCAATTGTCTATTGCATGTTGATCTCCTCTCAGCTGTTCTTTTTTTTTTTTTTTTTTGAGAATTCCTCCCCGAGATGGAGAGGATGGGGTTGAGCATACCCCAAGCTTTATTTAAATAGCAAAAGGAAGTTACAATAGATCAAGAAAAGGGGTGATCTTTCCCGAGTTCTTCACAGAGAACCCAGGAGACCAGCTAGAAACCAAGGAAACAAAGTTAATCCAAACCGACTTCGGCTGCAGCTCCTTCTGGGAGAAGACTCTGGCGTTCCGCTCCCTCCAGATACTCCAGCAGAGGCCAATCACCAAGAGATCCCAAGCCTGGAAAAGATCTCTCTTAACCCTCCTCTTTCTCCAAAGCGTCCACAGAGATCGCACAGACCCCGGATGACCTCTGATCCCCAGACGACTCTTAAGCATGGACCACAACGATCTGGCAAAGCGGCACCTAAGAAAAAGGTGATCAACATCCTCTCTATGTGCGTGGCACATGGGACAGGAGGTATCTGTAACGTTGGGGTTATTCCGTTTACGAAGATTCAACCGAGTCAAAATCTTATCCTTGATAGCCAACCACATAAAGATTCTAGTCTTCAAAGGCGCTGGTGTCTTCCAAAGGTGGGAAGCAAAAGGGCAGATCAAGCCTCCATTGTTTAAGAAACGGTAGAAGGATCTCACCGAGAAAACCCCTGACGACTCCAGTTTCCACCTAGAAGCGTCACGACCACCCCCCAGAGAGAAATTCTGAAGAATGTTGTAGAGATCAGACAGTTGCCCTTGCAAAGCTTCTGGAATTGTCCTCCTGAATTTCACCGACCAAACCCGACCCTCCGAGGAATCCGATGACTGTGAAAGAACCGAAGCTTGGGTATCCCAGGCCAACTCAAAAAGATCACCAAACAGGGAGGCTAGGCTAATGTCATCTACCCAGTGGTCTAACCAGAATTTAATGTTCTTACCATTCCCTGGGATCAGTCGGATACAGGAGCGGAAGGGAGCTCCTATTCTCCGGATGCCTTTCCAAAACTGCGATAACTTCCCTGACGCTCTACTTCTTGTCTGAAGGGGAGAGAAGCGCTTGAAATATCTATCCCTGATAATGGACGACCAGGTATCCCCTTGATCATTCTGTAATCTCCACCACCATTTCCCTAACAGAGCACGATTAAAGTCTCTGAGGTTCATGACTCCCAAACCCCCTTGGTCACGAGACTTGCAAGCAATACCCCAACTAGTCAGATGATAGGACCCCGACTTTCCATCTGCCCCCTTCCAAAGAAAAGAGCTACGGATCCCGTCGATCTTCCTGATGACCCAAGAGGGGATAAAATAGAACGCCAAGTAGTAGGAAGGAATAGTAGACAACACCGAGTTAACTAGGGTGAGCCGGCCCCCTAGAGAGAGAAACCTTACGCCAATCCGCTCTACCCAGAAGCTTGTTGCTAATTGGGAGCCCCAGATACGTCAAAGGGAAGGAATCTAACTTGCAGTTGAGGATAGCCGACGCCAATACTCCCTTCTCTCTGTGAGGCCCTACGTAAAACAAGGAACTCTTGAAGAAATTGATCCGCAGACCAGAGCAGAACTCCAGAGCATAAAGGATAATCTTCAACACTGCTACCTGCGCTAGCTCTGCTTCACAGAAAATGATAGTATCATCAGCAAAATGCAAGTTAGGGACACACCAAGAGGTACCTCTGATCCCGCGGAAAAGGTTCTCCTTTCAGCTGTTCTTACTTTGCTAAATGCTTTGCTTTGTGGCATAGCATCAGTCTAGCCTTCCTCATCTTTTCGCGTAATGAATAGAGAATTCTTTTTTTCGGGTCATATCAAATAGTGGTCCGGTACACATTCGGGAGTGTGAACAACCTGTTATCCAGTTGGGTTGCCACTCATATACTTGTGTGCCTACCTTTTAGTTTTTTGCAATGTACATTGTCAATAATTGCATTTACTTAAATGGCAGATGTCGGCATGTCACTTTCAAGTCGTTCGTAGAGCATTCAATTTTTTTTTTCATAACCGACCTTTTCGTTATGTACATTATTTTCTTAATTCATTTATCAATTACCCTTGTTTTGGTGCAGGAATGGGTTCATATCTACTGGAGACTCTGAATGAACGCTATAGCAAGAAACTTGTCCAGACATATAGTGTTTTTCCCAACCAGATGGAAACCAGTGATGTGGTGGTTCAGCCTTACAACTCACTTTTGACTCTAAAGCGTCTGACACTGAATGCTGATTGCGTTGTCGTTCTTGACAACACGGCACTGAATAGGATTGCTGTGGAGCGTCTTCATCTAAGCAATCCAACGTTTGCACAGACAAATTCATTGGTCTCTACTGTTATGTCTGCAAGCACAACCACGCTGCGGTATCCAGGATACATGAACAATGATCTGGTGGGCCTGCTTGCCTCTTTAATTCCAACTCCAAGATGTCATTTTTTGATGACTGGGTATACACCATTGACAGTGGAGCGCCAGGTTAGATATATCTCATAGACAACTCTCTTCATCACTATTCTTTAAGAATGATGAAATGGTTCTGTATTATTATAATAAACTGGTTAATATACACATCAGTGCTTTAGTACTATTTGTTTATGGTGACTGGTATTTGTATCTACACCATATATGAACTCAAGCAAATAAAATTGGTGGATTTAATCATTTTCATGTGTCTTTCCGTGGCCTTTTCTGTTATGTTAATTTGCTCCATGCAGTAACAACTTCTGAAAAGTTTGTCTTGTATCTAAAAGGCATCTAGTTATTCGGAGAAGCTCTTCTAAGAAAGGCCTACTGTAAATTACTTTGCGATTTCAACATTACGTCTCGTATTGACCTTCCATTGCTTCAGCAGTGAATCTAATTGCAACTAAATATTAATATGGGTGTTTCAATTCTATGTGAATCATATATGTGCAACCCTTTCGAACTGCCATGAACATCTGATTTCACTAATAATCACTCATTTGTTATGTGATTCAAATCAAATATCTAACAAAGTCCTATTACTTGTCATGTAAAGGCATCATTGCTTCGCATCTAGATCAGCTTGGTTTGACTATTGCCGAATCTACTGAAATCCTTACTTCATAAACTAAGGTTGCTATGCTGTTTGTGCACTTGTCCTATAAATCCAATACCTTCAAAATATGCAAAAAAGAATAATCTCTCATCGTTGATGATCTGTACTTGGAAAAAGTGTCCTGAAGACCTGCCGGTGTTGGAATGCATTATTCATATCATGCCAGGGCAAGTCACAATGACATGATACCTTTTAATGGGCCCTATTGAGGGGAAGACTTACCAGTTAAGGCAAGTTCATGCAATCGGTCAATAATGATTGTGTAATATTTTGGTAGTAATAATTGGCGAATGACAATGACAAGTATAATTGTTGTGAACAACCAACTTTCTCATCAATAGGACACTGTTGTAATAGTTGTTGATGACAATGACAAGTATATTTATTGTAGATGACTACTTCTTTAATGGTGAATGAACATCATTTTTTCCTTTGTTATTTTATTTAGTGATGGATTGTGTGTGATTTACTAAACATGGTGAATTGCTGATTTTTAGAAATTTGCTTACTGTAGTAATTAAAGGTGATAAGTTTTGATTCTGGACATTTCTATAAAAGTTTGTGCTTTATTAGTTGGTTATATGGACTCTGATGTGTGATTCCAAATATGCAGGTTAATGTGATTCGTAAGACTACTGTATTGGATGTTATGAGAAGACTTTTGCAGGCAAGATTTTTCTGCTGTTCGAAATTTTTTGTTATACTCATCCTCCCATTGATAAACATGATGTCTTGTTGGTGTCATACAGACAAAAAATATCATGGTCTCCTCTTATGCTCGAACAAAAGAAGCTAGCCAAGCAAAATACATATCAATATTAAACATCATTCAAGGAGAAGTCGATCCTACACAGGTAAATGTCTCGTTTAAAGCAGTACATTTGATGCATAAGCTTCTTCTTGTAGTCATTTACTTTCAGAGAGGGCATCTAATGTTAGAAATCTTCACTACACTAAACATCCTGGATTGTTTTCTTGGAATGTTCGTGTATCGACATTGTTACTTGGATTCAGCAACATTTTCCAGCTAATATCTGAGCATATGCTCATATAACGTTTGATTCTCAAGCGCTACTTACATTGTTTGGCCAATTAAACCTCAAGCTCACTTGTTTGTGACAGCTTTCTTTGACTTCTAATTCCTCTCCCATGTAGTTTAGCATGATTTTTTGAGAAAGAGAAGATAAAGGGTAGAAAGGTAAGAGCTGGTTTAAAATTTATGAAAGCTCATATCTGTAGGTAATTTTTTTTCATGAGATTCATATGTAGTCTTTGTAGGAAGTGGTTCCTTTTGTCTCATTGCTCAAACAAAAAAGAGGTCCCTGCATGTGTTAATATTTTAATCTATAGGATTGTCTTCTAACTCAAGTCATTCGTCTAGTCCACCATGTAAGTAAGAAATTCCTTATGCCAAGTGCATGATTTTCTTGTTATTGTCTCATGTTGCAACTTTCAGCATGTAACCAAAGCAGTTTCGAGCTGGTGTATATTTTAGAGTAGGCACCATTCATTTGGTGTTTACTGATCAATTCAAGATTAAAAATAGTTAACAACAGTTACAATAAAGTGGGTTAACTTGCTGTTTGATTTGGAAACCATCTAAGGTGGTCTGTTAATTCGTTAGAAACCTGCATGTCTCCACACCTATGTTGAAGTATAACCAGTTAGAAAAAGGCCATTCAAACTACCTTTAAACTCACTACCTTTCAAGGTCAAATCATGGCAGTGATTCTTTTCACCATTTGCCAGCTCAGTAGTTCCCTCGTTTGTTAAAGTTGCAGCAGTTATTCATTATCTTGTTTGGTTTCATTTGTAAAATCTGATAATCTGCCTTGCTGCACTCAAGCACATTTTTTCTTTGAACCAGGTGCATGAAAGTTTGCAGAGAATACGTGAAAGGAAACTTGTTAATTTCATTGAGTGGGGACCTGCTAGCATTCAGGTTTTTAAAAATTAATAAATTTATTATCTTTGCAGGATTTATTATCGTTTTTATGGATTTTTCTGATCACTCTCGTGCAGGTTGCATTGTCTAGAAAATCTCCATATGTACAGACTGCTCATAGAGTAAGATTTATCCTGCAAAGGACACTTTCTGGCCAATTTATGTTTCTAACTTTTGAATCTATCCCCAATAGAATTGAGTTTGGTGTTTTCCTATAAAGCATATGACAGGTGAATTTTCTAATATCTCTACATACTCCTGTTGATAGGTTAGTGGTTTAATGCTAGCAAACCATACTAGCATTCGACACCTCTTCAGCAAATGTCTGAGCCAGTATGAGAAGCTGAGGAAAAAGCAAGCCTTCCTTGACAATTATCGCAAGTTCCCAATGTTTGCAGTAAGCGGAAACACTATTAGTATTTACCCACAGGCTTTCACCCGTAGTACTTAATCTTTTAGTATATACTATCTAGATATTATAATTCATAGCTAGGTTATTAACACATCAGTTTAAGAGTGGGGGGGTGTTAGTTTGTTTATATGTTATTATACTTGTATAGGAGACTTCTGTGTATTTTGTAGTTTCCGTGTGGTGTTCTCACCCATAGTTAGCAAGACACACCTCTATATACATGTTTTGGAACCCCCCCCCCCCCCCCCCCCCCCCCCAACACACACACACAAAAAGAGAACTCATGGGGAGATCATACAGAGCAAGGTTTACAGTTTCGGATTAGTTTCAGTCGGAGCTGTACCGAAACCACCCCCGATCCCACACCACCTTTGTAATTTTTTTTTTTGAAAAAGGTGAGGAGAAAGAGGAGAGAGGAGAAAAAAGGGGAAAAAGTTGTTGCCGCTCACTGTCTCCATCGTCGTAGACGCTCGCCGTCACTACTCTCCCTCCCTCTCTCTCTCCCTACGTCACCGAACCCTAACCCAACCTGATCTGATCCTCTCTCTCTCTCTCTCTCTCTATCTCCCTCCCTCTCTCGGCTCTCTCTCTCCCTCAAGGTACGATCTTTAGCTTCTAATGGACGTAGTCATCTATCTCATGAGTTAGTAGGCTCTACCTCATATGTTCTTGCTAACCCTATTTTTTATGGCACTTCAGTGGTTGATGCTTCAAGTTACGATAACTTATGAAGGCACATGGTATCGTTTGATGCTGAGTACACACCTGCGATTTTCATTACGTGCTCCTCGTTGGTCTTTGCTACAAACTCGTTGGACTCAACTTCTAGCACTTCCATTATTCCTACAACTCATCTTCAGCTTCAATCTTTTCTTTCAACTCCTCTTCGAGTTACTATATGTGCTTTTCCTTTTGCACCTCCATGGTCTCCTCGGAGTCCACTTCAGACCCATCTTTGGTATTTTTTCAGCTTTTTTTGTTTGCTCTTGCTAAGATTATTCCACAAGCATCTCTTTGGGCTTTTCATCGAAGTGCAGGGATAAACCGCAATCAACATATGAACATTACCTCGCAAATGATTCAAAGAGAATTTTTTTTATCACATTCTTTGGAACTTTCTTTTGATGAACTCAAGGGCTTGGGTTTACGTCGGACGACAAATTTGATGGTCAATCATCTCGCACAGTCACTCTCCTACACAATCATTTATCTTATTCTTAGGTGATCTACCTTAAGTTGGATGTTAAAAATTTGAAACTTTTGTGTGAGCCATTCAATATGCTTTTGCATCTTTGTTAACTCCTTTTATCGAGCTAGATCATGACTCTTCATTGTGATTTTCAGCATCCATTCTTGCCTCGTGGGCATTGCCTCTAGTAGAACTCTTTCTACGTAGAACACGAGGACAACCTCGCTTTTATAGCACTTGATGAAGGGATTTTATATGCTTTGGTACCTCTTTAATGTCAGCCTTTGCCAGGTACATATAATTAAGATGGGTCGATGTAAAATCAGCCATAAAATAGAAGGGATGGGAAGAGATAATTTTAGCATAAAGTTTGAAATTAGATGACTATCAACAAACAATATTTATAGGAAATTGATAACAAATTCACCAAAAAAAACTCCTCTTACGTTTTCATAACACTTCTATTTTAAATCTCCAACTCAGGAGTCTTAGACACTAAGTATGACTCGGGTGCTAAAAACTAGGGAGTAGGAAATAAATAAAATAGGACTTTTTAATCACCCCAACACTTTTTTCTTGTTTTTCTTAATTATTTCCTAATTGTCTGAACAATTTTCTCTTTTTCCTGATTTTTGGATATTTTTTGTTATTTTCTATTTTTCTGATTTTTAGATGATTATCTTGGTTTCGTTTTATATTTATTTGTGGGCTAGTAGACTATTTTCTGCAGGAAGAATTCAAACAAAAAGATAATAAAGGAAACCTATAAAAGGACGAGGATCAATCTTTTAGAAAAGGAGGTTCTCTCTTTACTATTTTCTAACCGCCTGATTTTTTACAAACAGTGTTGTCAAGGCGACGAGGCGCGCCTGAGGCGCAAGGCGCAAATAAGGCGTACGTCTTAGTGTGTAAGGCACAAAAATATATAATTTGCTTTAAAAATTAATAATAATTGTCAAAAAATTCTAAAATTCATAAAAAAGGTATATTTTATGAAAAAAAAAAGAAATATGACCATTATTCAACTAAATCAATGCAAACCACAAGGTATACACTAACTCATAAGTCATAACTAGTGTGGTCATCAAATGAGCAATTTATTATAGGCAACATGCCAACATCATATTCATACAATGAAGGGATACATTACTCATAAGTGATAATTGATAAGTGAGATCTCATAACCAATGAGTAACAAAATCATCCATGAACATCATGATAAGTTAACATTGTCTTAATTCTTAAACAGTTAAACCATTTAAATAGATCAAGAAGTACAAGTACTAAAAAACAGAGGACACGCTCGCAAAAAAAAAAACAAAGGACATAAATCATAAAACCACCCAATCACTCATCATCATCATCAAATAAACCTTCCACATCATCTTGATTGGCATGGCCATCCGCATCTCCAAAAGGCACTTCTTCTTCAACAAGCCGGTAAAAAAAAACTGAAAAAAAACCGGAAAAAAAACCAAACACAGTAAGGCGCGCGCCATGTCCGCCCTGCGCCTGGTTCATGAGGCGCTGAAAGGCGTGTTTGAGCCACGCCTTGTTGCGCTCGCCTCACCAGGAAGCGCCTGAGGCGCATATGGCTGAATCGCCTTGAGGCGCACGCCTCACTGCGCCTTGACAACTATGTTTACAAATAGTAATTTTCTGTCCGTTCTCCTATAGATGTTGTTAGCCTCCTAAAGATTAGGAATATTATCTATATAACATAAGAAAGTGGTACTACTGGATCTAATTAATTCTTGAAATTATTTTTTAACATGAATACCTCAATAACTTTTGCAATCCCTACTCGTAAAATTAAAGCAAGGTCCCTACCTGCTGGTAAGTATCTAAAAATTTTGAAAATATTATCCAATAATTAAAGTCAAAAAAAATAAAAAATGTCCTACAACTTTAATTGACCCTTACCTCTTGCATCATCGGGGGGGGTACCCTAGTCATTTGGCTACGTCTGTACTATGGGGCTTGGAACTGAGCCTGACCTTCAATACCGTCATAAAACATTTTAGTAGAATGGATTGACTATGATATTTGGGGTTATGATCAGTTGAGTAATTGACTTCATACGGTTAAATATTTTCTCCATTTAAGATGACTATAAGACTATAAGTCAATGATTTAGATTTATGTGGCTCTATTTTACTGACTAAACTGCTTAAAAAGGCCTACTAATTCCCTTCTGTTTGCCCAAGCATGGTGGGGATTTGTTTCTTCATGTATTTACTTGTGTATTGCATTAGTTATACTTCTCGGCGTATGTTCTTTTATTCTGTAAAATATTTATTTATTCAAGACTCAAGAGGAAATAAAACTTGAAAGAACAAAGTTGCAAAGCACAAGCATCTATCCTCCTTTAGTTGAAGGATAAAGAACAACAGAAATCAACACATGTAAGTACCTGATTATAGTGAATTTGGGCTCCTTCCATTTGAACAATCTGGTCCGAAGCACCAGTCCATGTTGCAAGCATGAGTGTTTTACCAAGTTATTTCTTTTGCCAGATTTTTGTGCCTCCTGCACTTGTATCCCTATTTTTTTCTTGTTACCAAAACCTCAGTTTTCATATATTTTTTTAATGTTGTCATGAATGTTTAGGTTGCAACTTTGCAAGATTAATCAAAATACACATGATGACCTTGTTGTCTCATTTTCCTATCCCGAGAGACTTACTTTATAGTCAACCTGTGAACTTCCCAAACATTTTATTGAGTATGACAATTTTTTATCCAGATTAAAACCAGTCACTGGAATGCTTCTTTGTTCTTAACTATGTAGTCTTATAACGCAGTCTGACCACCATGTTCACTTTTCTTTTTGTACAAATGTTTAGTAGATTCATTTTATATTTGTTTCCTTCTTTATCTGATTTAATGAGTTATGAGATGTAATGAACAGGATAATGATCTTTCTGAATTTGATGAGTCACGAGAGATTATAGAAAGCTTGGTTGATGAATACAAAGCATGCGAGTCACCAGATTATATCAGATGGGGGATGGAGGTATATAAAACTGGAAGATCCATATCTTACATAATTTATTATTCAATCTGTACTAACAATGCAATTGTCAGGATCCGGATCGGGCTCTAACCGGAGACGCAGGTGTTGCAGGAGCATTTGATTCAAAACTAACACTGTAAAAATCGAGTAAGCAATGACCATTTGTTCCTTTAAATTATCGAAATTTATAAATGAAAGCATGCTTTCTATATCTTGAGGAGCAAATGGTGAGTTGGATTCAATAATCCACTTATAGGTAGAATAGTCCAAGTATATACGGTATTATAGAACCATAACCCTCAAGCCTCGTTCCATCTATTTGGGGTCGGATTTATGAATCCTTCTTCACCATCCATTTCTGTTTAGGGCTATATATGTTGTATACTGTATGAATAGAATACATAATTGACTTACAAAGTTACAATCACCACAAAGCACATATATAGTAGGTCACTAGGTATACACACTAAGCGCATTGGTAGTGTAGACGACCCCCACAGTTACATTACGTTCCAATACCTTCCAGCAATAGTGAAACACAATCAGAGTCCAACCTACTAAGACCCAGTCATAGAAAATCTTTCCTACTGACCCCATCCTAGTTTAGCCTAGCATTACCGTAATCCCTTAGATCTCCTGGCCTTAATTCCTTACCAAACCTTTGTGTCCACCATTGCACATGACATCCACAAATCATAATATACCTTAATTTTCTAACAGATCTTTACGTCCACCACTTCATATGACATGCACAGTAAACTAAACCTTCACAGAAAATTTGACGACTCAATTCAATCCACAAGGCCACAATCGACGTCCATATTCCATTGTGGGCCCCTTTGATTAATGGACCTCCAGACAAATAATTGACGACTCCCATCATGTGATTGATTATATGATAAAATGATCCAATATACAAATTTTTACCCCAAACTTGAATATTAGGCCCCCTTGTCATATTGGGTGTTTCACGAATCCATCAGCTAATCAATGTGCCTATGGACACCCATATTACTGATCTCGGCTTTCCAAACAAGCAATCCCAATCAGTTCCATTAAATTCTTTGTTCCGTGACCCTAGATGGGAAATTTCCATCTTTGATTATTTGATCGGGTAGTTCCTGCAGCCAATCGTGTTGCTTCCACCGCATTCTATCCTCCTTCCATATTTCCCTTATGGCAACACCGATTAATTAAATCCTCAACTACATACATTGTTCTTGACCTACTTGGAATGACCTAATAAAGTTTAATCACCCCTAATCTCTTTATTATTTGCATTTTATCCTCAAACTATAGCTTTAGGCTCACAATGTGACCTTAACAAGAATTCACTAATTAATTTGGTAGATTCTCAAAGATACACACATCTTACTTTTTGCGGTGCCCTGCTAATAGCTAATCATTTGCGATGAGCTATGATATTTGCTTGTGATTTAGCAATGACATACGAACACTATTAGTTTTAAAGATTCCTTTTTCATGATATGAGATCCTGCATAGGCTCTGATAACTTGAAGAGAAATATTGGAAATGTGAATCCAAATATTTGTGTTGAACCAGACTCACATCACGAGTCTACACCACCTAAACAGGGCAAGGTTCAAAGTTTTCATTTCGGTCACTATTTCGACACTCTGAATATGGAAATATTTCATGGAAATATTTCGATAGTGTGGAAATATTGTGATTTTATAGAAATGGTGAAAATATTGATTTTTTAATGGAATGAATCACAAGTATGCCTTGTAGATGATGAATTGACCACACAAGCAGATACTAGTAGCAACGGACTCGTCAACCGAAAGAAAAGACGTCGAAGCAGATACTACACTAGGCTGTATAAGGGTAATTATGCAATGAATCAATGATGCTGACTTGGTTGAAATGCACGAGTGGATTGCCACGAGGGGTAAGAAAAAATTGTATTGAAAGATGGCATGGAAAGTCAAAGTAGCGACCCTGGAAGTGGCGACGATAGAACCTTCAGACAAAAGATCTTTAGTTGAAGAAATGTACAAGAAGCTACTAAAGATGCACCATATGAACTGTAAAACCCCTCAGCAAGAAGGCAATTAAAGAGGAGGCAAGGTATGCATGTTGGAGAATGTAAAACTTGAGGTGAAACGAAGCTATTGAAGGATGCCTAAGCTAGTGAAGTGTTTCACAATGGGTGAAGAGGGAAATGAAAGGAAAAATAACTTACATATGGGTGAAAAAAGTGTTTCATAGGGGTGAACATATGGAACCTAAGTGGAGATCGGAGGAGAAATGATCCCATAATGGCCTGGAGAACCATCAAACTAGGTTGGACATGAGACTAGCATGCAAGGACGAACTAGGTTGTGCCACACAAACATGGCGTATATAAGACAATTCATAATAAGGCTATGTACAAAGTCACGTACTGACACAGAAATCGAAGAAGACATTTTAAACTATGTGCATATGTACTGCACTAATATACTAAATATCGCCAATATGCTCTATTTCCCATGATCTTATGGAAACTCCTATCTTTATAGTAAGAGCTTAATACTAGCCTGAGTTGCCTCTATTAGCACCCCATTTTTTTATTTTTTTCCTTCTCTTGTTCAACCGCCCCTCTCCTCTTTAATTCTCAGTTTTCACAAATGCATGAATGTAAATTCTTGTTTTGATATTTCATCATGCACACCTTGTTTTCCCTATTTTAATCTACCTTTCTATTCTCCAACAACCCAACCCCTTGTCATCTCTTTGTGAAACTCAACTCCAACCCACTTAATCTACTTTATTATGCCCAAATTAAACCAATTCCTCGTATGTGCCACCGTTAATACAAGTACATGATCGGCCCAAATTCATCTTCTTAAAAAATATTATTACCAGCAAATGTTCGCTAATAATCGTTCTCAACATATATTTACTACAATTGTCAACCCAATACCATTAAAGTCAAATACCTAATTTCTTCAAAGAACCAAGTTATGTCACTCGTCGTTAGTTTCATCCTATATAGATTTCTCATTGGCACTATATCATGACTATGCATTTGTTTTCGCTTGTTAAGTGTAGCACCTATGTCCAATCCAAACCTTTGCAACTGAGAATTGTTTGAAATTCTTTATAGCATGACTTTTTTTAGCATGGCTAAAGTTGCTCGTGCTAAAGTGATCAATCTGACCTTTGCCAATAATATAGGATAATCTTTCTGATCTCTTCATTTATTAACCATAACCATCAAGCAATGTCCCATCTATTTGTGGTCGGCTTTATTAAGCCTTCTTCGCCATTCTTTAGGGCTACATCTGTTGTCAATAATAGTTTTTCATATATTTTATAACTTCCATCAATGTTATTCAACTTATTCTAGGTTTCCCCTCATCCTTGGATCTTCTATAGTAATCTGAGATCCTTTCTTATCGAGGCTGCCTCTGCTCTACGTTGTACATATCATGTGCTCAAACTCATTAAGGGGAGCAACCGTATAATTAATTTTTACGATCATATAAGCAGGTTACCTCCAAAACATTAAAAGGAGAGGTCACACACACACACACACACACACACACACACACACACACACACACACACATTTAGCTGGTAAAGTCTCTTGGTGGTTGTACCAGAGACCTGGGGTCGAATCCCACCAAAAACAAATAAATAAATAAACAAAAAAAAAGACTAACTGAAGCTTGTGCGCCGTCATGTCTATTTCAAATACTTCTTAGGGCTCCAAAGTAAATATCGTAGTAAAATTCTAAAGTCGGTTATGTGCATCGTCTAATTACCCTTGTGCTCGTAATGCAGATCCAAGAATGTCAGTGTGAGCGCAACCGCAGCCTTGCTTGGTCCGTCTCGACGGTTTGTTCGTGACTAGTCCAGATGGAATCACCATCCATCCCCTGTTTTGCATGTGTAAGGACTCGGTATCATGCCCGTCTCATCGACATCTCGTGATAACACGTGTGAGGCTTTGGCTTCTTCTAATTATCATCCAAGGGTTATATATAGAGGTAACTCTTGCTACTTGTTATGCATGAAGGGAAATCTAGCTGCTTTGCTATTGTTAGTGCTGTAGATTGGTATCTGGTGCTGCCTTGTGATAGCATGGATCTTTACAAAGCCACTTATCCTGAGTTCTTTGTGATGCTTTGGTTATTATAGGGATATGATGGTAAAGTATCGGTAAAAGTTAGGGCTCCCCCCCCCACCTTTTCCCTGTTCTTCCCATTTTTAGGGTTTCGGCGTGCCTCCTGGCCTCCTCGGTCGCTGTTGGCGAATCCAGGAAGGCCGGGGGTCCGGGCGGTGTGTCCATGGGGGAGGATCCGGTGCCCCTTTCGCTTCCATTGTAATTAGGGGTTCCTTTATCAGCTGGAGATTTTGTTTTCGTCTCTCCGGGGTGGCGCGGTCCTCCCTCCACTGTTTCACCGGTCAAGGCTGGCTCTAGTATAGCGGCGTCCGGTGGTTAGGAGTGGCGATTTCGACCTCGGCCCGTCTGCAGTGGCGGTTCCGGTGTATGGTCTGTTTAGACCTCTTTTCTGAACAAAAAAAAATTGGTATTTTTATATTTAATATATGCCAAGGGAGTGTTTTACTATAGGGACTTTTATTCAAAATATTATTAAAAAATAAAATATTTAACTAAATAGTTGTTGATCAAAACTATTTACCATTCTAGCGCTCCACGTGGCAGGTCAGCATCGTAAAACGTATCATGAAATTTTTTTTTTTTCCTGAGTCAAGGTAGAACTCGGTTTTGGGTTACCGGATTTAAACAAGATATTATGGATACCGGGCTTAACGGGAGCCCCCTTATATAATGTTCTCACAATTAGTCGCTTTTTTGTTGGACTTGGGTAAATCCGGCATCCATAATACCGGATTTAAACCTAGAAATCGGGTTCTACCTTGACTCAGAATATTTTTTTTTTTTGCGGTGGCTTTACTGTGCTGACCTGCCATGTGGCGGTCAGAGTGCTAGAACGATAAATAATTTTGATCAACCGCTATTTAGTTAACTATTTTATTTTTCAATAATATTTTTTTTTAAAGCCCTTTACTATAGTTGCTAGGGTCTAGGATGCCCCCCCTTCTCTCTCTCTCTCTCTCTCTCTCTCTCTCTCTCTCTCTCTCTCTCTCTCTCTCTCTCTCATCCCCAAGCGGGCCAAACCAATAGAACGGACGTGTTGCCGGGGGTCCTCAATACAAGAGAAATTGCATCTAAACCGTCTCTTTGGCTCCCCCAATTTTCTCGTACTTGTGAACGTCCCAGCCTCCTACTCTTCGAATGAGGAGAAGGTATCAGAGGGAGGCAGGGGCAGATAGGATGCATAGAATGGAATAATGACATCATGCAAGCTTTGATGCCTCTCATGCACGTTGAGTCTGAGAATTTGCATCTTGGTATGGTGGGTCTGATGATACTTGAGGCTATGAAAACTTGCAAAATGTCTATTGGCCAAGTCCATGAACTCTACTTTAGGTTTGGCCATTCATTATGGAAGCTCTTTCCTCATTCTCTTCTTCTTCCTCCTTGTCTTTCACCACCCCTTCTTCTTTTCTTCCTCCTCCTCTTTCCCTTCTTCATCTTCCTCCTTTATCCCCTCTTCCTCTCCTAGAAATCACAGCACTCAAGCCATTATAGGTCAAGTGTGCCTTTTCTGAATTAAACCATGGAGGTCAAATGCATCTATAGAACATTTAGTCGTTCGATGCATTCGGCGTCCATGGACGAATGCACAAAATGTGCATTCAAAGAGAGAATGGCAATAAGTGTCATGATTTTTTGGAGGAGGAGGAAGAAGAAGGGGAGCAAAAAGGGATAAGGAGGATTAAGAAAAAAAAGGGAGAAGGAACAAGACGTTGGTATTGTGTTGTCAGTGGTGGAGGTGGGCGGTGACCCACATCTGATTGGCGACGAAGACAATGGACATGGGTTGCCCTTAGAAAAAACCAGGGCTGACATAGGAACATGTTGGATGTTTTTTTTTTCAAATTTAAACTAGGGCCCCACCAACTGAGCCTGGTTACTACTATAGCATCTTATTCACCGGTATCCTTGCTTCGAAACCCACTATTTTTGGCTTGAATACTTCCGCACTATGCGATAATAAGGCTGGCTGCCGCCGAGGGGGTTGTAAATAGTAAATACTCCTGCCACATAAGCTGGGCCAATGTGGTGTTGTCACCCTCAATGAACAACCAAGTTGCAACAAACTTGTAAACGAAAAGAGAAAAGATTATAATAAAAAAAGGGGAAATTACACATAGACCCCGCTAGTTTGACTGATCATCTCTTACACCCTCTCATGTTTAAAACCCTATAATTACCCTCCTATAGTTTTGAAAAACATACACATAGACCCCTAAGTGATAATTGGTCAAACTACAAAGGATCTATGTATAATTTACCCATAAAAAAATAAAAAATTTATTCATACCCCAAAAATCTGAAATTAGCCTCCATTTCCAACAAACTTGAACACACCCCATTTTTATTTCCATACCCCATTTATGTCCCAAAAATACCCTAACCCCTTACACCCCACCATCGATGCACTCCAGTTAAATGCCCCGCCCCAACTTGATTATACCCCAATCAAACACATACCCTCATAAATATATCCCAATTATATGCACTCTTGAATACACCCCACTTTTAAATAAACCCCATGCCCTTAGCTGGTACTTGAAGGCACAGGTAGGGCTGCAACTTGGGCGGGCCAACCTGAACCCAACCCGAATTTGGACGTGTTAACTCGAACCCACCCCGCACAACCCGGCCAATCCGACGGTTGGGCTTGGACTAAGGAAGTTCAAACAAACCTTGGGTTGGGGGTACAAAAGACGCTGATTTAGGGCTTTGGGGTACAAAAAGTTGGTATTAAAGAATTGTTGAGTAAGTTATTGAGAAACGATCGGGAGCGGGGGCTAATTACTGATTTTTGGGGTATGAATAAAATTTCCATAAAAAAAAAAACAGTTAGTTGAAATTTGGGCCTTCTGTGTCAATGTTCCACTCACAACAACGGCCCAATGATCACTCACTCCCCTAACCAACCCCTTCAGTACACGGGCCCCAGGCCCGTAAGACTGCAGGGCCATTCGTGTAATTTCATCCATACCTGCAGAACCAGGCCGCTGCCTTCTCTTCCTCTCCCGGCCCTCCCGCAGTACGGAGACTTACACAGAGACCCAGCGACTCCCACTTCACTGCAACCGGAAAACCATAAAAACCCTAAAAAAAAAAAAAAATCCGACAAGTCCTCAAAATCTTAACTTTACTGTGATCCCCTTCTGCTCCCCGCCCCCCAAATCTCTCTCTCTCTCTCTATATATACCCCCCCGTCTCTCTCTGTCTCCATGTCTCCCTCCTCTGCTTCTCCCTTTCCGCCAATGAAACCCGTGGAAACCCTAGAATTCCGATCCGAAGGAACGCTCGCCATCCCTCGATCCCCTCTGCTTCCCCTCCTCTCCGATCCGGTCTCCCTCCAAAAATCTCCCGCCAATTCGCCCCCGCGATCTTGGCTGTTGGACGTCCTCGCCCCTCCATCGAGCTAGGGTTAGGGCTCATCGACGAGAATTCGACGCACGATCGCGGCTGTATGGAGGACAATGCGGGGATCCCGGAGGACCTGCGGTGCAAGCGGTCGGACGGCAAGCAGTGGCGGTGCAACGCCCTGTCGATGCCAGACAAGACGGTGTGCGAGAAGCACTACTACCAGGCCAAGAAGCGCGCCGCGAACTCCGCCATGCGGGCCAGCATGAAGAAGGCCAAGAAGAGGTACCACGACGACGGTGACACGTACCTGGAGGGCAAGGGCGAGGAGCCGGAGGTGTCGAGGTCGGCATCTCCTCCTGCCGCCCCCGCCGCCGGCGGCGGGGAGTTCTCCGGTTCGGGGGTGCCCGTGAGGAAGCACAAGGAGAAGGGGCCCAAGAACCAGGGGATGTATTCCCCCGAGACGACGCCGATGAGGGGAGCACGCGGCGGTTCCTCGAGGCCGAATGAGGAGTCGCAGAGAGATGTTCTGCAGGCTGACGTGAACCAGATGAGATCTGCGTACAATACCCCTCCTTCGAGTAAGGATGCGAAGAATCTCAGCGGGATCGGTACAGAGGTAAATCAAGTAATTTTTTTCGTTGAGTTTATGTTTTTCTTTCTTTTTAATCTCATTTATTAAGTTAAAGTGATTTTTTTTTATTGTATAACAGGAATATTCTGGCAGAAGTTCCTATTCAAGTGAGGCCGAGGGGCTAACCTGCCATCAGTGCCGGAGGAATGATAGGGCGAATGTGGTGTGGTGCTCCAGTTGTGATCAGAAAGGATACTGTGATAGCTGCATTGCGAGATGGTACTGCCGTTTGAATCGATTTTTTTTTCACTTGGTTTCTTTAGAATCAATACTAGTATTTTACTGAAAAAAAAATAGCCTTCTATGGAGGATATGTTTTTGGGTTTATCATGTCAGAGCATCTCCAGCCCTTACTCAAATTTTTACTCAAATCTGAGTAAAAATTTGAATAAAAACTCAATCTGATCCTGAATACTCCAGTTCTTAACTCAAATTTGAGTAAAACCCAATATGATACAAGCTTTCCAGTCCTTTTATTCAGATTTTTTACTCAAATCTGAGTAAAACTCAAAATTGGATGGCATTTTTGTAAATAGGAAGGCCCTGGGAGATGACCGTTAGAATTTGGTATGGGTTTTGAGTCTCTTCCGATTTGGTGAAAAATTTGAGTAAAACTCAGTTTGGTATAAGTCTGAGTAAAGGGGTGGAGCTGTTTTTTAGGTGATTTTACTCGGATTCAAATCTATGTAACAATTTGAGTAAGGGCTGAAGATGCGCTCAGGTATGCCAAGATTTGATTCCATGGTTTTGGGTTTATTATGTCAGGTATGCCAAGATTTCGATGGAGGACATCCGAGATATTTGTCCTGCGTGTCGTGGGATTTGTAATTGCAGAGTTTGCTTCAATGCTGATATTTTGATTAAGGTATTTTACTTGTTCGGCTGTTGAAATGTGCCATGAATTTTTGCCTGTCATGGTTCCTCCCCATGGAAGTCGGGACATGTGCTATACTGAGGGAGCTGCTTTGCTTTGCTTTGCTTTGCTTTTCAGGCTAAGATACAAGAGATAGCCACCATAGATAAGTTGCAATATCTTCACAGCCTCTTAGCCTTTGTTCTTCCGGTGCTTATGAAGATTTATGCTGAACAATGCTTTGAAATAGGGGTGGAGACAAGATTACATGGTGCTTTTTCCCCACAATGTCTTCTTTGCATATTGTTGCCATTAGCTCTTTACTTCTACTTTTAGGGCAAATTAGTGGTAGGTCTCTGAAACTTTTCAATTTTAACGTAAAGGATAGAGATGGTTTGCTGTTAGCGTTAAGTTCCTGGACAAGCTACACTTTTTGCAATAAGTCCTTTGTTACTCTTTTTGGACCGATTAATTACTCTTCTGTCTGAATTGTGGCCCTTTTCGGACTGAATTGTTCCTCTTTTTTTGTGCGTCCAAAAAGAGTAAAAATTCGGACCGAAGAGTAATTATTCGGTCCAAAAAGAGTAGCAAAGGACTTGTTGCAAAAAGTGTAACGTGTCCACTGTCCAGGGATTTAATGTGAAACAAAACATTTTGTGTCCTTAATGTGAAATGGAACTTATTACAGGTACCTATTACTAAGTTCACCTTACTTTTATTCCGTCTCCTGTTCTTCCCATGATTGTGATTCTATATAGCACATATTTTAAATCAGGAATCAAAGCCGACATCCCTAGAGCAAAGATAAATGCAGATGAGCAGATGTGCTGGTAATGTTTATCAAACTTCTGCTGTTTGTTCCTTTCCCAATAGTTTTTGCACTTCAATATTCCTCATCCATTTTTCGGTTGGAGGTTAATTTATAAGTGTTTGTGTGCAGTGATTTGTGCAAAACGCCTATTTTTGACTATCATCGGCACTGCACAAACTGTTTGTATGATTTGTGCCTCACCTGTTGTCGTGAGCTTCGGCAAGCATCTGCTCTTTCTGTGAAAGGGGAGTCAGGAGAGTGTCCTGTTTCAGAGAGAACAAGAGATATTGCTGCTGCAACAATGCGACCGGATTCATTCGAAAAAAAAACTAATGATAAGTTGATGTTGTACTCAACAGATCAGAATGCGATCGATTTTTCACTATTGTTTCCTAAGTGGAAGGCTAACAGTGATGGCAGTGTCGCTTGTGGACCCAAGGAGGCAGGTGGTTGTGGTTTCTCAAAGTTAATTTTGAGGCGGATTCTCAAAATAAACTGGGCTGCAAAGCTTGTTAAAAATGCCGAGGAAATGGTCAGTGGATGTAAAATATTTGATGTAGACACTTCAGATAGATGTGGTTTTTGTACGGGGAGCACAACTTCTCAAGCAAGTGGGTCAAGTGAGTTGGACATCTGCCAGTGCTCTCACAGGGATGGTAGCTATGATAATTTCTTGTACCACCCTTCATCGCGAGATATAAAGAATGAAGGCATCAGTCATTTTCATAAACATTGGGTTAAGGGTGAACCAATTATTGTCAAACATGTGTTTGAGCGTTCATTGGCTTCTAGCTGGGATCCAATGAGTATTTGGAGAGGGATTCAAGAGACAGTGGACGAGAGGATGAAAGAAGATAGTGTTATCGTGAAGGCTGTAAATTGTTTTAACCAGACAGAGGTATGTTTCAACAGTTAACAGTTCTTTCTAATGATCTACATGCTTTTGTCTTTCCTGGCAGTAACTTTCAATTGCATTGCTGGTATATGATAGTGTCTGTTGGAAATAGTTTTTCTATAGCCAAACAGAAGAAGTATGAACTTAATCAACGGATCAAGCTGCTCTTGAAGTTATTCTTGCGTCTCCTAAATGTTGTTCCTGCTCTATTATTACTCTTTGATATCAATATTTCTACCTTTTTAATCCTAGATGATATGTAAAGTTTACACATAGATATTGACCCTATGATTGTCTATACAGAAAGGTTACTATACTATTTTTAGTCTACCTGAATGCATGTTACTGTCTAGATTATGAACCCTACCTCCCCCTCCCCCCTCCCCCCTCCCTCTCTATTTTTTAAATTTCTAGGAATTTGTTGTCTAATTCAGAGTACAGCCAATGTATTTGATTTTCAGCCCCCACAGACTGGCAGTAGTGCAGCTTCTAAACTTTGGATGTAGTCAATGAAGTAAGGTTAGCAACCATGGTTTGTACTTTGCGCAAGTTGAGTTCTTTCAGGCTTCTAACAATTGCAAGGATTGAAAAGGAACCCATCAATGGAATCCTGAATCAATATGTGATGCAAAACTTTTATCCAATCCACATCTCACACAAGGCATCTAGAGTAAAATTAGAAGTTAATTGCTATGATGGCCACTATGCCCTAAATATAGATGTTCCTAGTGTAGAGGTGTTCTAGCTTTCTAAACTATCATCATCATCCGAGTTATTATTCCATCAAGATGAAGCTGACTAGAGGAGTTTGACAATAATTTTTGGACCAGACATCACCAGGTCTCGACACTTTAAGATTAGTGCCAAAAATCTGATCAAGGCATCTTGACATGAGAGGACGTACCATGAAACCTAAAAGTCTACTTGTCGGATAGGAAGTACTAAAACCTAGGTCAAAGGGTGAGGTGGGCTAAATATTATATAATCCTAGGTCAGGTGGTTGGTTATCCTATGTGGGACTATTCATACTGACATACCACCTCTCACATGACATCATACATCACAATCTTGCATCCTTTACGGGTCTTTTCAGCTGGCAGCTAGGTACTCCCGACCCATGTAGAATAGTTCATGATAAAATAGTTGAATTAATAATACGGATTCCCATAGATAGGTGGCTGCCCTTCACCCTGCCTAGAGTGTCGCTTGAGAGACGCGAGTTTTAGCTTGCTTAGTACCTTCTTGCCATGACAATTGTGTATTTAGTATTGTGACTGCACTATTTTCAGATTGATTAATTCTGAAAGTTTTAAATAACTTTTTTTTTTTTGAGAAATCCCTCTCAATGGATGAGGGGGGGTTCGGCCTAGACCCCTACCAGTTCATTAAATTCTAAAAACCAGGATACAAAAACAGGAAGGAACACAATCAAAAAAGTTTTGGATAGATTCAGATCTTTTAGAATTGGGAAGGGTAATCTTTTCTTTTTTGGTTATTTTTTAGGTTGGGTTGTCTTTTATTTTTATTTAAAGAGGCATTGCCTCTCATTGTAAGGCATACTATGAATGAATGAAAATTTCCTTTGTTTCCTGCCAATGGGATTCATCCCCCTCCTCCCTTGTTGGTGCTGACTACACAAACCCTAGGTACCGATTCCTAGTTGTCTCTCTCTCCCCTCTCCCCACTCCCCTCTCCCCTCTCCCCTCTCTATCTTGTCTCTGTTCTCATATCAAGGTGGCAATTGATTGAAAATTTGCGGGATTCGTAGACATCCTGCATCACGACCCCAAGTAGATGGGACATGGCTTGATTGTTATATATTATTTGCTGCATTTTATGATTTGATGCATCCCTTATTCAGAATAATTAGATATAGTATGGCTGCTGATTACTTATTGTCAGCTGAGTTATATTTCTTGAACCTTCTGACAGTCTGTGGGATCAAATTCCACCAGGTTGATATTGATCTTGCTCAGTTTATCAAAGCATATTCAGAGGGATGTAGAAATGAAAATGGTTGTCCAAAAATGTTGAAGCTAAAAGATTGGCCACGTCCTAGTGCCTTGGAAGAGTTTATATCATGCCAAAGACCTGAGTTCCTCAGTAATTTGCCATTGGTTGAATTTATACATTTTAAGTGGGGTGTTCTCAACCTGGCAGCTAAGCTACCCCATGATACCCTGCAGACTGAAGTAGGGCCTAAACTTTTTATCGGGTATGGGACACCTGAAGAGCTTGGTAGAGGTGATTCCGTGGCTACTCTTCAGAATAATATGGTTGATCTGGTATGTGAAAATTCTCCATTTTTTCTTGTTTTGATTTATTCAAAAATTGTAAAGGAAATTTCTATATACCATGATTATCTTTGGTGAACTTTCAGTATATATCATATAAATATAAAGAATCACTGTTCTATGATTTTTAATGTCCATATCAACTGTTTGTCTTTGTTTTAGATATTGATGTACATAGGGCTATAAAGTATTAAAATGGTGTATTATGCATGTAGATACATTGGTTATTCTTGTCATGAAACACGTGTTATATGTGCCACCTTGCCCTACTATTGTTGTATACATTGGGTTTTCCCTCTTACTGAATTATTGTCAATGTCATTGATCTATAAATTGCAACATACTAAATATTCAAAATCACTTGATCCAAGATGGAAGGGACCCAACTTTTCAGAACAAATTACATTTCGAATATGGTTAGTGAGATACATCATGGTCATAAAAATTCAATCATTGTCATGATGTGATGATAGAAGACTATGGTAATGTTGCTCTTCTACATTTAAAATACCATGCATTTGGATCTACTTGTGTGATTGCTCTTAGGACGCTTGCACCTTCTGAAAAATATTGCACCTATGATTGAACTGGCACCCAACGGGTGCAGACCCTCATGAAAAGGCAGTTATTCGAGGTTCAGTTGGATCGAGGTTAGATCAAGTGACGATCCAAACTCAAGGCTAATAGAATTTTAGAAGTGTGTACTGGTTTCGATGAGATCTAGATAAAGGGGAATGATAGATCTGTTCTTGTTGGGATAGGGTTCGGGGTCTTATATGGGGGAGGACCAACAAATTGCAGCCCTTCCATGGAATCGAACACTAATTTCCTCCCCTTCATTTAGAGAAAGCACCTATGCACTTTAGACAACTATGGTAGTTCTATCTTTGGATTCAAAATGAACTCCTCCTACTGCATCACCTTGATTAAGACCTACTTTTGACTCCCTGATTAAATAGGCAATTATAGACAACATGAACATTGTTACAGAAATTGGTGAAGGTAATTCCACATGGAACATCGTTTATGCTAATTATAGAGAAAAGCTAACCTCATATAGATTTTTTTAATCAGAACTTGTTGTCTATGGTTCTACCTACTTAGTTTACCTGCAAGAATGTACCAAAGAGAATCTAATGTAACACTTGGTGTAGTGTTTCCGGTTGTCTAGGATTTCAAATAAACCTTGAACTGAAATTAGGCCTTATTATCCTGGAAATCAGAACACAATAGTTTTGAAATTGGATGGTTATGTGATGGGTCTAGTGTAGATTTTGGGTTCAAGATTAATGAGATATCAAACAGAAAACGGGTAATTATTTTGCTTCTGGGACATGTTTTACTGGTTTTATGATGAAAAGAGAGAAGATAGATCACAAAAGTATCTATTTGCAGCATGAATTAGTATAATTACAGCAAGAAAGTAACTATCGTCATAGAAAGAAGAGAAATTGGATCAAAATAGACTCCACCACCAAGAAACTCATAGACCTTCCATTAATTGATCAGCCTAGGCTTATTACACCATTCTATTGTGCTTTATAGCCTAGAGCTATCTTGAGCCACAACAAAATTGAAAAGACTCGATCAAGTTACCTTGCTTTTGCTTGTATGGTGGGAATTAACATATAGGAAAGTGCGTGGGTTGAGGGTTTGCCCGAACCCTAACCGGTTCGGATTTTGGCTAATTCGAAGTTCGAACCCTTGAACTTGCATTATGGCCCAGAATCAGGTTTGATTTGAATTTGTTTAATATAATCGTTCTATAATTTGAAGGGCATACATGTAGTTAGTAGCTATTAGATTGTTCATTTAGCACAAGACTTGGATCCGAAATGATCGATCGGGGCCGGAATCGGGGCAAATCAGACACTAGTTTCTAATTCCATTTTCTGATTTTTGAATATTTCTGGCCAAAATAGTTGAACAGGTTGAAAATGTTATCATCATCACATGTTTAAATAGAAACCAGTGAACCTCAGCATGTTTCTCATAATAAAACCTATTAGTTTCTAATAGGACGTTATCTGATATTACGAAAAGAATTCGAACTTCAGCCACATGATTTATGTTCTTTACTTTTATATTATGTATTATCATCCGTCCGCATAGTCTACACATAATTATAATTTAGTTAGAATGTTAAATGGCAGATGGAGCATTTGCTTTGATACACTTTAATTATTTAAAACTTTTGATGTAATTGTAGTTATAGGCTTGTTGCTATATATTCTTGTGGTTTTGTTTTGGTAGTCAGCGACATGCAAATCAAATGATCAACACATTTTAATATTTCCTTTATTTTTTTAGGTTTATCTATTAATGCACACAGCTGACGTGGATAGTCAAGGTTGGCAGAGGTCCAGAACTGAGAAAAGTGAGAATATTTCTTGTGTCTCTGATGCCAAAAGATCAAATTGGAATGCTCACTTAGCCAGTTGTAATACGAAATTGGGTGAGAGGATGAGGTCACCTGATCTGGTACTTAAAGAACTGACAAAACAGGAAGAATATGGGTCAAGTTTGAATTCCAAGGATGTTCACATTTTGGGGAATCAAGTATGCAATGGATCTGTAACAGATGTTCCAGAAAAAAGTCGTGCTGGAGCTATTTGGGATGTTTTCCGTCGGCAAGATGTTCCAAAGCTGAATGAATATTTGAGAGCTCATTGGAAGGAATTTGAAAAATCTGCCAGTCGACCAGTTAATTCGGTAAAACTACTTGTTTCTGCATCTTGCCTATATGAAGTTCACGTTTTTGTCATTGTTTTTATTTTTAATTTTATTTTCAGGCCATGTGTCCTATTTATGATCAAGCCCTTTTCCTGAATAAAGATCACAAAAGAAAATTGAAGGAGGAACTTAGTAAGTGGAAATTGCTGAACCTTTGCATGTTGGTGAACATGATGGTTTTGAAGTTTGAACTGATATCTAGTTTCTGCTGTGTATTATGTTGGTGAAGCAACTATTCATTATTTATCTATTCCTTTTACTTTTTTCTTAGTTTTTTTCGTTTGTTTGTTTTTATTGGGGTGGGGGGTTGGTGATCTAAAAAATTGGTTACATTTTTCTGGCTGAAAGAGAGTTCTCTCTTTTTTTTTTACTATTATTTTTGGTGTTGGATTACTCTCAATTTATTCTAACAGTTGCATTTCTGCAATCTGTCAGGAATAGAACCATGGACATTTGAACAGCATATTGGCGAGGCGGTTTTTGTTCCTGCTGGATGTCCATTTCAAGTAAGAAATCTCCAGGTGAGCTCATTGGCTTATATAATCTTTAGAATCTGGATAGCTTGGTCAAAGGTTTATCTCAAACCTCAACACCAATTATATGGAGATGTTTCAAGTGCTTCCAAAAGCTTATTAGAATTCATGAAGGGAAAGCATTCTAAAAAAAAATCTTCTAAAGGCCTTGAAGTAAAATATGGAAAATTTAGTTGAAGCAAGGCTACCTGTATTTGCTCCTAATGTGGGAATTTTCTGGTAGATGTGCCTTGCTAGTGTAATTGTATTTTTCGTTTTTTTTTTTGGTTCTATTTGTGATCATGTTATCTCTTCTCTCTTCCCTGTTTTTTTTTTTCGATTTGCTTCATTTTCTGATTTCGTTTTCCTTTTTTCGATTTTCCTCTTCCTATGATTTCGTTTTTTTTTTCTTCTGATTTGCCTCTTTCTTTGTTCTCTTCCTCTGATGTCGTTTATTTTTTCTTCAGATTTTCCTCTTTCTCTGTTATTTCGCTGATTTTGTTTTTTTTGGAGCGGGGTTATTGTTTCCCTATTTTGTTTATTTTTGTTCTACCTGTTTTTATGTTCGATCTCTCTCTAACCCCCCCCCCCCCCCTCTCTCTCTCTCTCTCTCTCTCTACTGTGTTTTGCCGCCAAAGGCGACTATCGATGTGCTGGCAGATTCGGGCATTAATAATATATATAGGGTTTTTTACAAATCGTCCTCTGGAATCTTCTCTATTTACATATAAACCCTTGCAAAGTCAATATAACATATAAACCCCTTAAATCATCCAATATTTACATATCGACACTTACTGTTAGTTGGCATCCAAAATGAAGGAATATTTCCGAAATATTATTTCATTCGGCTGTTATTTTCTAAAGGGGACGATTTATCCATGGTTTTTATTACTTAAATTGACATATCTTTATTGAACATGGACGTAACCCAAAACAAACACAGACATAACCCGAATCTAACTTGGACCTAATCTGAAGAATTCTCACATTGGAGGGGTATTTACAGAGTTTAGGTAAATTATTAAGGATGAAACTATTATATGCTTTGTTACTTGGTTAATTGGTACCTGCAAGTCTTGCTGTAGAACTAACATGGAACGAGTCTTTCTGTAGATTTTTTTTGCTAGATAAAATATGGTAGATCAGCTTCTTCGAGCCAACCTCTAGGTTTTTTTTTTTCCTAATCTATGCTGGACCTAATCTAGTAGAAACTCAAGTGGCTTGGAAGATTTAACAGTATTGGAGCGAATTAAAGGAATTTCAGCAGTATCTATTACAAGTGACTGATTCTCTTTTCTCTTTGAAAATTTCAGCCTTCGGTTCAACTGAGCCTTGATTTCTTGTCTCCTGAGAGCTTAGGGGAGTCTGCTCGAATGGCACACGAGATCCGCTCTCTTCCGAATGACCATGATGCGAAACTCAAGATGTTGGAGGTTGAGCAAAATTAGCAAATTGATCTGACCAAACTAGCTTATGATTGGAGCCGTCTGACCACTCATTTTTTCCAGTGCCTAACATGCTCCCCGTCAACTTTGCTGTAGGTTGGGAAGATGTCTCTCTATGCTGCCAGTTCGGCCATCAGGGAAATTCAGAAAATAACGCTCGACCCCAGGTACTTCAGTTTTCCTTTAGTTTTTTTTTCCCTTTTGGAAAAACGGACCTCATACTATAGATTTATAGCAAAGGCTCTGTATCAAAATGCCACTGAAATAGGTGATGCTAGCATTGTCAGTTTTGGCCTGATTATTATGGCCCTCCATCACGGTCTTACGCTTCAGTATAGAACGAAAACGAATGAGCCTGTTGTACTGGGAATTTGGGTTAGGGCCGAGTGAAAAACGAACCGGTTCGGTCAGTTCAGATTCACCTTGAGTTTTTTTTTGTGCTGGACTGATCAGGCGATCAGAGGCACAGGGCGCTAAATCAAAATAAGGGGGAGGCAGCAGCTGGTATTTATTAATTCCATAATCCTGTGAACAACGGCCTCAAGGGAAAAGTTCGATTTCGGTGTCCATACCTGGAGTCGAACAGGGAACCTCTCCAACATGGGAGAAGGAAGTACCACTAGGCCAAGATCCCGTTGGTGATTCACGTTAAGTCGGTTTGGCCGTTTTGGTCCGAAAAATATTAACGAACCAGAAAGTCAGAAAATCAGGTCTATTTTGTACTCGATTCAGGCTGATTGGCCATATCGGATCCAAATCAAGGCATAAGTCGGTTTGGCTGTTTTTGGTTTGTAGAGGCCGATGGCGAGCACCCAGTGTGATCCACCCTACAGATATCGTTGGCACGCTACAATTCTGTACTTGCGTTGAGATTCTCATTTCTCCTATTTGGTTACTAACCCATTGTCCTTGCTTTTTTTTTTTTTTTTGCAGGCCCAGTTTGGATATTAGATTTGAGGATCGGAACCTAACTGCGATGGTTTCTGAAAATTTAGAAAGGATCACGAAGCGAAGACAAATTGCTTGCACTTGAATTACCCACAAGTGACATCTGTGCCATTGTAATTTTGTTTTTGTGCACATAGCCTCCTTACCTTTGAAATACCATTGTTTATCAGGTGATGTAATTAATTACGTAAGATGTTATATATGGTATAATTGTATCGATGCCGCATGTAAATTACATCTGTGCCATTGTAATTTTGCTTTTGTTTGTGGGTCACCACCTTGCAGAAGGATTTTGTATGGTATATAGACCTGTCAATCAATCGGATTTTGATCCGAATCTGATCTGAGTCTGATCCGTTAAGTCGGATATGGAAGAGATTCACATGATCCCCTGATCGAGATTTGAATTTTATCATGGCCTTTCGATCCGGAATCGACTGCTCTCCTGTGGATCCTTGTTGTGGAACCCCTCGCTGCCACTGGAGATCCATGCGAACCCCGGTACTTGCCTTCGTCCTTGCTATGAAACCCTCATTTGAGGTGGCCATGAACAAGGAAGAATGCGAGTGGTGGGGCATGACCTCTCTGCGAGTTTGCTTTTTCTATTGCTTCACCAGAGGTCGTCAAGAACCCTACCCCATTACATGTGTATGTTGCTTGGATGGGTGGATTTAAATGATCACGGCCACCACTACCACTACTACGACCCTGACCAACCAGCACCACCACCACCATTTCCCCGACAACCACCACTACTGCAATCGTCACCTCCCAGACAAGCCACCACCATCGCCGTCAGCCACCACCACTGACCCCACCAACACCATTGACCACGTTCCCCCACCGCCACCACTGCCGCCGCCCCGACCGGTCACTACCACCCTCATAATAGATGTCCAACCTATTTGAAGTCCATGGTGGAAAATAACACAATAATTAAATATCCCAAAAAAATTGAAGGCATTTGCCTATGAAAAAAGAATATGGGACATTTGATTATGAGATATTTAGTTTCCTGGAAAACATATGTCTAAAGACATTTATTTACCCAGGACATCTAAGTACGACCAAAAGAATAGACCCTAAGACACTGTTAATTATGTTTAATTAAAAAAAACTTCACTCTTTCAAAACAAAAGTAGAACAAATACTTAATTAACATTCAAGCATATCAAGTTTCACAATGGAACTATGAAAATGTAATTATAATGTAAAATATTTATCTATACTAAATTACTAATACAAAAGATTGAAGTATTACTAATATATCAAATGCATGAAAATTTTGTTTTGATATTATTCTGACTAACACTTATAAATAAGAGAGAAAAGCATAAAACAAAGGACAAAAAGAAACATACCATGGTTGGCTTGAATGGCTTCAACATCTTTGTTTAAAATATTTTTTAATTTAATATTTTAAAGCTGGCAAGAAAAATATGAAAGTAATGAGGAATCCAATACATACTCTTTTACTTGTTGAAGTGAATCCTAAACAAGGTTTCAAAACCTATACTATATCTATTATTAATATATGTATTTTACCAATGAGCTATTGTCCAAGTGGTATTTCCTCTCTCCCTCGTTGGAGAGGTTCCCATTTGACTCTCAGTACGGACACTGTGGAGTATACTTTCCCTCAAGGCCGATGTTGCTTGTTTGCACATGTGAATCCTGACCGTTGATATCATGTTCATGGAATGGAATTTAATAAGATAGCAGTTATGTTGTCTTCCCCCTGATTCGATCTTCGGACATCTTTGAGCCTATGCCCTAGCACCTTGCCCTCTAACCGCCTAGTCGTTCCATTAATTTTTTATTTTTTTTTGCATGATACCCCTCAAATTAGGTCTAACTACATATACACCCCTCGAATAAGACTATTTGCAAATTGACTCGTACAAACCTATTAAGTTGTGCAAATATGCCTCTCTTGGTGTCCAAATTAAAAGAATATTCCTAGAACATTTCATGCTTATCCACTCAGTTCAGATATGAGGTTTTCTTGGACAAAAATACCCTTAAGGATTTAAAATGATAAAATTAGTAGACAATATGTGGTAGTGGTGGATGGTTGTGGGATGGTATGTGATGGTGGTGGCTGGGCGGTGGGCGACGGTGGTGGAGGTGGTAAGCAATGCTGGTGGAGGGTGGTGGTGGTGGTGGAGGTAGGCAGCGGTGGTGGAAGTGGGTGGTGGTGGTGGTTGGGCGATGGGTGACGATGGTGGGTGGTAAAAGGTGGTGGTGAGGGTGGGAGGCGGCGGTGAAACTGGGTGGTGGTGGTTGCTTGGTGGTGGGTGATAATGGTGGTGGTGGGTGGGGCAGTGGTGGTGGGGTGGGTGGTGGATGGTTTGTGGGTGGTAAGCGATAGTGGAAGTGAGTATTGGTGGTGGCTAGGCGGTGGACGACAATGGCGGAGGTGGGTGAGCGGTGGTGGTGGATGGTTGTGGGTGGTAAGCAATGGTAGTGGTGGTTGGTGGCGGTGGCGGGTGAGCGACAATGGTGGAGATGGGTAGGCGGTGGTGTGATGCATGCGAGTTTTTAAAAAGACTAATGTACATAATATTAACAATTAAAATTGGTTTTTAGACCATTTAAAGTAATTTTCAACAAAGGTGCATGTGGTGTAATCATATGCAATTATCGAAGATACTTTTCTAATACATTAATAGGCATTTAGATGATGAAAAGAAAACAAATAAGTCTTATTTAATATAATCGCACCAAATAAGGACATATCACAATAATAAGGCTATGATTCAACAAAGTATTGGATCTAAAGAAAAGCCACGATGATGGTAATAAACGTATGAAACCTAAACGATTTGATATTAGCCCAATAGTCAATGGAAAAGGCCAAGGAAAAAACAAGAGCGATGGTTACTATGTTGGAACAATTTATCGTCTATCATTGATCTAACTCAGGGGTTGCTCATCGCGATTCTGATACTTGTCGGAAGAAGTCACGAAGGGAGGGCGATCTGGAAGACAATATGAAGAATCCAAGACAAAACGAACTCTGAGGGAAGTAGATCTTTCGCGAAAATGAGGAAGAATATCGATACGGAGAGGTTGAAGCTTGCGGTGGAAGAAAACATGAAGAAGCAAGGAAGAGACGTCAGAGAAGATCTCTTGAACAAGTAGTCGACTCCGTTCTAGAAAAGTAGGATTTACAAAGACATCAATATTCATCTCCCCTCATTAGGATTGAGAGAGAGAGAGAGAGAGAGAGAGAGAGAGAGAGAGAGAGAGAGAGAGAGAGAGAGAGAGAGAGAGAGAGAGAGAAGAGAGAGGAGTCACGGACCGAAGGGGGAGTCTGCATGCGGAAAGGTGTGCCGTGGGCTAGGAGAGAGAAAGAGCCGAGGTGGGCCACGGGTTCGGTCTCCTCCGTGGCCTTTTTGAGCTTTATTTGGGTTTATGCGATCCCCATCATCCATCAGCTTTTAATTAGATCTAACAAATCTTATTAAAACCAGTTTGGGTGCTTAAACCCAATTAGGTTCGAGTCGGTTGTGAACCACCTTCACACCTAGGCTAACCAGGAAAAAAAAACGTTCATAACTTAAAATCCACAAGTCTGATCAAGACAAAATAAAAAAAACATAGATAATGAAGAGACGAATCTATAACATCCAGTGGATCTCCAATCGGACTCCTGGATCTTCGTGGAAAGCCAACATACATGATCAACTTTATAGAAAATTTGTGCACTCGCCGACATCATGATGGAAGTAGGTTGTTGTGGTGGTGCCAGGACGGTGGTGGTGGAGGTGGGCATAGATGATGTTGGGGTTGTAATCGGTGGTGGTGGTGGAAGTGGGCAGCGGTGGTGGAAGTGGGTGGTGGTGTTGGCTGAGTGGTGGACGATGATGGTGGGTGGTGGACAATAGTGGTGGTGGTTGTACGGTGGATGTTGGTGGTGGGTGGTGGGGTGACGACAGTTTTGGTAGTTTGTGGTAGGCGGTGGTGGAAAGAAAGGGGACAACTAAGTTATTGAGGGGCAAATTATTTATTTATTCATTTGGTTAACTCTGAACCATTATTAACTGATGAAAAGGTGATAGATTGTGACGAAAGAGCTAGCGTGCACAATTTAACATGTTTGCACGTATTGATATGCAAATAGCCAAATTTGAGGGATTTATATGTAATTATCCATAATTTCAGGGATCGATTTATACCCAAGCAATTGAGGAAACCCCGTAGGAGAATAAGGGAGGCGAAATATTCGCGAAACACCTGAGCAATCTCTCTCTCTTTTAGCCTAACCGAAGAAGCAACATGGGAGAGGAGAGGGGAAACCGTTGTTCTCTCCCTTTCACGTTTTATGTGAAAACTGGAACGCATGGAGAGGGGGAGAGTGGGGCGCACAATTGTTTCTCTCTCTTATCCATGTATTGATCAATTCATTGATAAGTGGTACTAAATTTATCTTTTTACCCTATAAGTTTGATTATGTAAGGAGACATTAGTAATCTAATATGCTTGCTTCACTATTTCTTTGGCGATCACAGCCGCAATTGTTTTTAATAGAAGTTGTTTAATAGGAAAGTAATATAATATGCATGTTTTAGTATAAACTTTTTTATACATACTATAGACAACCATGTCTTTAATCATAAAGGTCAAATTCCTCGACATAATATTTATAAGAGCATGAATCACCCTATTAACTCTTCTTAGCGGTAAGTTAAAATTTTACTTCATGGTAAGCATATTGCCCTTCGAAATTTGAACTAAATTTTTATAGATGTATCATCCTTTTTTGTTTTGAAGATGTTGCAAATTCTGAAATAGTGTCTCTAATATTTCAATGTCTATTTATTTCTTTGGAACATATATCGGTCTGTCAAATCTTTCAAAGAAAAAAAAATTTAAATAACTTAATTCTATTTACGGTGTTTAAAATTTTAAAAAATCTATAGGGATACATTTAAGAGGTTTTATATGTACATCGTGATGCCCAAATAAAAGAAGGAAGCTAGGGAGGCTTGAGTCAAAAAATTAAAGATGCTAGGGAAGCTTTGATGGGATTTCTATATTAGGAATTATTGGTAAAGAAATAATTGGTTCTCAAGAACTAAATATCCTTGCTAAGTTCAACATTTTTTAGTTCTCGAGAACAATCGAATCCTTAAATAAAGTTGAAATATGATCAAAGAAATAAAAAAAAATGATTTAGCATAATCTAGAACAATATAGAGATATAAAAAATTGACAGTTTTAAATAATAGAATAATAAGATCATTCAATGAACCAAACGATACACATGGTTACCACATACATACTGGGGAGGAGCAATCCAAGGAAAAGAAAAAATGAGAAATAAGAGAGGTAAAAAAAAAAAATAAAAAGAAGAAAATTTCAAACAAGATCACCTCTCCCTCTCTTTACATGGAAAAGAAAAAATAACAAGAAACGAAAAAAATTCAAACAATACTTGAATCAATAGATAAAAAAATATATAAAAAAGGAGAACCCCTCACATGTCCCTTTCTCGACAGGGAAAGGTAAAAAAAAAAATCTAAACAATACTGGAATCAACAGATCGATAAAAAAATTCAGAAATGAAAAGGAGAACCCCCCACCTCTATACAAAAAAAAGAAAAAGCGAAAAAAAAATCACAATGCTGAAAAAAATTAGCAATTAGAACACAAATCCAATATTCTACCCAAACTATCTTTACAGAAAAAAAAAACAAAGACTTGATTGGAAGTGTGTTGGCACTGTCGTGACCCAATTTAGAATAAAGACTCGCCGGTGATTACCTCATCGTCCTCTATTTCTATATTGATCTTTCTCGCTTCGTGCTAAAATGCAAAAACACATAATATCAAACACCCTCATTCTCCTAAAATATGCAGCTAAAGAAGAAACACATCTAATAGTATAATACTAAAATGGAAGCCTCATAAGAAGCTTCCGCCATGTGCCACTGCATTAATTTAGAGAGAAACATTTCGTGCCATGTGTCAAACCTAGGGGTGGCAATGGGTCGGGTCGTGTCGTGTTCGTGTCGTGTCTAGTCGGGTTCATGTCCAAAAACCCCAGATCCGGACCCGACCCGTTTAACTAATCGTGTCTAGATCCTAAACCCGTACCCGATCCGCTAATAAACGGGTAGACCCGATAAGACCCGGTAAGACCCGTTTATCACCCGGGACTATTCAGTTGACCCGATCCTACCCAATCCGTCTCGACCCGACCTGACCCGAAAGACCCGCTGGTATTATATAGTATAGTATCGGATTGCGGGTAGACCCGACCCGACACGACCCGTTGAATACTAAACGGGTCTTCCCGGGTCTACCGTGTCCAGACCCTAAACCCAGACCCGACCCGTTTATTAAACGGGTCTATCGTGTCGACCCGTTTACGACCCGAACTCGTTTAGCCCTGACCCAGACCCGCTAACTTCGTGTCGGGTCCGAAATTGCCAGCCCTAGTCAAACCTCCCATTTCCCCTCTTTTATCAGGCGTTGCTCTAAAAGGAAGAAAAAAATTACAAAAACTTTTAGATTCTTTATCACCATTTACTGATGGCTTTTATGGTAGTAGTGTTGTACCACTACGTTTCAATGTCAGGTTTTTTTTAAAGTTAAAATTGGTCCCATATATTTAATTGTGTGCATTGCACCAACCAGGTTCCTTGCATATACATTGAAATGTTATACTGGTCATTGATGAGGAAGTTGACTCGCCTATTAGATGTTTCATTGAGAATACGAAGTACTTGAAACTAACTCAGATTCATGCTAATATATATAGAACGAAGCAAGATAAGAACTGCTAGATGCATGTTTTTCTTCCTTCAATTTGGAAACCATGGTTTCAGTGGACATAGTTCAAGATTTAAGGTAAGTCAGTTGGTGCTTTGGATACAAAATTTATTCGATTTTTTGCCTGAATATGTTTAAGCTTTAGGATGATGGATAGTACCATTGATATATGTTTGATCTAATTATAATAGACCTAGAGTTATTCTTAGTGTAAGCATGGACTATAAAAGTGATAGAGGAATTATGCTCGATTCTTTTTATACCGGTCAATTTACTTCTCCCATGCAAAATAATGCAGGATTAATTGAGATCAAGTGAACATAATCTTTCATCCAATTGCATTTTGAAATCAAACTTTAACAATTTTTTTGTCCCCCCTTCTTCCTTGCAGATGATTACTTCAATTCCCAGATGTCAATGGTCATGAAACTAGTTGTACTTTGTGGAGTGAGGTTGGCCATGATTCTGAATCGAGTATTTGGTGATCATGGTCAGAAAATCGCGACGTCAACATAAACAGATATTCTTGGAATGTTCCAACTTCTTAAGCTCTTTTGTACAATACTTTCTAGAAGACATTGATTAGCCAAATACTCGAAATAGGAGTAATAATATATTTTAAATTGATCGAACAATGATTAGCCAAATACTCAAAATAGCAGTAATAATATGTTTTAAATTGATCAAACATTGATTATGCAAGCTAAGTTAAGTGAGTCTTAAGCTATTGTTCGGGATCCTATGCTTTGGTTGATCAAATATTACTGAAAACTAATTGATATTTTATGTGAGTCAACAATGGTGAGTTAGTTTTTTTTTTTTTTTGTTCTGGGATACAATTGCCCGATTAGAGCGGCGCCGATTAAGGTCTATATCAGAAGAACAGTGATAGAGGAACTGTGCTTCAGCCATGGTTTACGTTCCTAATAACTATGCTGAGGGTTTATACGGTTACGGTTCGACCCTCACCTCAGTGAGTTCTTCCACCATTGTTTTTTCTATCACCGTTGTCGAAGGACCGATTGTCCTTCTCAGTGCCCCGTCACCTCGCTAGGCTACTCCTCTAAGTACAATTTTGATCAGAAGATTGCACATTTTTTTCACAGTCATATACATTTGCATTCATCGGCATATTCTCTCAATAGTCGTCTAAACAGCTTGGTGATCCTCTTTATTCCTAATTGCTAAGTTTTTTAACTTTTTTTTGTGACCTTTGACCTTCTTTGTTATTGAATCCATGGAAATATATAACGAGGAGCAACTTGATAGGCACAACAATCAAAACTCCAAGAATTATCTTTAATAATTATATTCGATATGACTTTATAATGCTATGTTTTAGAAAAAAATATACATCCTTAAATTTATGATTTAGGACATGGATGGCCACCGTGGCCTCTGGGGCATCGCCCCGGGTTAAGACTAGTAAACTCTGAAACAATAGAAAATTAAACCTCATAGGTGATCACTTGAATATTTTGAATCTCTCTCTCTCTCTCTCTCTCTCTCTCTCTCTCTCTTTCTCTCTCTCCTAATCGACGGCTAAATATCTCGTACGTTTATTTTTTGTTTTCGTTCATTTTTGTGGTCAAGTTGTAATGATCTCGAACCGCCGTAGTATGTTATATAGATTATAATTATTTATTTTATTTAGGGGTAATGTGCTTAAGGCTCCTGACAAGAGATTGATTTAGTGATAAGGATCGACAACAAGATGGTTTTGCATTTAGTCCTCCCTTTTGGAAGATATCCATTTTACCCTTAGACAAAAAAAAAGAGATTTGATAAAAGAAATTGCGACAGTGAAATCACTGTAGCAATTGTTACTATTTTACCACTGAATTGTTACTCTTTGCTACCAAGGGAGGAATTGTTACTCTTTATTACTGAATTGACCAACAAATGCTACAATGATTTCACTGTAGCAAAAAAAAAAAAAAATCTAATAAGATTTTTCAAATTTTTTTTTGCTACAATGAAATCACTATAGCAATTTTTACTCAATTTGGTAATACAGATTTACAATTGCATATTCTTATGCTTCAATGAAGAATAACATTTGTGATTTTAATATTAGCGACAATTTTGTCATTTAAAAGGGAGAGAAGTCAACAGGGGGACTTACTCTAAAAGCTTCTTTTGTGGGAGGGACCTGGTGCAAAACCATCTTATTGTCTGTCCCTTACGCTAAACCGATCTATGGTCAGGGCCCTATCACTAAGTCCCCCTTTAATTTATAACAAAGGATCAATATTTGGTTTTCGTTCGTGGGCGCGCGGGTACGATTTCCCGGCCGTCAAACGAGAGCGGATCGAGCGATCACGTTTTGTTTGATTACTTATATTCTCTCTCTCTCTCTCAACGCCGTCTTCTCTCCTCTCCTCATCCCCCGATTCCTCCGCCTCCATCCTCAAATGCTCTGAAGCCCTTCTCTAACCCTAACCCTAAATCCAAACCCTAACGGCAGTAGCTCCGCCCCCTTTTCAGCGCCACCGGGGTCTCCCGCGTCTCCGATCCGGGGCTCCTTCGATCTCCCGCGCTGGATTCCTAATGCTCGGATCCTCGCACAATTCCACCGCCGGGATCGAAGATGGCGCTTGTTCACGCGAACTCGGTGGGCGCCTTCGTGGAATTGGACGCCTGCAATTCCCCAGAGTCCCTCGCTCGGCTTCTGGACTCGCAGCGGGAGCTCTTCCACACCCAGATCGATCAGCTCCAGAAGCTCGTCGTCACCCAGTGCAAGCTCACGGGCGTGAACCCCCTCTCTCAAGAAATGGTGCGTTCCTTTTGTTTCTTGATTTGTTGTCTAGACTCCTGTTGTAGAAAGAGAGAGGTAATTCAAGAAAAGGTTTGGACTTTTGTAGTACTTTGCTTGCTGGTTGTGTAAAGTTGAGTTCTTCAATGGTTTTCGGCTTTAGTTGATCAGCCAGCTTTGTTTGCCTCATCAGTAATTGCTTGTGTGTAGTATATATTTGTGGGTAGGATCATTGTGTTGAGTACTGTGAAATCTTATGTTGCCATCCATATAGCTCTATAAACCTGTGTGGGTGTGATCTGCATGGCTTTCTAAGAAGGATCCTTGGTGAAGTAGGGCAAAGCACTTTGGTGGACTTGAGAATTTGTGTAATTCGGGACATTTTTTTTTGAACTATAGTATTAAAATCGGATCAGAATTGATGTGAAATTACATTATGAAAGTGGTCAAATATGGTTAAACAGTAAACTAGAGCAAGCCTACTATCAACCGGGATGGGAATGTAAAAGCGTTTTGCATCTAATGAAGATTCATAAAGGAATTCCCAATAAAGATTCTTGCGGTCGATCTAACCTTAGAGATGATTCAAGAATATAAGATTTACAAGTATAACCTAGTATTAATATAGAATTTAAGAACATGGATGCAAAAATTCAGAAAAAAACAACAAGCAATAAGAGCTAAAGATAAACAAAAAAAATGCTAGACCCAGATAAGCTTTTGTGATTGGAATCCTGTAGGCGGGTGGCCAAGGTTCAGAGGAATTGTGGAAGGGGGCTGAGCTAACCCTTGGAAAGCAGAAGGCCGACTGGTCATGTGACTTCACCGGTAGTTGCCCAGTTCTCGTTCTTATTCTCTCAGGACGTAAAGAAAACACATATTAGTGTTTCCTATGCATCGCAACAAGGAACCGAGGCATCTTGCCAAGGGATTGCATGAAATAAGAACCTAGAATTTGGTTGATTTTGACGGCCAAAGGCTCCTTTATCTGACATCGTAGCAATCCAAACAAAATCAAACTCCCTAACCAAAGCAAGGACTCCTTTAAAGGCTTCATACTAGAATAAGACTCCTAAAACTAGTTTAAAAATGACCTAAAAAATAGGTCTCAAAACTGCAATGAAATAAGAAATCTACTAATGTAGGACTTCGAGATCCATCTTCAAGCTCCAATTTAAATTGAAATCAGGTTCCTAATCAATTGAAAGTCCAAATTAAAATTTCAAATTTCACAATTGTCAAATAGAATTACAGTTGATTAGAGTCCTAAAGAGGAGGGACTTCCAATCATTTTTGGTATAGAGCATATCTCTACTCAATAAGGATTCAACAAAGAATTTAACATGATTTTTACAATGACATCAACTCCTCCATATTGTGCCAAGAATCTTGGGTTATGCAACTTAGTAGTGTTGCGGGGTGCAAGGAGGGGGATTATTAAGAAGAGGAGAGAGATAAGGAGATACATGGATCAAGGAATGGTAGAAGGGGAGGAAAGAGTGAGATAGGGTAATAGTAAAAAAAATAAAATAATGATAGCTAAAATGCATTGACAGTAAGTGTAGTCAAGATCAATATGATACATACATAATGATAGATAAAATTTATTGGCTGTAGCTATAATCACGATAGGGGAATAGTAAAATAATAAAACGGTACAAAAAAAATAATGACAGCTAAAATGCATTGGTAGTAGCTATAATCAAGATCAATATGCTACATGCTCTCTTATGGGCCTTATTCTTAACCTATAGTCCTTTTGCGACCGGTAAATTTGGTATTATTATGTTTCATATACTTGGAATTTGTGTGTTAGTATGTTAGGATCATTCTTTCATATTTCTTTCTACTCAAAGCTATTTCTTTTGCCAATTTAAAACTCCTTATTCTTCCACACCGTCTCTTTCCCTGTAATTGTCAACCCACCCCCCCCTTGTCGATTCTACCTGAACTTGTAGGCCTCTCCTCCGGGTTGTCCCTTGTACTTCCTTCACTCTTCATAAGATTTGTCCAAACCATCGAAACTTATATTCTGCTGCCTTATATTCCACTAGTGAAACATTTAGTTTCTCCTCCTTTTTCTCATTTCTAATCTTATCTTTTGTAGTTTTACCTCACATCTACATCAACATCCTCATCTCCACAACATCCAACCTACCTGCATGTTATCTTAATTGCATAATACTCTGAACTCGACCCATAGCTAGTATAACAATCTTCTAAAATGTAGCCTATTCCAACTTCCAAGCTAATCCTATGAAGTAGAATGTTTCTTTAGTTATCATTTAATTAATTCCTTTAATTTTTTGTGTCTATCCTAATTTCTTGCTACTCGAGCTGCATACAAGATGCCCTTCTCATTTGGATATCTTCAGCTCATGCTACCTTTGGCCAAGCCATCACCTTTTATAGCTTACTCTCATTTTTTCCTTTAAGCTTCACGATGTGCTTCCCTCTTGGTTACGTTATCTAACACTCTACCTTAAAATCCTGATATTCGATACAATCACCCTACACTCAACGCACCTCTTTATTGCCCAAGAATTCGAGTCCATAAAATTTTTGCTCATGACTATAAAATGTTTCATTATGTCACGGTAAGGATTTTGTTGCAAAAATAACACAAGAAGTTATATAGAGGAAGATAGAGAAAAAGTAAACAAATCCCATGATGAGGAGTTGACAACAAATAGTAATGCCCTTTAACATAAAGGATTCAAAATCGATAGATTGGATGTTTATTGAATAAGATAGTTATGGACACTTAAATCACTCTAAATCACAATCATAACCAAAGTTTTCAGACGCGAAGGCGTGATACGAGGCGTTTTGTTGGACAAAGCCTCGAGGCATGAGGTGTAAGCCTCAAGCGAGTGTATGTTTTAAGTAATTAAATATATAATAAATATAGAAATAAATATTAATAATTAAATAAAATATAAAATACAAAGAAAAGTATGAAAATTAATAATTTCATATCATAATCCACTATTCCACATCCACTCATCATAATAGTTTACCAAAATATATACATAAAGTATGTAAAGTGTATCATTATACCTAAATTGAACAATACTTGAGAGTTGAGACAATATTTATAAAACTCTAAGTTCCAATTCAAATGAGCCAAATCCACAATTCCATATAATGCCACCATAAAAGTCTAATTAAATCTATAATTTCCAACCGAAAGTTTTAATCATCCAAAATAAAAAGCACACTTAGAAATTATAAATTGTCACTTTAACAAAAAAAAAACACAAGTCGAAGATTTGCTCAATCAAATTGGAGCTCTTCATCTTCTAAAGTATTGAAAGCAACTTCGGGGCCCATAAAACAATGTTTTTTTTTTAAAAAATACTCACTTCATTAAAAAAAATTACCAAAATCAAGCACAACTGAGGCTTACACCCTGGGCTTGAGGCGTACGCCTTAAGGCTCAGCTGCGCCTCAGCCTGTGCGGCGCCTCAGCTGTTTGCACGCCTCATACAGTGCCTTTGGGGCGTTTTTGTTGTGCCTCGCACTGAGGCGCGTCTCGAGGCGTAAGCCTCAGGCGCCTTTGAAAACATTGATCCTAACAACCTATAAGGAAGTTCTGCAAAAAAAGAAAACCCTATATGGAACCAAAATATCAAAACAATCAAACAATAAGTTTGACTCTTCCAAGTATCATTTTAAGTCAACGAAAACACAGATGTTGTTTCAACATAAAGGACTTCTTTCTCGTGGTTAGAGTGGTTATGTTGATTGCTGGAAGAGGATGAAGGCTATTTCACTTTCCTATGCAGCCTACTCCTTCAATTTAATCTCCGTGATCATGTGCGCATCGTTGCGGTAAGTATAATGGCTGCTAGAGCATTGTAATTAATTTGCTGTATCATTCTTCGATTTGTAAATGATATAGTATAATGAACAACCACGAGTTTCTTATTAGAAATCATCACTATTGTAATCTAAACATCATTCTATAGTATGTCAGTGCATCTCCTTGCAAAACTATAAATTTTAGATTTATAACATGTTAATCACAGCTTCCATTTTACAACCTCTCCAACGATGCTGCCTCATCTATTTAGATCCCCATGTCTGTTTATTTGATCTCTTTTTCATCTTTGGTATTGGAAAAGTCATTGATCTTGCATTTTGTTCTGCTTGCAGGCTGCTGGTGCACTATCAATAAAAATTGGTGAGTAATGAAACTTGTTTTGGATCATTATTCTGTCAGCCAGCTTTTCTATTAAGTTCTGAATTACTTAAAACATAGATATTTTCTACTTACCTACTTCCATAGTCGTAATTGATACATGTGATGTATGTAAAAGGACAGCATAACTGCATTACAGTTTTCCCAGAATTTGAACCTTTCTTCTTTATTCTGCAAAGATATTTTTTAAATTAGATTCTGCATGGACTTTGCTAGTTTTGTAATCTTCTATTGGGTTTTAATCGAAAAACTAGCTCCATATTATTCCTCTTGTTTCACCACCATTATTTTCTAGTGTTGCTTCTTAGAATTATATTAGCAGTAGTAAAGTAACATGTCTCTCTTATATGATCTTATTCGAACTGGTGCTCATTTACAGGTCAAATGTTTTTTTTTGTGTTTTCTATGCCTTTATCCTGATTGTAACTTTGCAATAATTTCTTTCTGCTTTTTCAGTATTTACCCACACATCATACCTATGTTGCCTCAGATATCTCGTTGAAGTGAATAGTGTAATAGACATCATACCTAGATGTTACCCACACATCTATACTGAAAGCACTTAATATGAGGAAACAATACTCAGAAATATATTCTAGTGTTATAAAAAATAACAATACTATTCACATCAAATTAAGGTTGTTCGTGGTAATATTATAAGTAAACCCCAATGCAACAGTATTATGCATCTTGGGTTCTAGAGAACAAGTTGTATGCTAAAAATTCCTAGAAACTATTTTATTTTCTTTGTGAGTAAATTAAGGGTTTGTTTACGTATAATCACCTATGTTCTGGTAAATTTATGTATAATTTTTACTTATAGCCTTGGCATGGGATCGACAACGATTTCGTACCTGGTTATGTAAAAATTGTCGAGATGAAGATAAATAATATGTTCCCAAAACTTGACAATAAACTCATGAATGATGAACTTGTATATAGAAATTGGTCAATAGAATAACGCCAAGCCTATCGAATGCTAATTAGGTTCCAGAATTTGTACTCTTTCATATTAAATAGCCTGATGTTTTTTACAGGAAAAAGGCGAAGAGATTTGCTGAACCCTAAAGCAATAAAATATATGCAATCGATTTTCTCTATCAAAGATACAATTGGCAAAAAAGAAACTCGTGAGATCAGTGCTCTTTGTGGGGTTACAGCTTCACAGGTTGTTGATTCTCTCATACATTTCTATTGTGGCCTGGTTTTTATCATTTGTAATTGTCCGCACTTGCGTTGCTTATCTGGCTCAATATTATATTCATTAACTGCACTTACTGGCTACCTACATTAAATTCAATCTTCTGCTGCTTGAATTATTGTTTCTCTGATCAGTTTGGTGGTGCTCTCATAAAGTAAATAATATTGATTGATTTACAGTTTTTTTTTATGATCCTTTTTCTTTTAATGATAGGGAGTTGAAGTAGGCATTGCTATAGTAGTATACCTTCTCGGCAGCTCGTAAATCACAATATAAAAAGAAACCAACCTGAAAGCTTTAGGCCTAAGTGTACTAAAAATCAGTGTTCTAAAAAGCGGTCTAGGCGGCCGCCTAGGCGGCGCCTAGGCGCTAGGCGGCCCCCCACTGCCTCGCCTAGGCCCTAGGCGCTCCAGAAAAGCGGCCAAGCTCCCAGGCGGAGCTAGGCGGCCGCCTAGGCGGTCTAGGCGGGGCAAGGCGGCTGCCTAGGCGGTCTAGGCGGGCTGAGGCTGGCCAGGCGGACCAGGCGAGCCAGGCGGGCTGAGGCTGACCAGGCGGGCCAGGCGGGTTGAGGCTGGCCAGGCGGGCTGAGGCTGGCCAGGTGGACCATGTTTGCTTTTGTTCTTGTTAATCACTCAATCTTGAATTATGGTTATATACTTGTTCTTTAAAATAATGGTTTGGGATAATCTTGAACTTATATTAATCTTTAAACATATATATATATATATATATAATATCAAAATAATAATTAAAATAATTAAAAAAAAAGGCAAAACGCCTAGGCCCCGCCTAGGCCGCCTAGGCGCTAGGCGGCCCCCCACCGCCCGACAGCGCCTAGCGCTTTTTAGAACCTTGCTAAAAATGTTTGTTCAAGACAATGATTTGTTTGCTATGATCATACGTTAGTTTCTCCTATAAAACCAATATTGTTGTTGGCTTCCTAGAAAAGTTTGCCATGTGTAAATGCTTAACTCCTACCCCTGCTAAGTGTACATTTATTGATTTTCTGTACACATCTCTCCCTTTTGTGTGTTTATACATTTTGGGTGTCCTAATCCTAGTAGGACTCCTAATATTCGTATATATCTAATCAGACATGGAGTTCCATTTTTATTGTAATGAGGCCTTTCTATGGGGATAAGGACCTTGCATGACTGAAATGTGTCTGTTGTTTCTTGTTTTTATTTTAAATTTTAGGATCTATAGTTTTGCTTGTATTTTAAAGTGATTTAGGAGTCTTATTCTAGTAGGGAAGACATAGAGGTTGAACATATTTCTTGCTTCAATTATTCGGGAATAAGGTTGCTTTTCCCTTTCAAGGGTTTGTGGCGGTAGTTTTTATTTTTGATATGTAGCATCAATATGAGTTTACTTAAATACAATGATAAAAATGCGCCCTAAATATATGTGATTTACCCAAATTGCCTTTTGTTCTTGAATCTGACCCTTAATTTTTTTTTCCTTATTTCATGTATACCAATTGCTTTCCCTCTATTAATCTTTTTAAGATACTATCTGTTGTGATTAGTCCCTTAATTTCCAATTAACTATGTTTTTTGCGTGTCCTTATTAATTTTTTTTCCTTATTTCATGTATACTAATTGCTTTCCCTCTATTAATCTTTTTAAGATACTATCTGTTGTGATTAGTCCCTTAATTTCCAATTAACTATGGTTTTTGCGTGTCCTTTATTAACTCTTCTAAGATGCTATCTGTTGTTCATCTTATATACGTGCTGGAAAGTTTTTTTCTCCTTTTCTTTTCCTGATTTCTACATAACACAATGCTTCTGATACTTGAAGTCTTGAAGATTATTATTATAGTCAATTAACCTATCTAATGTTCAATCTATCTTCTACAACGTGGCATTGAAATGTTTTTAACTGCCGCATAACTTTTTGTTTGTTTGGTGGTTAATCCATTTATCTTACGGAAATGATGCTTTTCAATGCATCACTGAATTCATTAGTAGTTCCAAATATGTGATTACCATATTAAAGCCAGTGTTCCCTAAAGTTCTATTTTTGATTCTCACGTTTTATACCAAACTATCTACTAATCTTTGGAAAATAGTGGTTGGGTATTCCCCCAACTTTCACATTTCTGAATTAAAGTTGGGTGTTCCCCTTCCCCCAACTTTCACATCTCTCTTTGGCAGTTAATATAATCTTCACAGTTGTACATCCTCCTATTGTTATAATTTAAGGAATATAGTTATATCTTGATATGATTTGTAACTTGGTTTGATCCCTTTACTTTGTTAATCATATTGGTGTACATGCTCATCGAGACAATATTCAATCTAGATGATGAGTATGTGGATGATGTGGGCGCTGATCAAATTAAGAGTTGGTCATGATGATGGTGAGTCAGGGGATCCGATTGGGAGTGGGGCGTGAAGATGGCGAACCATTAGCTAGGGATTGCGGTGGGGAGTTTTGTCTAACAAGTGATTTGGGCGTTTCGGAGGTGGCCACATTTTCCGTATTTGTCAAGAAGGGCAATGGGTAGAGAAAACCATTATCGGAGGCTGGGCTTTATGAGGTGGGTGTGGTGATGCTTTGCTAAAGTTAGGGGTGTGGAGACCACGGATGGGGGAGAGGGTTATGAAAGGTGAAGGGGGTGGGGTGTTTCGACGAACAGGTGGTGGACGTGTCAGAGGAGGATGCACTTGCCGTGGCCCGCCCCTTTGTTTGGTTTTAAACTCCTGGGTGGTCCCATGCTCGCTGACTGTGTTTTGTCGCTAAAGGCAATCGCTGCAGTGCTGACAGGCACATGAAATTCTAGTATTTAATAGGTGGAAACATGGTGTCCACTTGTTATGGGGTATATAGGATTCACCTAATTACTTTGGTTCATAGTATAGAATCTACATCCTTTCAAGATAAATATTTATATTGAATTCTCGTAATTGTTTGGGAGTTTTTATGTCATAATATTGATCACGTCATGTCAATGATACAACTTTTAGCATATTTCTTAATATATGTTAAATACATATTGAATTACAGGTATACTTCATAAAAAAGGCAATAGCTGGTCATTCCATGCATGGATGAGATGTTTATTTGTTTTTATCTTGATCTTTTCGACAAATTTTGGCACCAATTCCCAGTGGCTTGATGTTGTGGTGTATAGTCGGCTGTAAATTTTTCTCAATCTAATTTGGATTGTACTTTGATACAATAATATAACCCATATTTATGAGAAAAAAGCTTGCAGGTTTAGGTAAGATGTTTTGACTGTTCACATTCCCTTAGTGTTATCTAATTTACCCCAAATTTTAATTTTATTTGCTGTATTGTAATCATAACACTATCTTGCAACATGAGACTTTTTCCTTACTTATGTAAGAGTATACTGTAAGTATATACCTGTTTGCCTCATACTTGGATTCTCCTGAGTCATGCTACTAGATACAAATCATACAACTATTCCATTTGCTTTGCAGTTTAGTTATGTCACTTATGTCAACTCCTTTATCTAAGATTTCTATTTTCTTAGGTTGTTAAATCTTGATTATTTAAGAATTTTATTTTCTGCTATGTTATAGTTTCTTTATAATTTGCATTCTCCGTAGATCTTTATGTCTAGATTTCAATCACCTACGGCTACCAATTCGTATGAATACAAAAATCTTATATGGTAATGCCTACAAAATGAGTCTTTTTCATTGTCTTTATGTTCAATCTGTATTTTTCACCTACTATACGAAAGAATTTGTCAGGTTTCGTGACACGTCACTAATGCAGGTTAGGGAATATTTATCTGGTCAACGTGCAAGAGTGCGAAAGCTCGTTCTTTTGTCACGGCAGAAAGCAGCCACATCAGATGCATCCAAGACATCTACTGACGGAGGCTCTTTAAGTCCTGATCGATTCCTTCCTTCTACCGAAGAGGCACCCTTGAATGCTCTTGACGTTAGCAATGCTGGGGATTGTACACAGATTCCAGGGAACTCTATGGAACTTCATCCTGGGGAATGTACACAAGTTCTCGGGAACTCTACAGATATTAGTACTGGAGAATGTGCGCAAGTTCCCGGGTACCCTACAAATTTTAATCCTGGGGAATGTCCACAAGTTCCTGGGTACCCTATTAACCTTAATCCTGTGGAATGTCCACAAGTTCCAGAGAACTGTGGAAATTTTAATACTATTCGAGTTAGCCAACAGGCCTCTGTGAACTCAGCCGAGCCTAAGACCATTGAAGAAGGGCCTTCTTGCCCATTACAGGAAGAAACGTTCCCTGGTATTGAATCTGATGAGAAGAAGTTTCTGGAGAACATTTTCAATCTGATGAGGAAGGAAAAGACGTTTTCTGGGCAAATGAAGCTTATGGAATGGGTTCTCCAAATTCATAATCCAGCCGCCTTAAATTGGTAATATCATGCTGCTTTTTTAAGCTTCGGCAAATAGCATTGGTGTTTTGGTCATGTTACCTGATCACAGTTACTTGTTTACAACTTTAAGGTTTCTGACTAAAGGCGGTCTTGCAATATTAGCAACATGGTTGAGCCAAGCAGCTCTTGAGGAGCAAACGACTGTGCTTCTTGTTATATTCAAGGTTTTTTTTTTATTTGGTGCTACGGTTGTGCTATATTCCAGTATATTTCGTGAACTATACTGTTCTTTTTACCCAGGTTCTTTGTCACCTCCCTCTACATAAAATTCTGCCAGTACAGATGTCAGCTATCCTGCAAACTGTTAACAGGTTGCGATTCTACAGGACATCAGGTATCTAGATATTAATTATTGTGTGATGCATTGTATTTCCCCTTCTACCTTTTTTTTTTAACATATACTGCCATGAGTAATGGGATATGTTATCTTTCTTCTAACCCAAAATAGTGAAGGTATCTTGTTCATGTAACTATTCCCAATCCAAACCTCTGCCACTGCAGCTGCTGCTACAAGAATTAGAAACCTAAATACTCAATACTTCCTCACTAAGTAACTTGCCTGTAGGATCTTCCGTTTGTCAAATTAGATTTCTTAACTTTCATGTGTTTGTAATCCTTAACATCCCCCCCCCCTGCGCACACACACACACACAGAGAAACCAAGGCCTCTGTACTTGTTCCTCGCCCCTCACCCTCTTCGCCTTTTATGTGAGTGCGTCTCAGATTGTTGTATATTAGATTGTTCTAAGCTTCTCCAATATACCATCTTCATTATTATTAGGGATGTAAGAATGGTCGGTCGGCCCGAAACCGAGCCCGGCCTTCAACAACTTGACCCGAAACATCGGCGGCCCGGTTCGGGGCCACCACCGTCTACCCATGGCCCGACTCGAAATTTGACCTGACCTGTTAGGCAACTCGAAGCCCGTCACGCTAGCGTGACCCGTGCACAAGGTCGGGCCCGACCCGGTTTTTGATCGTTGATCCCACTCTGGTCCGTCCCACTTTGGCCCACCTACACTTCAACATGTGCAACATTTATAATTTTGATTTTTTATCAATATGCCCATCCAACAGGTATATTTTAAGGATATTATAGTCATTTTTACCCCCTATAATTTTTCTTTAAATATCATTTAGATTCTACTTCTTTTACATAATATCCATCCTCTCCCTCCCCCTTTCCCTCCCCCACCACACTCCAAGTGTTTTGAGTCTCTTCAAGTTCAACTCCAATTCGATATGGCAAGTTCATCTAGAACGCTTGATTACTGGAGAAAGTTTTTCCGTTGCTGCAGCTTTGACATCATTTATAGGCCTATCAACATGTCAGATTTGGACCGGATTAGGGTAGATCCAAATTTGATCCATTTTGAATCAGGTCGGAGTGTTTTTAATCGGATCTCGGACCAAAATAATAATACCAAACCCGGAGTTTTCGAATTTTGGTTCGGATAATAATTCGGTCCATTGACAAGCAAGGGAGGTCAAAACAATGTAAACTCGGGATTTCTAAATTTGAATCGTTGATTAATTTAGACCAATGGATTTGGCAATCCATAGATCCAACGGTTAACATAAGACGACTGAGTTGGGCATCAGATGGTGGAAATAAGATGGCTGGGTATGGCATCGGAACGACTATGATATATGTTATAAAGTTGGCTAAATGTATCGGATCGAACCATATTCGGATCGAATCAGGGTAGATCCATATTTGATCTGAGTATATTTCGAATCGAGTCGGTTCGTTTTTAATCGAATACCGGAACAAAAAACCAATACCAAATCCGAGATTTTCAGATCAAATTCGGATCATGCTCCGGTCCATTGACATACCTAATCATTGAATGATAGAGTGTGCCATTCTTGTCGCCGTAATTGATTGCTCGAAAAAGCTTGAGAGCAAGACGAATCAGATTGCCAAGAAGCTCTACACCGATCACATCCTTAAACAAAAAGCGCTTGAACTAGTTATTCGACCAGATAAGAAGAATGTGAACGATGAGAGTGTCCAAAAGAAACCCTTCTCGTTTACTCAGCAAAATTGAAACCCACTCCTACTCGGTAGAAAGTGAGCTCCTCCCTTTTGTAACTCAGCAGAAAGTGATCCCCCTCCTTCCTGTAACGCAGCAGAATGTGTGTCCCATTCTTCCTGTAAATCAGTTGAAAGTGAGCCCCTCCCTCTTGTAACTCAGCAGAAAGTGAAGCCCCTTCCTACTCAGCAGAAAGTGAAGCCCCTTCCTACTCAGCAGAAAGAGAACCATCTCCCTCAACCCCTTTGCTCATACATAGCATAACATAAATAATTATGAAGAATCATCTCTTTAAGCAAATATACATGCCGTAAAGAGAACTTCATGAAAATTACCAGCATATAGATGGAGCTAAAAAACAACAAACGATACAAGTACTAGATCTGCAGATATACTGGCAAAGAAGGCTCATAATGAAAGATGACCTATTCTAAAATGCAACAATAAGTGTTGACACAGGCGAAAGGATTGCAAAAGCTAAGACCCTACGCCCATTAGAAGTTGACGTTAATTTGTATTTTTTTTTTTTGCAATCCACCACTACAAATTTGATTACGTGAAAACCTTTTATTTGCATATCGACCCTCTAAACATATAAAGCTGTGCATATTCACCTCTCCAGTTAGCTATCGTCTCAAAATGGTGAATAGACTTGGAATATTCCCCTGTTGGTTATTAAGTGTAAATGAGGACGGTTGCCAGACCTATCTACTCTCAGCGTGGAGGGCTGGATGAGCATCAAGGGGAGATGCGAGTGGAGTTAGGGTTAATATGCTCACAGCCTCACACTGAAAACAATTGAAATTAGTCAATGCAGGTGGTAAGTCGCCCTTTAACCATGGGTAAAATGGTCATTTGGACCTCAGGTTAGAAGCTTTTCATGTTTAAGTTGCTTTTTGTTGATAACATAGGGGTGAATATGCATAATTTTATATGTTTTGAGGGACAAGCAAATATAAGGTTTCTAGGTGTTAATACACAATTAGATTAGTTTATAGGGTCTATTTACAATTTTTTTTATGCAGTTAAGGTTTAATGAAGTTTATTTACTATATGAATTCCAAATGGTTGTAGTCCGCTAGCATTGACGTCTTAGTCTTCCTTCCTTCGTCCTCTACCTTTCGCAATTCTTTTTTCTGTCGCCTTCTTTCTTCTCACCTCCGCTGTCACCCTTCTCCTTGCCGCCGCTACCTCGGCTAGGGCAAGGGACGACGACAATAAGGAGAAAGGCGGTGGCGGAGGTGAGAAAAAAGAGGGCAGCTAGAAGGACAGGGGAGAGAAGGCGACACCAGCGCCGGCGGACCAAAACCATTTTGATTATGAGCAATAATTGTTTCTCGATCTTTTAAGATCTGCTTCGTAAGTGTGTTACAGGCTGAACCGGACCCGATCATTAGCGGAAGCACCACAACAACTTTATAGTTTAAATAATATTAGAAGTTTGAAGTTTGGAATAACTAAGTTTTATAAGTTTTTTTTTTTTGAAAAGTAAGTTTTATAAGTTTTACTAAAGCTTAATTGTTTAAAAGTTTAAATAACTAAGTTTAAAACTTTTAAGTTAAGCATAAAGTTAAAAGACATATTAACTTAAACTCGTAAACTTAAACTTAAAATTTAGAAACTTAAACTTTATAAATTATATTCTATAATAGCTTGGCCTGACCCGACCCGCCCAACCCCGGTTGAACTCCGCCGACGGGCCGTTGTACATATGCAAGCTTATCCCGGGCTCAGATCTTGCCCTAATTATCATTGATGGGGTTACGTGGAATGTTCAGGGCAAAACCTTTCCTTCTCTGTTCTCTCCCAGCGAAAGAGAAGGTGAGGAATGTTGGGTCCCTTTATAGAGGACATATGGGAGTCCCCAAATCAATCAGCCATCGTCCACTGTAAGAGTAGGCATAATTTCAGTGCTCTCATCTGCAGGACTTGCATTCTTTAAGAGAAAGAAGCTCTTTTTTCCAAATTGTAATGATGGTCAACAGAACAGTGCTACCTTTTGGCCCAATATAGAAATAATTATAAGGATCACAATTAGTTATGAACTGTTCTGGTTGTCAAGGTCCAAATGAGAGATCCTGTTTATATATTGGAAGCATGAAAATAGACAAATCGTGTGGCTATTAACGAAGGAAGGAAGCTTGAAGCCCAAATTCGGAAGAAGAAACAACCAACAGGGTTTTATTGAATACTTGGCGGCTACCCCTTGTGCCACTAGACCTAGTACACGGGGAGGTGGCTTGCAGGGATTGTTGAAGGGGAGTGGGTCCCACAATGTTTAAAAAAAAAAATTCTGGTAAAGTAGGAGGATTTGGTATCCCATGCAGTGAAACCCTTATCAGATCTTTTTAATCTTTTTTGTTGTGGGCCTCACTACCCTTCACCAATATCTGCACGCCACATCCTTGTGTGGTGGATCTAGCGGCGCACCGGGTATCCGCCAAGTAGTGTTCTTTTTATTTTGACAAGGAATCCTTGAAAAGCAGTCTGAATCTTGATCGGTACAGCTTCTTCTCTCGATTTGCTACAGGCCTTCGAGGAGGTGGTGAGGAGCATGGCCTTGGCCACTTTCTGAGCAGCAGTCGGGGCAGCTCCTGCTGCAGCGGCAATAGCAATCGCTAGCTCATGCTTAGTAGGGGCAGCATTATTTCTAAAATATGAGCTATCTTTTAATCATCCAACTGATTCCCATAGTGGATTGGAAAATTATAACCCATACATTTCATGGAAGGATATCTTCATTCACGAAATGTTATCCCTGAGTGTGAGATATTTCGTGATTTTGTTTGCAATGCTGCAAATCCACTCAAATCACTCTTTGAGTACTTCATTTGTTTGAAGCGTCATGTTATTCGATTTCCAGATGTTTCGTAAGATAACTCGGTCAGAATCTCTTGCCTAAGTACGTTGAGTTTAATTTTGTTCTGATTGTGTATTAAGGAAAAGTATTCATTGGAAACATTATGGGATTAGTATTGACAAGTCCAAATCTCTTTATTAACTTTGCTCATGGGATATGGATGAATGGTCAAACTAAGCTCTGTATATTGTCTGCAGCTCTGGTATAATCCAGTGAGGAGATTGAAACTGAGGTTACCGGGTTCGAATAGCAGTAAATGTGGAAGTGGAAACTATGCATTCTGGTACCTCTTTGTCGTTTGGACACCCGATCTTGAAGGCTCATTTGGCAGGGCAAATTCTCAGGGTCTAATCAGAATTCGATGAACTTTTTTTTGTCACGGATCAGCAGAAAAGGTGTCATATTCCATGGATTGTGTGCAGATGATGCCAAAACCATCACCCTTGAAGGGAGGACATCCAATGGTATTTTCCACTCCAAAGTGGTTGGATTTGTCGCCACTAACAGCAGAATGAGCGTCCGGTACCATGATGACATAAAAAAAATTTATGAAAAATATGGAAAATCTCATTAGGGCATGAGCAGCTGAACCCAAGTAGATGGGACATGGCTTGATGGTTATGGTTAGTAGGGTATAAGCCATATATATATATACAATCACGAGACTTGCATCATAGTGAGGCTATGCCATTGACACAAATGGCACATAACCCTATACACACTAGCACTTTGTACAGATTCATGTACTAACAATTGGATGGAAGAATATAGACTCTGCCAATATGTATTATATTAACCACATGTGAATGAAAAGCTAAGTGATTGTCGCAAAAGAGTCGAAAAGCAGAGCTTTCATCCATATCAAGATGGTGAATTAAGGGTCAGAACAGGGATTAGAATGGAATTCAGAGTATATGGTAGCTGAGCCATAAAGCATAGGTATTTGATTGATACAGGAAAGATAAAACTAAAACTCCCAGGATTTGGGCCCGCTCACATATTCTTTCCATTGAACGGCCAGGTACCTTGGGATTTATGAACCTTCACTTGCTTGGTTTTGTACACAGGTACATGCTTTCACCATGAGATTTCATGTCTCAACTAAAACATAAGAGTTATAAATTCCGTTAAAACATGAGTGTTATCAATTCCACTGTAAGCAAGTGGGATTCATAACTCTTATGTTTTAGTTGGGACATGAAATCTCATGTCGAAATCATGTACCTGTATACAAAACTGGGTGTGGGAAGGCATAGTAAAATACCATGGGACATGGTGGTCTAATGGGGAAGAATATGGGAATGGGCCAGTTCCTGAGAGTCGCAAGTCCCAGGGAAAAGAACAAAACTATCGAATCTACTGATGCAAGCTGCGAAATGGGTCACTGGTTATTGCTTAGAGAAATTAATTGGATGCAGCAAATGTTAACGAGCTTGCCAATAGGAATGACGCAAGGTGTTAGTACTTAGAAAATGATGCATAGTTAGTTTTGGCGGTAGAAAAGTGAGCAATCTAGTTATCGGGACATCACTGCGTCTGTCGTTGCATCCATGTTTCTGTCCTGCTATGTATTTCTGTCTTGCAAGATTAGTTGTAGGATTCCTTGATATCTGGAATTTTCACTGGAGCCATTGTTTCAATTGGCCGTACTTTGACGATGGCAGTATCGTGTTATTTAATTTTCCATCCCCGTGCTTGTTATCCGATAATTGAGTTATTCAACGGATAATATTTTCCTTGATTTGCTTATGTTTATTCTCATAGGCAAAATTTCAGTGAACTTTGTATTTTCTGTTTGTATTTTCTTGTAGCATGGAATTCATGAGAGAACTATGAAGTCTGACTTTCTCCCTCTTTTGTTCTTTCATTCTACAAGTCATCCTTTGATTGTGCACTTGAGAGTAGGGCTGCAATCAGTCGGGTTGCAGGTCAACCCAAGCCCAACCAGAGTTGTAGAATCCTAAACCTGCAACACAACCCGACCTTCAACCCGCGTTGCCAAACCGTAGCCCGCCCATCCACCCCGAGAGAAAATTTCAAACTTGGGTTAAACTCAGGTCAGTGAAAGTTGGTTTGTCGGGTCGGGTTGCGCGGGTTCGGATAATGCTTATTATATTACTTGTCCAAAGTTTTGAATTTCAAAGAGCAAAATATCCACACAAAAAACTTGTGTATTCTCTGAAGTAAAATGTCAGTAAATTTTTTGTTTTCTTATAGCTCAAAATTCAAGAGAGTACTATGAATAACGGCTTTCTCCGTCTCTTTGTTCATTCATCCTGCAAGTCATCCTTTGATTATGCACTTCAGAGATTATGTCTTCCTCCCCATGTTTTCTTTCCCCCCCTTCTCTTTTTCTAATTTTCCCGATGACATCTCGAATTTCACTTATCTGATTTGGAAACCAGGCATATCAAACAGCGCAAGAGTACTCCTATCAAGATGGAGCAAATTGTTCGTAAGAAGCCAGGCTCTGAAAAAGCCTTCTGTCACCACTCCCAAGAATGCTCGGAAGGAGTTACTTCGAAAACAGAGGCATGATTTTTTTTTCTCCCTGCTGATGCTGTCATTTTTTTTACCGGTTATATATATATATATCATATTTATTATATTCTTCTATTTATAGGATCAATGAAATTCTCAGTAATGGGTCATGGCCGTCCGAAATTGATATTCAGGATGACATTCTTGCTCTTGATGGAAATGCTGAAAATAGCAGGTATGTCTTTCCATAATTACCCAATTAGAAGTGGGTGGAGTTCATTTCTTTTGTTCGAGTTCTCATAACTATGGACGCTCGTCGTGGATATCGAATGAACTGATCAAAATCTCAACTCTTCCGTTCAGGGAATCGGAGCCCAGAAAGGGAATAAAGCTGCTCTCGGCTTCTTGTGATGAATCAAATAAAAAGCACGGGCGTAGTGCCTCATCCCCTAGTATCCTCCCGTTAAATCTTAAGGTCATTGTCTCGATTTCCTCTACTCGTAGGGCCATCATCTCACAAATTTTGCAGGGGCAGGGATGTTCTTAAATCCTAATATGTTTGGGTGCCAGGTAGCTTAGCTGGTAAAGTTTCTTGGTGGTTGTACTGGAGATCTGGGATCAAATCACGCCAACACCAACGGGTAGGGGGCTACATTAACCCTCCCTTAGATGAGAATCTGAGGGGTTCTCAAAAAAAAAAAAAAAAAAAAAAAAGAAAGATAAAAGAAAAAAGATAAAAGAAAAAAGTTTTAAAAAAATTAAAAGAAAATTGGTTAATCATTTGTCACCCATCACTTTGACAAATGATGATGATGTGCTTCCTAATTGTTTAATCGCCATCATCGTCATCATCATCGACGTCACAACTCGAACGAATAAGGTGTTCTACAAAAGACTTGCTCGTCCAACTAGCGTTCAACCTGATGCCAACTCTCTAGATTGATACCGAAAGTCTGATCACGGAAACTTGAGAATAGAGAAGCCTATCGACAAATCTGAAAGTCCAATCAATTGTTTTTTCCCCTGAAAGGTAACAATCACTGTTTCCCTTATGGACGAGGAGCATAGAAGGCAAGGTTCGAGATCTTGAATTATATTCATCTCGCTGGCACAAAGTATTAGCCAAAGAGCTGAAGTGAAATAACATCCTCATTTCTCGTCAGTTATTTATAGGGAATATTACCAAAACCTCCCCTCTACTATGCGCCATACTTCGTATTGGCCCCTCAAATTTTGTTTTGAACAAAGTTTTAACCCTGAACCATGCTGTCTGCATTTAGCCCCCTCAGTCAAATTTTTATACCGAAAATACCCTTTTCAATTTCCACTAAGCTCAAATTATTTTTGAAATATTATGACTACTAGGACAATGGTATTTTGAGAATAAAGGTTGAAGGAGGGTGCTAAATGCAGACTGAGTACACTTCAACGAAGGGTCCAATATGAAATGATGTGCATAGTTCAGGGGAGATGTTTGTAATTTACCCTTATTTATATCATCTTATATAATAAAAATTTTAAAAAAATTACTTGGAACCCTGGAGGTTTGTTTAAAATTCTCCCTCTTTCTCCACTTTGGAAAAGTTTGTGGTTCCACTGCTTATGCCTCTGCTAATGCCCCACTGATGTGGCTGTATCACCCATCACACAAATTACAAAAAGTTTGTGGTTGGACATCCAGGATGCTTTCGCGTGGCACTGGTGAAGGAACTATACTCCTGCTGAGTGATAAGATGGCTGGATACAGTTGGTGCATTCATGGGGGCACTAGTGGAGGCAACTCCTTTTAAGTGGCCACAAGCAGCTTCACAAATCATTCAGAATAAAATGGGGCTTTGGCATTTGTTGTAAATTGCGGGCACCCGTTAATGAGGCCCATGTACGGCTATGATGCTGTAGCCTGCCTGAAAAAATCCTTTATTATCGATGTGTACGGTGAATATCAAGATGATGTGGATTGATCAAGAGATGTTGAGGTCATCTTAGAGTAAAATTTGATTCAATGCAGTAATGAACCACTTAAATCGATAACTTGAAGAAGATAAATTGATAGTGGAGGAAAAGGTTTCTAGCCACGGTGAGACTTCACCGTGAGTCAGCACTGAAGTACCATGGTATATGGTATCTACAGATTATTTACTGCTAGTCAATGCGATAAGGATATAGCTAAATGCTGAATTGGAATTATGGAGGAAAGCTCTGAATGATAAGAGTCGAGAAGAATTATGAAGTATACAAATGTTCTTTTAATAAAAACAGCAATAACTCGGAAGCTGTTTTCACGAGTGATTGGTTATAGTATCTTGGGTCTATTATACAGAATAATGAAGAGATAGATGATGTTACTATCCAACAAAATTAGAGTTGGTTGAATGAAATGCAGAGGAGCCTCGGGAGTGCTATGTGATCAACATGTGGGTTCGTCTTAAGTTTATTCTTATAAGGTAATAATTATAGCCCACACTGTTATTTGGTTGAGAATGTTGGCCGTTAGAAGGGCGCTCAAGCACATAAGATGAGCATGTCAGAGATCAGCATGCTGAGGTGGATGTATAAAAGGAACCCGATGAAGTTGCACCAATTAGAACCGAGAAGACCCATATAAGGAGAGAGCCTCGGATTACCATGAAAGGTCCATGGAGGGGAAGACCCAAGAGAAATTGATGAAAATCGTAAAAGACGTGGAAACTTTCACTGACAATTGAGACATACCTTAAAAGAAATGAATAACGAAGAAGGATTTGTCAAGCCGACCCCAAATAGATGGAAGATGACTCTTTGGTTTACGGCTGTTTCTCTTCTGACCATAGCCCCAATACCTGTAGAAATATTATGTTTTCAAGCTCCACACAGTTTAGACTTTCAGATTTTCATTTGTTTGGTTGAGAAATATTATGTTTTCAAGCCTTGCAATTGTTTGTTGTTTCCATTCCAAATGCAATATTTCATTTCCTTAGCGTGCTATAGAAAACCAAGAGCGCAGAAAAGTTCTACTGGTGGAGCATCCTGATCGTAGGGCTGCAGGCAGAAGTGTGCAGGTTGCGAGAGCGGTGCCTTCAAACCACAGCCGCCCGCTCTCAGCCGATGACATTCAGAAGGCAAAGATGCGTGCGATGTTCATGCAAGATAAGTACGGGAAGACCGATGCTTCCCCTAGTGAGAATCAACCTCAGAAAACCGAAGAGCACAAGCCGTCGCATGCTCCTCAGGCCGTCAGTCGATTGCCTGCGCCCCGAATTACACCTCAACTGCTACCTCAACAGAGAACCGAGGGTTATAAAAGACCTTCGGCACCTGCAACGGAAACTTCGCCCCAGAAGCCGAAAACCTCTAGCATTTCAAAGCCAAACTCAGCTTCTCGGGAACAGTTGTGGGAGATGTTGAAGAGGGAGAAACCTCAATGGCGGGCGCCACCAGGTACCTTTGTGCTGTGTTTTTTCATCTGCTTCCTTTTATCTTTGTTTGATGGTTTTGATGATATATTAAGAAACATGGAGCTTGTCCTGAACCCGAATAAAAAAAAAAAAAAAATACTCGATCCCGTTGGTGCTACGATCAAGAATCCGATCTGACTCTTATTTTTCCTGACAGCTATGGTAGCGCCTTTTTGGTTACTAATGAGCACTGGAATCCAATTTTGTTCATGATTCCGTTTTCTAAGTATAAAGGAGCTCTAATGAAACATTATGCTTATGCCATAAGAATTGTATCCACGGATTCAAAATTGGCGGATCAGATGTTGCCATCGGTCCCGTTGAAGATCAATCCGTCCAACCGCACAAATCTTAGTGATCATAGACTGCAATATACACACTTTATGGCATAGATGTAATGTTGAAATATGCCTTCTATTTCGTCCATGTATTGCAAAGGAGAGCGGTTTCGTGCTCGATTTTTGTTGACAAGAGCACTATAAACTTCAAAATTTTTATCTGGGGAGTACTTAAAGAATTACGAATCGGTTCATATGGGAGGTAACCTCTGAAAAAAAATTCAATCATTTCTTGACAATTACTCATCGGGAAATTTCCGAGGTGCTGCTGTTTTACCCAAAAAAAAAAAAAAGGGGGGGGAGGGCCGTCAAACACACGGAATGGTTTCTCCTCCACTTATGGGTTGATTAGCCCAGTGTTGGTTAGTGTTCAACATGATTCATTTCATGGTTTGAGTTGGTTTTTTTTTTTTCCGACCGTCGTTAAACCTAACATCAACCCTCAACATCTCATCTGGATTTGGGACTGGCAATGATTGTTCTGGTTAGGGCTCAACCGAGAACAATTTATACCCAGATGTTTCTTATGTCCAATGAAAAAGAAAAATTTGATGTGTAGCCACTCGAGCAAATGTGGGCTGTTTTGATTGAAGAACGAAAGAGTCGGCGTTTATTCGGGATCGGGCTGTAGAAAAAAATTGTAAGGTTCCTCGGAGACGAGTCTGTTTGTAACCCTAATTCTTGTTTGCTCTATAGATAGGGAAATGTTTGCAGGTTCTCAATTATGAGTATTTAAAATGATTTATCATTATGAACAATTATTTATTTCAGATAATCTGAAAGAATTTCCTGCCTTTCGGCGATGTATGCAGAGATGAAGATCAATTGTATGTGGAGAGTGGGCGCCGGGGAGAACAGCAAGGAAGTCCAGATCCAGGCCCAGAGGATTCGGAGGGAGAAGGAGACGTTCTATCTCAATGCTCACCACATCCCACCGGATCCCAAGGGTCCCTGGGACACAGAGATGGACTTCGACGACAGCCTGACCCCAGAGATCCCGGCGGACCAGCCGCCCGATGCCGCCGATGCTGCAGAAGGCTCTCCGTACTGCTCCCCTCGCGACAGCAGAGGCGCCGGTGCTGCCGTTGACGATGCAACCTCGTCTGTCCATTCGATAGGTAACGGTAACTGTGATCCGGAGCCGGACCTTGAGCTGCTCTCGGTGCTTCTCAAGAACCCGGAACTCGTATTCGCCCTGACTTCCGGGCAGGGGAAGAGCCTGGGCAAGGACGAAACGGTGGCGCTGCTCGATATGCTGAAGAAGAGCGGTGTCGGGCTGGTGAACGGGCCGGTCGACGGTGGCTCGAGTGAGAAACCCAAGGAGCCCGAGCCGCCGATGACGTCCTATCCATCCCCTACTCCACCATCAGACCCTACAAGGGTGAGAATCCGCTGCTACTGCTGCCAGTTGAATCCATTTGAGTCTCTGAACTTTGTTGTTGTGTCTGTTTTAATGAGCTCTCCTGTTCTGCAGAGTGATTGGAGATCAGAATTGCAGCCTCAATTTGCTGGCCAAGCCCCAGCACTGGCTCCGATCCCCGGGGGTCCTAAGAACCTCCCTCCGATTCTGGGTTTGCCGCCTCAGGCTCCGACGACCATCCTATCGATGCCTCAGCTGACGGTCACGATCAATCCAGCACCCCAACACCTCGCAGCTCTCAATTTCCTGACCCAGAGGCCTCCATCTTCGGTTCCCTACAAGACTCCAGCACCCATGTATCCATTGCAACAGAGCCACAACCCCTCAACCTTCCTCCCCCAACCTGCTTTGCTTCCGACCCCAATGAGGGCACAACCTCCTCTTCTCTCGGAGGCTCCGGCGATCCAACCCCGGACAGCGGCATGGCCGTCGAGCACTTCAGCACCGGACTCCTGGATTGGTGCGAAGGGGGTGCTAGAGGTTCCAGCCCCCAATTCCCACTTCCACACTAACCAGAGTAGTAACTATGATACGTATCCCACTGGACCCGTGCAGCCACACTTGATCTATACTGGCCAATCCGGAGCACGGAATGGGATTCTTCGGGAGTCGGAGTTTGCGGCGTGGAGCCCGGAGGGCAGTCCGATGAGGTCGCCGGAGCTCCGATCCGGATGGAATTTTTTGGAGCAACGACGGGAGGCCGGCAGGGAATGCAGGCCCGAATTCCCGAGGCAGTGGAATTCTGGGAGTTGGGACCGATATCAGTCGGGCGGTGGTAAGAGGCGGCGACGACGGCGGAGATAGTTTTGTATATTATTAATTGCCAGATTGATGAGACTTGCCTGGGGTTCTCCCAATTTGGGGGGACATTCCGACCGTCGGATTTCGTCCTTGTAGGGTTCAGAGAGGTGTGAATAGGCTAATGAGACCGTTGATCGAAAATGACATGGAAACCAACATTCAATTCAAACTGGTGATCAATCGGATCAGCAACTCCATGCCATAAGTTTCTCTTTTTTCTTCATTTCTTAAGAAAATTAAAAATGACGTGGCTATTCAATCAGACAAAAGTTTTACGGACTATTTACATACCCTATCACAGCTGTCTGTTGGCTCCCCGTTGGGGCTGAGTGTGATTCACCGGTACGGCCTGGGTGAAACGGATAGCTGTGATCAGGTATGGAAAGGGTCTAAGGTTTTCTGTCTTTTTTTTTTTTTGGTACCAAATTCAACTATTCCATAACACAAAATATTACAACGACAAAGCACGGAACAAACATCAAGGTTACACCTCACGGCGGATTGCCCGTCCTCGATCATACACAAAGGACTGGGCATCCTATCTTGTGATCTCTAGCAGGTCCGGCGCAAAGGACGAAGTGCGCACCTCCGTTTTTCTTTTGGTCTTCCCCACTCTAGCGAGCCAATCAGTCGCTCGATTGCCTTCACGGAATATGTGTGAAACTCGCAGACATGAAAAGCTTTTGAGGATAGTGGCTATATCTTGCATCATGGGATGGTCATCTCCTAATCGGTTGAGTTTGTTGATGATAGTTTGGGCATCGCCCTCAATCCAGAGTGGCTTGTTGGGGATGATGGCAACCGCTAGGTTGAGCCCCTCCCACAACCCGCGAAGTTCCGCATGAGGCACCGCCCTGGTTTCCATGCCGTAGCTCCCCGTAACCAGAATCCTCCCATGCCAATCCCGAATGATTGCTCCAGCTCCAGCTTTTGAGGTGTCGGCATCCACTGCTCCATCGAAGTTTAGCTTGTATTCGTTTTCCCCTGGAGGAGTCCACGCCACACCAATGGTTTCTCGATTCTGACCTTGGCACTGCACCCCAAACAACCTAAAGTTAGATTCCATGAATTCTTTTGTATTGGTTCTCACCAACTAAACATCCCTCTCTACTTTTAGTGTAACACCATCAAAAATTTCCCTGTTACGTTGTTTCCATAGATCCCACAATGCGTTGATGGCCAAAGCTACCTTCTTTTTTCCTTCCTGACTCTTGGATTCCTGTAAAATAATGGATATATTAAAATCATTAATGCAGTGGAAATTAAAAGTAGTTCCTTCTTGTCTACCAAGTTCTGCCCAATAATCTTTTGCAAAGGGGCACATGAACAAGGCATGGTTAGCATCCTCATAGTCACCCGCACACCGGCTACAAAGGGGATCCAAAACCATCCCACGCCTTATAAGGAAAACTTTTGAAGCAATTCTATTGTGTAGCACTTTCCACCCAAAGCATTTGGCTCTTGGTGTAGCCCAGGACTTCCAAAGACCTGCTCAATTAATGATATTGATGCTATTGGTATTATCGGCCTCAGGATTAGCATCATCGCCACCAAGGATGGCCTCAGAGTCACCATCCATGGCCTGACAAAGTAACTTGTAAACAGTGCTGGTAGAGAAGACAACTTGTTCCATCGGACCCCAAACGTAATTGGGTTTTCCTTCATTAGTCAAGATGGGAGTGTTCAATGTCTTGGTTGCAATGGAAGGAGTAAAAAATGTAGTAATTAGACCACTATGCCATTTTCCATTGCCATCCATAAGATCTTTGATCGTTCTCAAAATATTTTCCATACTATAATCCATAGCGAGCGGGGCATACCGAAGAGGGTAGACATCTAGCCACGGAGTATCCCACAAGCTAAAGTTAGCATTTTTGAAAGGACAAGTTTTCAGGTGGTTCCTCACAATAGGCACGCCCTTTTCAAGAGCCCGCCAAGCCCAAGAGCAATTCTTAGGGTGTTTCCAATCCCAAATATTATCTGATATTTGGGACTTGCAGAAAGATGTCCATAATTTGTTAGGGTTTGCAACAATCTCGAAAACTTTCTTCCCCATAAGAGCTTGCCATATAAGCTCGATCCGTCTTATGCCTAAACCTCCTTGGTCAAATGGGGAGCAAACCTTACCCCAATTGATGAGGTGCAATCCTTTAGATCCATTGCTGCTCCATAAGAATTGGCATAAGATTCGCTCCAACCCATAGACAACACTCTTGGGTATCCAGGAACAACTCATAGTGAATATAGGCATCGAGCAAAGGACAGCTTTAATGAGAGTTAGGCGACCAGAGAAAGATAGGGCTCTGGCTTTCCAACCCGAGACACGCCTAATAATTTTATCAATAAGAACAGTGGCAATTTCATTGGCCAGAATTCTCCTGCCACTGATCTGGAGTCCCAGGTAATTTATTATGCCGCTCGCCTCATTCATTCCCATGGCATTCCTAATATTAAGTCTCTGGTCATTACTCACTCCTTTTCCAAAGAGAATAGAAGACTTAGCCTTGTTCACTTTTTGGCCCGAGGCTTTGCAATAATTATTGACGGTCCTGTCTAAAGTGTCGCATTCACTAGCCGTCGCCTGTGCAAAGAGAATGCAGTCGTCAGCGAAGGCAAGAGAATGCAATTTTCTTCCTCCCTCCCGCGAGTTAATGCCACTGATTTTACCTTGAGATTGAAGAATGTCAAGATTTCTACTAAGAACCTCCGCCCCGAGAATGAAGAAGTAAGGGGAAAGAGGATCGCCTTGTCTAAGCCCTCTGGTCGATCTAAACCAGGTCGAGGGAGAACCATTGATGAGAATAGCAAAAGAGGGCCTCTCAATGCAAACCCTAATCCAATTAATCCACTTCTCACAAAACCCAAATTTTTTAAGAACACTGGTAACGAACTCCCAAGTCATCCTATCATAGGCTTTTTCCATGTCTAACTTAAGGGCCAAGGTGGCCTCATTTAACCCGTCGTACTCCATAGAGTGGAGAGCCTCCTGGTCTAACAAAATATTATCTGTGATATTCCTCCCTTTGACAAAAGCAGCTTGTTCCTCGGAGACTAAGATAGGCATCAGCCATTGCATTCTCTTGACCAAAATTTTAGACACCGTTTTATAGACCACATTACACAAACTAATGGGTCTGTAATGCTCTGGGACTTGGGGATCAGTATTCTTAGGAATAAGGGCCAGGTAAGTATCTTTCCAATTATCCGGCATCCTATTACTCCTAAAAACTTGTTGAATGGCAGCACAAACATCCAAGCCCACAACCGACCAGTTGTGGGTATAGAATTCAACCGAATACCCATCTGGGCCAGGGGCTTTGTTAGTGGGAAGGCTAAAAAGGACCTCCCTGATTTCCTGGTAGGAAATCGGCTTAGTCAGCATCTCATTATCCCTATCCGACACGAGGGTGGGTATAGCATCCAAAATATTCATATCCTCCCGAGCACTCGGGAGGTTCCATTGACGCTTGAAATGAGAGACCAACGCCCTACTGATATCACCAAAGGTTTCAGCTATACCTCCATTCTCATCCAAGATGGAACGAATCCTATTTTTGTTTCTCCTGATAATAGTCGACCTATGAAAGTAAGCCGTGTTCCTGTCTCCCCCTTTAACCATTGGACTCTGGATTTCTGCCTCCAAAGGGTTTCCTCCATGGCTAGAAGATTATGATAATCAGCGGTATTGGTCTTAAGGTTATCCTTCTCCACCTGGGTCAAGGCCCTAAGACTCTCTATAAACTGGGCTTTCTCAATGTAGCTTTTCAGCTTCCAAATCTTAAGGGTCAGGTTACCTATGATGTGTTTGTTCCACCATAGCAGGGCGCTTCTAGTAGCCACCAGTTTGCAATCAAAAGCACGATGACTATCAACCCTACCTTGCATATTCCAAGCACTAGCCACCACCGCAATGCAGTCCGGGTGTTGAATCCAAAAATGTTCAAATATAAAAGGGCGCATCCCCTTCTCAACCGTAGGTTCAAGGGCTACCAGAAGCGGACAATGATCCGAGGCGATACGGGCAAGATGTTCCACATATGCCTCAGGAAATAAATCCATCCACCCTTGAGAACACAACACTCGGTCCAATCGGACCCCTTCTGGATCCCGTCGCTGAGGAGAGGCGCGGAGGCCCCCTTCTGGATCTCCCGGCCCGGACTGGGAGGCCCCTTTCTGATGAGAGGCGCGAAGGCCCCTTCTGAGGAGAGGTGCGGAGGCTCCCTTCTGACGAGAGGCGCGGAGGCCCCTTCTGAGGAGAGGCGCGGAGGCCCCCTTCTGGATCTCCCGGCACCGGATCTAGTGGTTCGGCCCCCGTTCTGGAGGTAGGCGAGATCGGGATCTGGAGGTTCGTCAGCGAGGGAGGTTGCAGATCCAGCGAGGTTAGGGGTCAGGCGAGCGAGGTTGCAGATCCGTACCGAAGTCTCTTTGTAGAGAAGTGATGGCAACGGAGTCTCCGAATCCGGATGGGGCTTCTCCCCCATCGAGTTGCGATGGCGAGCACGAGGCTCCCACCAGCCGTGCGGAGGCGAGCAAGCCCGGTGTACAGGGAGATGCGAGTAGCAGAGCCACTACAGGCAACCCATGGGTAGGTTTGTTCAAGAATGGAGGAAGTGCTAGAATGGGAGGAGCTTTCACAGAAGAAGAGATGAAGGAATGGCCAAAAGTCATCAATGGCGTTATCACCATTCCCTCGGAGAGAGTGCAGCTGGACAGGGACGCTATGAAGTTGTGTCTTGTTGGGAAGTGCTTGGGGAGAGGGATCCCACCTGAGATCTTAGGGAAGATGATAGAAAAAAAGATGGAAAAGAGCTGGATCTCTGGATATTGTTCCCCTCAATGGAGGATTTCTGTTGTTCCAATTTGGGATGATAGAGGATCTGATGGCAGCTAGGTTGGGGGGGCCCTGGGTTTTCATGGCATCCGGATTTCAATCCAGAGACTGACTCTATCTCGAAGGCAACAATTTGGATCAGGATTCCCAACTTCCCTTATGAAAGTTGGTCAAGGGATCTGATCGGAGCGGCGACAGCGGCGGCGGGTAAACCGATAGACACATATATTTTCACAAATGAGAAAGCTCGTGGCAAATTTGCTAGGGTGTGTGTTGAGGTTGATCTGGATCTCCCTTTGGTCCAGGGGGTGAAAATGAGGTTGGGTAACAATACCAAATGGTTGAGGTTTGAATACGAAGACCTACCTATTTTTTGCCATTCTTGTGGAAGAGTAGGACATATGAGGAACACTTGTAGTGGGAGCAAAGCTTCAGCTGAGGCCAAAGATGCAGAGCAACATGAAATGGATGATTGTGTGCCGATGGAGGAGTCCGCAGCAAATACAAAGGTGAACACAAACAATGAAGAGGGGGAGTGGACCATTGTGGACAGAGGTCGTAGAAGAGCCTGGACCGCCGGACGTGGTGGAGCTAGGGGCAGCGGCCTGGGGAACAAGATGAGGAGCGATCCGTACCAAAAAGATTACGAAGTCCGGCTGAATCGAGATCGGGCCGAACCGGACTTCCCGCCTGTGGCGCCGATGAGAGAAGCTATGGCTGGATGCCAAGTGGAGGAGGCACAGAATGATGGGATCGGACCAGGGGCAGAAGGCAAGAGCCGATCTAGGGCTAAATCCGAAACCGTGGAACGGGAAGGTGGTAAACAAATGGCTGAAGGTGGGTCTTTTGCAAGGCATACGGCAGGGCACAAGACACCACAACAAGATCTGGATCAGGGGAGAGGAACATATGGGCCGGTCAAGCGACACGTGGTGCAGGGTTCACAAAAAAGTAACTTGGGACCTAGCTTGCTGAGTGGTGCGAAGTTAAAAGGTGTAGCTGACGTGAGCCGTCAAGGTGGGGGCAACCCAAATATTGGCAATGGGGGGCTGGAGGTTAATTCTAACGAGCAGGATTCCGGGGGTCAGTTTGAAGGGGGTGAGGTGTCCGACATACAGGCACATGAAGTTGGTAGGTGGGATGGGGTATCCTCACCCGGGGGGTGTGAGGAGCCACCAGACCCACCTTCAAATTTGGTTTTGAAGCCCACTTCTTCTCCCATTTTTCTCTCTTTCTCGGCAAAGAATAACCTGCCAACTTCACCACTTGCCGGAAGGGGTGGTGTTGGGCGGCTTCGGTTGTTGGGGCACCGAGGGGGAGAACGAGTTGGCACAGGTCTGACCGGGGGGATAGGAGAAGAGGAATTCCAACGGAGAAGGGCGTTGGTTGCATCAGGTAGTAATCCAACGAGAAGGGAGCTGGGGGGCACCCATGATGAGCTGGCAATGGATGTTGAGAAAGCCGTTCTGGAAGGAGCGATGGCTGGAGCAAAGAGGGTGGGAGGTTCCGACACCTTGGGGCGCATCTCTTCGAATGCTTCTCTCCGTCTCCAGGGGGGGCATGAGGGCATGGGGCAGGATCACGGCGCAAAAAGAAGGAAGGAGGATTCCCTTGAGCAGCAAGCGGGTAATGGGTTGGAGTACATCTCCACCCAACAGGGAGTTTAACTAACTCATCTGGTTTTCTGGGTGTGTCCTGTTTCCTTCTCCATTTTAGTTATTTAATGAAGATAATAAATTGGAATTGCAGAGGAATTCGGCGCAAGGCTAGCTTCCTTCATTGCAAGAAGCTGGTAGAGGACCAACATCCAGACATTATCGCTTTGGTGGAAACTCATGCCTCCAGTACGGATGCAAACTGGGTGGCTCAGAACTTGGGGCCGGATTGGAACTGTGAATGCGTTCCAGCGTTGGGGAGATCGGGAGGTATTATTTTGCTTTGGAAGATTCATGCAGGTACGCTATCCTTCTCTTCCCATAATAGTCAATCGCTAGTTACTCTCATAACCGATAGTGCGGGGAGGAGGTGGCTCCTTGTTGTTGTTTATGCTCGTAATAATGGGTGTGAGCGTCGTATTCTGTGGGATTGTCTTACTGCAGTTTGTAGTCTGGGCATACCAGTGGTGGTGATGGGTGATTTTAATTCTATTCTTAACCCTGAGGACAAGAGAGGGGGAGAGGGGTTTAGATTTGATAGGGATGTGGAGGAGTTTCGTGCCTGTGTGGAAGATAATAGTTTGATTGATCTAGGTTTTAGAGGTGCCCAGTTTACTTGGTTTTCTGTCTGGTTGAATAGTGTTTTCCAAATTATTAGGTTGAGTGGGCCCAAGGAAAAAAAGGAGCCCTTGTGTGGGTTTATATGGAAAGTCTTTTTTTTTAATATGATAATGCTATTTGCACAAACTGAGGGACAATCTGTTCACGACGTGAAGAGGAGAGCAGGATTGGCGGAACTATGGGCCATGGGATGAGGCCTAGGGGGATGCTACTTGTGCGGGTGGTTGCTGCGGTCGGCTAACCAAAGGGAAGGGGGGGGGGGGGGGTGTTGCCGGCAGACAATGAAAACTAGAGATGGCAACGGGACGAGCTAAATGGGAAACCAGACCTGGCCTTATTTAGTCGGGTTTGGGTTGGAACTAGATGGGTTAGGGAGGGTTTGGGATTTACAAGATAAACTCAATCGGATGTGGCATGGGGTTGGGATTAGCCTACCCCGACCCGATCCAATCCAAGTACAGATATGTTATTTCTTTTGTTGTTTGATGATTTATTCGGATGTAGTTTAGTATCATATTTTATGTTGTACCAATACATATCTGATTTAATTATCAATATGTTCATTGTGTTTAACTTATTGTAGAGTTGTAGTACGTTATACATTTTCATTGCACTGCAAATGTTTAATTAATTCATCCTAACGAAAATAAGTTTAGCTCAAAATATGGTCAACTAGCTTGGACTTGTCGAGAAGCATAACTGGGATGGGACGGGATGGGTTTGGGTTTTTGCTATTATGAGTGGGACAGGTTTGGTATTGATCATTCAATCTCGACATTGGGATAAAATATTTCATAGTGGGATGGGGTCGGAATGGGCTGACCCGTCCCAAACCCAACCCATTACCATCCCTCGTGGTGACTGGTCGCCATTGACGGGTGGTGGCCGAGGGGGCGGTTGTGAGCGGATAGTTGTTGGTGGGGTGGTGGCCGACGGTGGATGGTGGCTAGCGGGATGGCGGTGGCGGCGGCGGCCGACGGTGCCCACAAAAGTTTTTTAGACGAAGAAAAAGTAATAATTTTGTTACCTTTAGGTTTTCACTTACCCCTCTAGTTAGTAGCTTGAAAACAAGCTTAACGTGTTCAAGGGTAACCCGTAATCTTGCACATGAGGATTCTAAAAATTTAGGTCAAGAGCGCTAGTCAAATCTCAATACTAATTTTTTTTTCGAATGACTTAAAATAGTCACCCCTAACCATGGTTCGGGATCCAGCCATCGGCAATTGTCTGTACCGTTTAATCACTCAACCCTTTATGATGGGAGCCCCCCTGGGGTTCAGGGGCTTCACATGGTGACCTATAGATCTCAATAATCCAAAACTATCGATAATGGACGGAAATAACAAGTGTCAATGGCTGAACTCCGAACCACGCTATTGTGGTTCGGGGAGACTATAAAAAAAATTTGGGTCAAGATAGGCAACTATTTAGGGGTCGTTTAGGTGTTTATTGAATTTATATATTGAATTATGAACGAAGGTATTGTACACCAAATCATGTTTTCCACATATCACACTTAACGTTGTGTTGTGTCTGGATCCGAAGGCTCCGGCAATCCAGATCCAACCAACAAGTCTTTCGCGTAAGCGATGCCGTAAGTGATCGAGGTCGATGTTTTTCCACTGGAGATCACAACTAAGAGAAGATGATAACACAAGTACAACAAAAGAGCTATACAGACAATCAAGGAATATAATTTCACTATCAAGAGATTATAATCACCAACAATGCACAACTGTTTGTCGAACCCCCCCCGCGCACACTGTATCTCTACCCTCAACAATCTCAGAATAATCACACGATGAAAATAAACCCGACAGGAGATACAAAAGAGAATATCGAACACCACTGATAGTAGAAGCATGGAGAAGGTGTTGAAGTAGATTTATCGAGGAACCCGGAGATGGTCTGCACCGTACCTTCTTCCTTCCTTCCTTCCTCCTCCTCGTCTTCTTCTTCTCTCTCATAAGTTCCATCTTATCACGAGTCATCATAGACAATTTCACGTTAAACCCTAAAACCCCACCCTCTTCCTTATATAGTAGAGGAAACATATAGTTTTAGGTTTTCCAAAATGACCCTAAAACGGCCCAAAAACCATCGCTTATACACATCTTCTCGCATCGAGTAACCTAGGTGAAATCAGGCTCGCATGGGTGAATTCTTGCGCGTTCTGTAGTAGACACTGCGCTTAATTTGCCCAAGCGAGCTCAGATTTTGCCTGGGCGAAATTATCTGCTGGTGTCCAATTTGGGTTAGTTTTTGATGGGGCCAAAGAAACCCAATAATCTTTATCTTGGTCCTTTAAAACCCAACACCACGAAACCTTCACCATTGTTGTTGTCATCATTGATACCCGTTCTAAGATCCTGTAAAAATCCTTTGTCATCATTGTCACCACTTTTGCACCCTACACTAGGTGCTCGCACCCAATCGGGTGCCCGATCACCTAGACCGATGATCTACCAAATCTAATTTAGATTTGGACTTGATTGGGATTCACTTCTTCATCTACAAGCGCTCGAGAATACTTTACTTGCAGACGAACCCTCTGCCTTAGAAACTACCTTCGCAGCAACCATGTATAAGCCTTCATTGTAGGATCCCTCCAAGATCGAAGATGTGTCGGCCATAACCTTTATGACTTCACCAAAACGTGTTGTCATATATCCGAAAAATCAAATTTGGAAAGGAAAATTATATTTTCTCTCATACCTGAAACATGACAAGCGCCAACAAGAGTCCAAACATAACCATCATATAGTCTCAAATGAATTCAATCGACTCCCTTGGCCAACTACTTCGAGCCATCACTGATAGCCATACCGCCACCCTCACACTATGCATGGCTGCTGAACCACATCCTGTGTGAGTACACATGATGTGTGGTACCTCTATCAAATATCCAATCTTGGCCATAGAATCAAATGTCGACAAATTTCCTACGAAATCATCGAAATATGTTTTTTTTCAAGGGTTTGACATAGAAATTGACTAAATTTTTAATATTATCAAATTTCCTTCCGACATAACGAAATGTTGACCGAAATGACTGATATTTGATCGAAATCCGACATTATGTCATTTTTTCAGACAACTTCATTTTTAACAAAACAAAGCTCATATTTATGAATAAGAAATTATATTTTTCTCAATTTTGATTTTTTTTTTCATAATAGACTATATTTTACTATCATCTTTTATCTTGAAGTATTGCTGAAATATTCCATCTTTTTCATATCAAACGAACAAAATTGAAATATGACCAAAAAATAATAAATTTCTATCGAAAACATCAAAATTTGACTGAAACGAAATATTTTCATAGAAATTTGTCTCTCTATTTTATAATTTTTCCACTGATAAATTATCAAAAAATAACAAATTTTATTTTTTGGTTGACCGACATGAACACATAAAACGGCATTTAAAACCTTGATCTTTGCTTTTATATTTAGTGGCCCCCAAGATTACTACTTCTTTATCGGACTTAACCATCGAAACTTGATTAGTGCTTTCCTTGGCGTCAACTGACTTGGACTTTTTTTCGGAACCTGCTCCATTTTTCCACTTGCACTAACAACGAGGGAAGCGAACCCCCACCTATTGCTATTATGCCTTCCACAAACTTTATGTTACTTACACTTGTCTCCTTCATCCCGAAATATTCTTTTGATAGAAGGGCACCCACAATATTATAGAAGTTGATGATGGTTTTCCTATAATGCAATGTCACCTTTTGATGCTTTAACAATGAGGGAAGTGAACCTAGAAGAAGTAAAGCCTTGTCTTCATCCTTCATGTCTTCATTGGCATTGGCATTGGCCAGTTTTGTGATAACCTGATTAAAGACATTGAGCTGCTAGCTCATATCCGTGTCATCATCTATCCGAAGTGTAAATAACTTCTGCTTGAGGTAGAGACGGTTGGTGAGCGAATTCACTATGAATATTTCCTCCAGCTTTACCAAAAGTTTTACCGTCGAACCTTCGCCTGATACGTGTGCCAAGACGTTTTTCGCCAGACATAGCTAAATTCCGCTAGTGACCTTTAGATCATATTCTTCCAAACCGCTCCCTAAAGTTTGAAATGTTAGCACAATACCCTCATTTGTCAACTACTTAATTTCCTCGTTTGGTAATTTTTATCCGATCAAAACTGAGTTAAAGGGGGCAAAAAATAGTTTTTTAACTATAGAGGGGTTAAGTGTTTTTGAGTCAAACTCCAGGGGGCAAAGTGTAATTCACCCTAACGGGATTTTATCCGTTTGTTCCATCCCCTCCTCGGCTCCTCACTGCCTTATGCGAGCACATAAAACCTGATGGCCTCACGGTTCGGCGGCGGCGTCTCCCACTCCACCGCTCTCCACCGTACCCGATCGCATCGTATCCTATCCTCCTCCGGTGGGGGATCGCCGGCGGAGGAGTTCGCCCCGCTGGTGGCCGCCTTCCGACGGAGGCTCCTGGCTGGGGTCGGGTCGGCCTCCCTGGTGGCAGTGGGCGCCAATTTCGGTGGGGTCACTAGCTTCCTCCTCGGCCTCACCCCGGATCTCGGCCGGAAGCTGCGGCTCGACGTCCTCTACCCGGTCGGGGGCTTCACCCGCTGCGTCGACCCCGGCCACGGCTTCGGTGAGCGATTACAACCCGCAATCTCGCCCTCTTACCCCTATTGGGAGCCTCCTCACGACCAATCGGTGACCGCCACGTCATGCAGAGTTCATCTATCCGGCGAGTTGGGTGGGAGACCAGTCGTTGCTGTACAGAGCCGCGGGCGGCGCAGCGGCCGAGGGAGGGCCGCTGGACCCTCCGCCGTTGGGACCGAGCCGGCGTTCCCGCAGTCCTAACGAGCCGGCCGTCGCCTTTGGCCCCCCGGGATCCAACGGGGAGCTTAATGCCAGCGTGGTTGTTTCTCCGGTTCCCCGTGATTTCTCGTAAGTTTCCTTCTTGCTTCAATAATCAGGAATTTGTTTGATTCTATGAGTAGTTGGCTTTCGAATCCCCACTAGAAGTTCCTTTGGATATTATTAATTTCTTTGAGGACAATCTTCAACAACAAAAGGGTCAAATGTTGAAAAATCACAACAAATTTTGTAGCATTCAACAAGTAAGATAATAATGGACAATATAAAGCCACTACGACTATTGTTCAGGTGTCGGCCCCTACTGATACTAAGTGGACTGCTGTGCTCGCAACTCGTCCTTCAACTAATGTGCCTTCACCGGGTTTCTTTTCTTCTTCCGACAATCCATAAATCAGGCCGCCGAGATCCACATTCCATCAACAATCCAAAGAGGACAAGTTTGAAAACCCAAAACACCCCCAAAAAAAAAAATTCGACACCATAAACCCTAATTTTTTTAAAGGATTTTTTGCCAACAATCCATAAATCTGGCTGCAGGGAGGGTCTAGAAACCCCTCAAGAAGATCAAGTAATCGATAATCAAGTGGAACATAGGCAAAAACTCAGATGCATCAAAATAAACCATTCCTCTAGCAAGATGAGAAAAGATCAACACCACACGGGGACGAAGGAGCACCGAAGAATGGCTGAAACCTTCAACACCACCGGCCTTCCATGTCATTAGTCGGAATCGCGGGCAAGAGAGGGTGGAAACCGTCTAGCCGATTGCTCCGAACATAAGGGAAGGAGTCAACACAAGCCTCGCTCGGGTCAACAGAGCTCAAAATTTCGCTCCCCAACTGCGTGAGTTGGAACACACACCGAAAAGCTGCGTGTCCAAATTTTCATTAATGTATAACGTGACGGGTTGGTATTGCAAAAGAGGAGTTGTAACCCCACCGTTTCAGCGAACCAAATGGACTGAAATAATGCTCCTTACGGGAGTTGTAACTCCACGGTTGAAACTGCAGCGAACCAAAAAGCTGTTATGAGGGTTATGACTCAAGTGTTGAGACCTTGCATGGGTAAATTTCTCGTTGTGTATTTTGATGACATCCTGATCTACAGTTGATCCAAGGATTAGCACCTCACTTATCTGAGGGTAGTTTGTAACACCTTAAGGAAGGAGCGCTAGTACTTTAATTAAAGAAGTGCTCTTTCCTCACAGATAAAGTTATCTTCATTGGATTCATTTTGTCAACCCAATGTATAGCAACGGAACGCCAAAAGACCCCTGCGATTGTTGATTGGACGGAGTCGAAGAATATTCATGAAGTGTCAAGTATGCAGTTTTCACTGATTGACCACCTTTTTCGTCGATTTATTAAGGGTTTTAGTGCGATAATTGCTTCTATTACCAATTGTATGAAAAGGGAGATCGAGTTACACTGAATATCGAAGCTTCAAAGGTTTTTAATGAACCAATGACTAGAATGACACTCATTTCTTTCATATTTAAGTCTTCCTAGGCTTCATCGCTCATTTTCGATACATATTGCACTTGGCTCAGACTAAACAATGCTCTGTTGAGTATCTTGATTTTCACCTTTCCGCATGCGGCACCGATAATCTTTCATACTAAATAATTTTCCAATAGAATAATACCTTCATTCTTGTCATTCGAAGGAATCCTTGGTTTGAGGGCTCGACCAAAACCGATTCTCACACAAACCGGTTCGGATTATGGACGATCCGAACCTCCAAACTTGTATTATGCTTCGAATCAGGGCTGATTCAGATTTGAGTCGTATCATTGTTCTATTAGTTTGGACAACTTATAAGTAGTTAGTAATGATTCCAACTTGGATATGAAACGATCGATTCGGGTCCAAAGTAGGCCGAACCGGCTCGCTTTTTGCCCAGTCCGAACCTGAACCCACCCGAACCCTAATTCTCAAACCTTGAAGTAATCACACCAATCCCTCCTAGAGAAAATATGGTAAGACTATTTTTATACTCGTTAGAAGAACCAAAACCCATGGAGACTTTTTAAACATATCCAACATCTCTTTCAGTAGTACCCTCAATTACAATTATTGTATAAGAGGAATTACCACTATTACTTTTCTTCTGTACGTTGCGAGCACTTTCCTTATGCGACCATTCTTTGCATTGCCATCATTGAACCTTACCCTTGGATTTTGATCAGAACTTTTTCTCGCCATCCTCATGTTTGTTTGATCTTTACATTTCCTTACTCCTTGCAACCAAACCTTGACTCTTATTTTTGTGATATGGTTTTCTACTAATTTCTTTCAGACGATGGAGTTGTTGCAACATCATCATGAGAGTTTCTCCCTGAGAGGATCGATACTTACTAGTCATTAGGTGCTCATAAGACTTCAGAAGAGATGTGAGAACACATGCTTATCATTTTTGTAGAATTTTATATTTATGCTTAGGAGATTAACGATGGCTTTATTAAAAATATTTGATGCTCTAAATTCGATTACTTTCTTCCTCAATTCGAAGCGCGTATGACTGTTGCTTCAGGTAAATTTTTTGACAAATGTTTAATTTGTCGTGCACAACTTCTCCAATTGGGACCATATTCTACTAGTTAGCTCTCTATCACATTGTACATCACCTTGCCATCCAAGCACACTAGAATGACACTCATTTCCTTTATATTTAAGTCCTCCTAGGCTTTATCGCTCATTGTTGCTGGTTTTTTGGATTTTTCAAGCAACGAGTTATGGAGAACCTGATGAACCAACATCACCTTCGCTCTTGTTTGTCACAATATGAAATTTCCTTTATCATCAAACTTCTTCAATCGTCAAAATTTTTTGCATCGCCTATTGCTGCGATGTCACTTCCACTTGTTAGGCTGATCCACTTCTTATGATGATACGATAGTGGAACTTTATGTATCAATTTCTAGTAGTAATACAGACAAGATCCAAAACAAGATTGAGAAGTACACAACAAAAATAACGGAAAAATTTAAGAGGTAAGCGATATACGTGGTTCACCCAATCTGGGCCACGTCCAAATTAAGAAGCAAGAGATCTTACACTATTTCAACAATAAATGTTACAAGACATAAAAGTTAACCGATAACAAGTAACAAAAAAAATACCACCTTTATGGCTACCGAAATACTTGATTATGCTTCAACCAGATAATTGTTAGGAGAGGAAAATTGTCCAAAACATGATACGGGAGACTACCAGCATGACACACCCCTCAAAAAAAAATAGCAATAATAAATCACCATAAGAGAAGACTCTTGTACAAGAGAATCGAGCGAAAACTCTCTCTCTCTCTCTCTCTCTCTCTCTCTCTCTCTCTCTCTCTCTCTCTCTCTCTCTCTCTCTCTCTCTCTCTCTCTCTCTCTCTCTCTCTCTCTCTCTCTCTCTCTCTCTCTCTCTCTCTCTCTCTCTCTCTGTGTGTGTGTGTGTGTGTGTGATCCATACCCAACCGAATAACTTGTTAATCTAGTTTCTTGGATGATCGGCATCGGATGGGGTTATTGGGCTACATTGCCACCCCACTAAAGCATAAAACTAAAATCAACCTATATCATGTTCAACGGTTCGGTATAGTTAATTGAGGCTTTACTGGTTACATGGATTTTGCGAGTTTTGACACTCCCTACCCATGGTTGTACTTTTAGAGCCCTAGAATAACAATCGATTTGAATCTTTTTTAAAATATCGCAGGGTATCACGATATTTTTACTATTTTGATCTATTTTTGTGACCCAGGTAGGCCAAGTGAGCCTGATAGGTCAGGTCAAATTAAGTATCTAGGACCCAATTGCTTAGCAATAGGATCGAATTTTCATTTCCACTTCATTTATCATACTGCCTTCATTATGCATCTTATTTATAGCACATATTGTTACAAAGAATTTCCTCGACAGAATCGAGGCTTTCGGTGCTCCACGGGAAGTCGGAGAAGCTGTGTTACGGAGAATCGCTCGATCGAGACGTGGAATGGACATCACAGCAACCTTGATAGACGCATCCGTGAGAGAGGATCCCTCGATGAAGGTGAAGTACTACAAGCTGGAGTTTGGGGTAGAAGGCCCTTCTTTCCGCCGCCACAATGTCGCCGTCTGCAGCACAAGAGGCGGCAAGCTGTTCACTCTGAATGCTCAGGCGCCGGAGTCCGCTTGGCCCGAGGTCAAGGAAGATTTCTACAGGATCGCGGATTCTTTCAATCTCACTGCCGAAGCATCCAATTCATAGCTCAATTCATCTGTCTGCAAGATAGGAGGATACATTCTTTGTCTGACGGTAATGAATCCATATGTTGGTGTGTGATCTGCAGTTCTGATGACATTTAGATACAAAGGTTACCGACCATTATAATTAACAATCTACATCTCTACCGTGATGAGCAACATTGGCTCCAATCACCGTTGGAGCAGGAGGCTTTAACCTTACGTGTCATGCAGGGATAGGACCATGTTCCACTACCGTCTAATGAAGAGTAACTAAAAGGTCTTTACTGCTACTTTATTCATGTGGGCCCTACCCACAACTTAACAAAAAGTGAAATGGCGGATGTGTCCCCTAACCATCCCAAACATATTGGTACTGCTCCACCCCACCACCGACGGAGTTGCTGGTCCCATGCATCTCATTTCTGATTCCTTCCAAGTCATGTTGTCGTCACTGTCAATGTCGCCATTGCTCCTGCCATTCCTCCTCCTCACTATGATTGTCATTGCCGGAGCCACTGGTCCCATGCACCTTATCGTCACTTCTATGTTCTTTTGTAAGAATAATTCTTTACGAATCATGCAATTGTCTCTATTATCAAGAACTATTAATCTTGAAAACGATGAACATAGAGACCATAGGCGGAACAGACGTGAAGAGAGAGGAAGTCGTGCAAAAGGGGATCACACCCCTCTCTCTCTCTTTCCTCGATTTGTGCATGCAAAACCTGGGGGATTGCGATCCCCCCCTTTATCTCTATCGCACATCGCAGCTGGCCTCCCCTTTAGCCCTTTCCTATTTACGGTCTTCCACGGGTTTGGGTCTTGTAATGGGATGCGAAAGGTGTGGTGCACCCCTATTGCACCAGAGTTGGAACCACACCCCTTAAACCCTAGATTTAATCTCGACACCTATAGGATTAGGGTTGGTTTAAAAATAATTAATCACATATCTCTGAGCCCGACTAATTACCCACTAGTCCGATCGAGTCTAAGTTTGGATGAGTGAAGTTGATCAAAAACCCAATACTCTCCCACTTGGCAAACGAAACCCAAAAGCAAAATAAAATTTTATTTTGGAAAACACACGATAATGGGTAATTACTCAGTTTGAAAAGATCTTAGTGCACACACACTTTGTTTTGTAAAAATAAATTATGCCCATAACTTTAAGAGGTATTTCTTCACTTAGAGAGAGATTCATAGTCACATGAATCGTGATGGTTATGTCTTTACGTGCGGACACTCCCTTTCACGCATTATGCTATGACAAATTCACTATGAATAAGCACTTTATGTGGTTATCAAACTTTATGAGTAAAAGATCAATTCTTATTCTGAGGTCCTACTGTATGTCTCACAAACTTAAGTATATATATCCAGAGTGAGATAGAAAATAAACTTTATTAGCTGCTAAAATGGAAAAGTACTAGCATAATCAAACGTACAATGAGCTTGAAAACCTTATGTTATCCACATGACTCTTATATTGAAATGGTGATAATCCCTTGGTCATTGGATCTGCAACCATAAGCTCCGTACTAATATGCTAAATGATGATTTTATCAACTAATTGATCATTCTGCACGATAAGATTTTATATCGATGAGCTTGCTATGACTCCCGCTGTTGTTGTTTTTTGATAAGAACACAACAACTATATTGTCACAACAGATCCTTATATGTCTGAATATGGAATCCACAATCCTAATCTTAGTGACAAAATTCCTTAGCCAAGAATCATGTTATGTTGCCTTCTAGAGTGCAATGAGCTCTGTCTCAGTGTGTCTGTACATAAGTGTAGAATCCTACGTCCCCTGAAGATATCTCATGATCCTTATGACACCCTTCTAGTGATCCAAGCTTGGATTACTCTAGTACCTACCCAATATTCCTACTGCAAAGCTGATGTTTGGTCTAGTATAGACCTCCAGATTCATCAAGCTGCCAAACGCAGATGTATAGGAAATATTTTTCATAGCCTCTTTTCTAAGAGAGTTTCTCGGACTTTTAGGATAAGCTAAATCTGTCACCTTTAACGATGAGAGCAATAATCGGCGAATAGTTTCCCCTATTAAACATTTTCAGAACTTTATTAACATAGGCCCTTTGAGACAATCCTAGTGATATTTGAAATTGATCCCTGATGATCTCAATGCCAATCATGTAGGATGCCTCACCTAAGTCCTTCACGCCAAAGTTCTGAGAGAGAAAACTGTTTCGTCATGTGTATCATCCCTAAGTCATTGCTAGCTAGAAAAACGTCATTTTATATACTAGAAACAAATAATGGCTCACACAGACCTTAAGGTAAATGCAATGATCTACAATGTTTTTCGTAAAACCGAAGGTGGTAATAATATTGAGGAACTTCAAGTACCACTGTCGGGATGCCTATTTCAGTCCGTATAGGGACTTCTTCAACTTGCAGACTAGCTGACTTTCTTTACCTGAGGTGAAACCCTTAGGTTGCGCCATGTATACCTCCTCCTCCAGATTCCCATTTAAGAAAACCGTTTTTACATCCATCTATTGTAGCTCAAAATCATAGTGAGCTTCCAAAACCAAGATTATCCTAATGAATCCTTCTTAAAAAACTGGAGAGAATGTTTCATGATAATCAACGTCGTTCTTTTGGGTAAAATACTTGGTTACAAGTCATACCTTATGTCATTCGATGTTACATGCGGTATCCGCCTTGGTCTTATAGACCTACTTGTAGCTGATGGCCTTAGTCCCTTTAGGTAACTCTACTAAATCTTAGACTTGATTTTCCGCTAAGGATTTCATCTTATCCTTCATGGCATCTAACCATTTTGCATAATCACTTATGCTCATGGCTTCATAAAATGTTTCGGGATCTGGAGATGGTTCAACAACAATGTTGGACTTCTTTGACTCTTGGAGGTATACTTCGTAGTTGCTAGAGATTGATGTTTTACGTCTTCTCTTGGGTCTCCTAAGATCTGTCGGTTCTTCTATGACAGGCTCAATGGTACCTTATTTTATATCAATTGGGATGTTAGGAACTGGTTGATCAATAACTACCATAAGTGGTTCATCTTGATGATCAACTTGTCCCTCCTGTATTACGGGCAATTAAACTAGAAACATATATTTCCTCAAACACAATTTCTGGTGTAGGGACACTCCCACTGAAGTTGTTACTAACAAGAAAACGAGTATTTCTAGCTACTTCTATGTTCGGTGAGTACGATAGACAATGAAGCCTCATCAGAGGTCCGTGTGTATGACATCTAACTTCTCATTATTTCTCTTGGCATATTTAGAGGATTTATTAGTCTATTTTCTCTTTATTCAGTCCCTATAAATCCTGAAAAGTCAGTAAAATCAAGAGTCTTTTGAACCCCTTCCTTTACTAACCTATGTAGCCATAGAGATGAGGAATTCTTATTGACAATGTTTTCATTTATGGTCATCAAGGAGCAATTACTTTTAGAGTCTATATCCAATTTATATAAGTCATCAATCAATTTACCAGAGCCTATGAGAACTAAATCTTTGTTGATCAGAATGATGGAATCCACCAAACTGAAAACAAAGCCTACATGCCCCAGTCTTGAAATAGATAACAAATTTACAGAGAAACTTGAAACACAAAAAACTCTAAGTCCAAAGAGTATCCGGTCTGGAGGACTGGTTTGTAGGTCCCCACACCTTCTACCTTGAAGCATAGCTTATTCGCGAGAAGATGACATTCTATCCGTCAGTTGGGTCTCGTAAGCCAAGAAATCCCTGCATGAAGGTAGAGATCTTGATTGTAATCCATAATCAATTTACCAGTCATCGTCAAATTTTATGAGAATAAACAATATTAGGTTTATAACATACCAAAGTACTATCATGCATTTGCATGATGCGCTCTCGCACTACTTTATCACCGGTCAGACGCTTAGATGATAGTTTGTTCGAGAAAATCTTCCCGGACAGGAAAATAAGGTTCAGGGTAAGATCAAAGACATATGGTGGGATGACTGGAGAAGGAAAAAAGGCTTACTATATTATGAGGCAGAAATATTTATCTGATAATTAGCCCATGCTAATTATCAATTAGTAAAACTCATATATCTCTGTGGGCAAAGGTCGCTCCACACACAAGTTTTACTAAGGGTCCAAAAGAAACTTTATGTTTTTCGATAAGACCGAAGAATTATATAAGGTGTCTAAACAATGGTTCTTTTCCTATGGGCATAAGAACCATCATTTTCTCTATATATAATTTATCCCCTATCCTGATTGCATAATATTAGGGATCGTCTTCCTTTGGGCAAATGCAAAACCTAATACAGATACAACTAGAAGGGGAATGTCATGATCAGTCAAATTTACATGATTCAATGTATCCCATGGTGTGTACTGTATGAATCACTCGTGGAGAATTATCTAGGATGCTTTGGCTAGTCCTGAATCACTCCTCACGGGAGGGCTTTAGATCGTGACTAATTACAAAACAAGTACAAATTCAAACAAGATAGAATATGTAAGGTGTTGAAAAATCCTATATCAATTGTTCAATTTGGCCTTTATGTGCTGGCGAGGTCAACCTAGGCAGTCACAGAAAAACCGAAAAACATTCATCCGGATATTTGAACCGAAGTCCACAGTCCTGAATTTAGCAAACTGGAGGCACCGTTAAGGAGACGGGCCCATAAACAATATGAATTCAAAATTACATAATGGCAATCATCCGTTCCCACTGGTACGACACTCCATCGTAACATGTGGAAATATCAACTACATGACATCCAAAAGAGATGCTTGATCGACACGCACAAATACTTTATTGTCTATCGACAATGAACAATAGATACGGATTTCTAAACTCAATTATTCATATAGCACGACCGACGAAATTGAATTCGACCGGAAAACTGAATAAACCCGCATACTAAACTTTATGATCGAAAGATACATGTCTTTTGGTGTACAACCCTTCGCTCTGATTCGATTCTTGAATCGGGGCGAAAGTAGCCATATGATTTGAATTTTGGATATACCGAATTCCGATCAACCATCTCAAATTTAAGATTTGCCGCGTGGCCTACCCGCCCCATCCCTTGACATAGGTCAAACAGGAGGGTCGGTTGCCGATCGCGAAACTCTGAAACCAATGTACTAGGGTTGCCACACTCCTCTCAAGAAGGTGAGCCCCGACAATTACTATTTATTCAATTATCAAATTAATTTAAGAAAAAGTCTAATTACGGTGTCTAAACAATCAATAATAATTGTTATTATATTATTAATGTTTTATGCATATGTTGTCGAACTCGTGACTCCGCATACAAGGCGGGGTCAACTTGACCACATGCGACGATGCCCGGCGGAACCCGTATGTAGTGTTATAGATGACTAGCATTTGTTTCAGTTATTCTCATTTTTCACTATTAAAGACCATTAAAAGAAGTAGATAGCACCTGGTTGGCGATCACACTCTCTTACTAGCTTGGCCTTCGATCCATTTCTGGTTGGATCGTCACATTCACGAACTGTCAAGTACACACAATGAGCCTACGGTTATTGATTGCTACTAAATATCACTTGGTTAGGCCTGAGTTAGTCGAGTCGAGAAAATTTAGGTATCATTGAGCACCGGTCTATTGACATGCATAAGGATGCATCAAATGATACAATTTTGATTAGTCGGCATAAGGATGCATCAAATGATACAATTTTGATTAGTCGGCATTGCCGACGCGAAGGGTTGTACCATGGTTCAATTGTACTAATTTGCCTAAATGGTCGAACCCGCATCAGGCGCTACCACTAGCGTGCCTTCATACTCCGAAGAGCCTTCAACATTATGAACAAGGTGTGTACAAGTCGGGTTAGGTCTAGGCAATGTCGGAGGTTTAATTTGTCATCTGCCCGAGATATCCTCGGGCTTAGGTGCGAACATGGCGGTTGGTACCACAATGATTTACTGAGTCGTACAAGATAGCATGAGCTCGGATTAACGACAACTATTGTGCCTCACCCGATCGGACGTTGACACAAGGGTATAGAGGCCACTATCCTCGAGCCACATGTATGAAGGTCTATGCGATCGATTAGATGGCTAGATGGCACTGTGACCAAGCAATATGGTGTAGGTCGAGACGTAGATGGTGGTGGGATCGGTAAGGCTGCCCATGGTCAGGGTCAATTCATTAAAGAAGGGAGGGGGTTTGGTGTACCTCAGCCAAATATGGTGCTATCGAGGTTGGTAGTCGTCTCCTATCTGATCTGTCCCGTCGTCGTTCAAGGACCGATGATAGCCTTGACAAGGGGGGAGAATGAAGGTTAGCACATTGGTGGTGCTTGGCTTGTTGCCGGTCAGAAGCCACCTGCTGCCTGGTCACCGACGGCCAAGCTGCCGGCAGTCATCGCAGTGAGGCAAGGAACTAGGGGAGCGGTTGAAGGGATAGAGGTGGAGATCAAGAGAGATAAAGAGGGGGAGATCGGATGAGATAGATAGTAGGGCAGAAGAGAGAGAGAGAAAGGAGGGAAATGGGATCGAGTTTGGGTGTTATGGGTCCACGTGGATCCGATAAGAATTGGACGGTCAGATCAGTTTGGGAGAGATTTGGGTAAATAGGATTGAGAGAAAGAGAGAGATACGAGGGATCCCGCTTTAAGGTGATCTCATCTAATGGGCCAGATTCGTTGAGGTAAGGTTGATCTCGATGCATATGGGATCAGAACCTAATGGATTTGATTTGGAAATTGAAGGAGAGCTAACTTAAGGTTCAAATAGAAATCCTCTTTCATCCTAATGCCCACACGATTAGATCCATTACCAATTACCAACACGTCACAATAAAGAAAAAAATTATAATTACCACAGGGCGGCTCGAGTTAACTGACTTGCAATTATTCTAAGCCAAACCATTACATTATTTAAATTATGTGTTCCTAGCACTGATACAACCGCACACGTAGAACCATAACAACCAACATTGTTTTTGTCGCCTCGCGACTTGGACCCGAGACCTATGGTTCGGTCCAACTAAGTCCACTAGAACAAATTAAATGTATCAGAATATTCAAAGCAACAAATATATCTCAATTTATTTATCCCACGTGCAATAATTAAATAAAAAATCACAGGGGTGCCCTTAGACAAAATTGAACTCAGGATTATCGATTGTTACAATACATACACAACCAAAGCCCCTGCCTTCTTCTTCCACTATTGCTAAACCAGGGAGCTTTGTGAGAAAAACCAAAGAGCAAGTTCTTCATCTCCTTTAAATCATAGGGTCTTTTTCGGACCTGATTTGAAGAGGAGATCGCATTGTCACCATCTGTTTTCGAATTCGAGTTGAAGCTGAGTTCAATTGTTCCCTTGGAGTTGTGCCGACGGGGGAACTCAAAGGTCGTTGTGTCTCTAAGATCGGAAGCCGGGAGAGCACTGAGTAGAGCAAATCCAATCATAGGACAACATTTCGCGCCTCGACCTAGGCCATTTCCTCTCCCTTAATGTCCATTTCCTCTCCCTTTATTTATCCCATGTGCAATAATTAAATAAAAAATCACAGGGGTGCCCTTATGCAAAATTGAACTCAGGATTATCGATTGTTACTGTAACACCTGTGGTGTTAGATTTGAGAATAATAGAAATCCTCAATGGTTAGTTTCGTCTTTTTACAGCCAGACTTTTTCTTCGGGCTTTTTCCCAATAAATGAATCGTAAACCTATGAGATGTTTTACGTTCACATTCTCCGTAACTTCGAGCATGTCACGATGGTGCGTTCCGTGCAACGATCATGTGTATGCGCAGCCAGTTTCGGCAGCCCGGCAGGTAAACCCTAGAAAAGCGATAATTGCTCGATAGTTGTAGCTGTTTTGTTTTCCACGAGAGATCGGGTGATCGGATCATAACGAAATAAGATACGTTAGATTAGGCTCTGAGGGAGCTTTCCAATGAGCATGAGTTAGGGTCGATCCGACACTCGGGTGAATAGTTATTGCTATTTTGAGTTTTCGAGTCTTTCCTTCTTTTCGAGAGATCTGGAAGTCAGAAAATTATGTACCAAGCGCTAACGCGTTCGCATTGACGAGACATTTCCAACGAATCCTCTCGGGCCCTATTCCGACTTCCGGTTTGATAGTTACAGCTTATTATTCTTTTCAGCCCGGTTGATGGACGAATCGCACCCGGATTATAACCGAGCCCGGTTCAGGGCTCGGGACCGAGCCCGACCAGCCCTAGAGCCTACCTCCCGGTCTCCTAGCATAATTTTAAGCTCTCTTGACCTCCCTCCCCAGTTATTTGAATTTGAAATTCGGATCAGAATTATCGGGCAGGATTGGGATGATGTATCGATCCCTATCTTCTTTCCTTATCCTTTCGCCTTAACCGACTCTATCTCCCCAACCCTATCCCCCGTCCCTTCTTATCACAACCCCCCCCCTTTTCTATAAATAGAGAGAGAACGGGAGAGAGAGAGAAGGACGTATAGAGAGAGAGAACGAAAGGAGAGGGAGAGAGAACGTGAGAGAACGGAATATAGAGAGAGAGAGAACGGGAGAAATAGATAGAGAGAACGGGAGAGGGAGAGAGAGAGAAGAGAGAGAACGCGAGACAGAGAGAGATGGATGGAGAAGACCGGAGCACCCCGACCCGCCCCTCGCCGGAGCCCCGGCGAGCACACCGAGATCCAAGGTCAGCCCCCTTTCCTCCTCTCATCCCCTTCGCGACCCAACCCGCAACCCCCGGCCCATCCTTCTCCCTTGCCGCGGCCCGCTCGGGCGGACACCGCCGCCGCACCGAACCCCTCCCCGGCGACCTCCGACCTCCGACCAAGCCCCGCGCGAGCCCCTCTCCGGCCGACCCCTCGGGCTCCGACGGCCGCTCCGGCCGCCTCCCCCCGCGCCTCCTCCGTGGGGGTGGTGCGGGAGAGGCCGGCCGAGCGCTCGCCGGTGCTCCGGGCCGCCCCCTCCCGTCGGCCGCCGGCGCGCAGGAAACCCCCAGGCTGGACGGTCTCGTGGAGAAGATGAAGTCAGGGGGGGTAGATCGGTAATTTCAGGTTGTTAATTAAACCCCAGACCCGACTTGTTTAAACCTGAACCCGACCCGACCCAACATGGCACTGCAGACCCGACCCGACCCAGCAGACCCAACCCATGCAGTGAACCGGTCTGGTTCACTTGAACCAGACCCGTGAACCAGTCGATTTTGGTTCGACTGCCATTTCTCCGTCCGAACTCGGAATTGGACGAAACCAGCGCCATTTCGACCGGCTCGGAAAATACTACCTATTGGCCATAGTTTAGAATAGTAATTATATTGTTTATTCCCCTATTTTATCCTTGGACCAAATATTATCGCGGTACCATGGTTTGACCGCCGTTTTATCGTTCGAACTCGGATTCGGACGAAACCAGCGGCATTGTGCTCAGAACATTGAGCCCTACCTTTTAAACCTAGAAGATAACCCTAGAACCTCTTCTACCCTAGTGAACCAACCATACGATCAGTTTCACCGGTTCTACGTGGTTTGACCCGAAACCATCCGACCGAAGTCGGATTCCAGCGAAACCGGAACCATCGAGCAGGGTTCTTCGAGCCCGATTCGATGAGTAGGTTTAGCTTCTGTTTATTTGATTGACTTAGTATTGTTTAGGTTCGAGTTCTTCAGTCGCACGGATTCACGTGCTGTCGACTCAATGTTGGTCCCCTATCGAGGGTACCCGACTATCCTTGGCATAGAACCCTCATCGTAGGTTCTTTTGTTTTAATCGTTAGAGTTGTGATATAGATCTGTGTTTGTTATCAGACCATGATTATGGTGATCCAGCGGAGACGGATCAAAGGCAGCTAGCAGGAGTCGTGTGCGATCAACAACCAGGTGACATCTACTACCCTTGCGTGGTCTTTAATAGTGGGAAATGAGAATGACTAAGGGTAGGTGTCCATGACACTGCATGCGGGCCCCGCCGGGCATCGTCGCATGTGGTCAAGTGGACCCCGCCTTGCATGCGGAGTCGCGAGTCCGGCGACGCATGCTTAAAATATTAATAGAATGATAATAATGATTGCTTTTGTATGCATGGACACCGTAATTAGGATTCCCTTAAATTAAACAATAAATTGAATAACTAATAATTATCGGGACCCACCCTCCTGAGAGGAGTATGGCAACCCTAGCACACAGGTCACTGGGATGAGTGTTTTACTTTATTGATTTATTATGTTGCATTGGTTGCGAGAGCAGTACGGGACCAGGGGTAAATTGTTGGAAATTGATAAGCATTAAATAGACTTTTTGTAGCTTCATTGTATATGTTGAAAGATGTTATGTGTGAATCTACCTGGTTAGAAGGTAGGGACCCCGTGCGCGCAAGGGCCGTGAACCACCCTGCGCGTACAGCCGAAGTTAAGTAGGTTAGGGGTCACGGGCAAGGGTTGTGGTAAAGCCAATAGGTGGTGCCCTCGAGTAGGGATTGGCCTAGCAACCCCGTCCCGGGGAGTTGAAGTCCCCATAGTAAAGCAAGTTGGGCGGTAGAGCTCCACCGTGAAAGACGGAAAACCCCTTATGATCATCTGGGTGACTAGTGCATGGTGTTGGTGGATGCACGGCGAGAGAGTTGGCCCTCTATATCGAAATAAAAGGCCCTATAGTAATGCCCGACCGGGGGCAGGATGAACAAAATATCCGGGGTTCACTTTTTGATAGTGTGTGTTTAATCTATATATGAATTTAGAATTGAGTGACTGTTTACACGATGACTTCGTGACTTTATCTGGACATCTTATTTAATTTGTTCTTTAATGCTGTAGAACATTGAATAAACTTCATGTTAGATAACCTAGTGACAGTAGGAATTGCATGTGAATATAGACTACTGATAGGTTTAAGTATCATTCTGCAAACTTTGATTTTACTAGAACTGATAGATCTCATCTTAATTTATTAAGATTAGTTGTCTCATATTATTAAAGGCTATTAAGATGTCACTAGCCATTAATTTGGCTAATCTCCCAATTTCCTATTGGGGGCTACTCTTTCCCACGAGTAGGCTCAGTGCAGGTTCAGAGGCTCAAGAGTAGCAGTAGGAGTCCAGAGGCGGAGTTGGAGTTGCAGCTTTACCTTTCTGTTTAGTATGTCCGTCTTGTAGTCTTTTCTCTTCAGACATGGTAATTTTATTTGGAATAAGAGTTCTTATTAGTTAGTTAGTATTCTATGGTTGTAGTTGCAATGGTTCCAGCTGAATTCTTTTGGGTAGGCCTCTCCTCAAGGCCCCAAGCCTAGGATAGATCATGATGAAAATATAAATGCATATAAATGACTAAATTGATTAATCCTGTAGATAGGAACCCTATACTGGTGCACCTGAGTGTTAGGGAGTGAATGAGACTACTTGGCTAGCCGTAGGAGGCTTGAGCCTCGTGCTCCCTCAAATAAATTCCTGTCAGCATGTAGTGGCATCGACAGGTCACACATACTGGGAGGATATGACTTTTGAAGGTTGAGCTTGACTAGATAATGTCTTCTCTCTATTGACAATTCTTTTTCTTTGCTTTTTAATAAAAATATTTTTCGAAAAATCAAATTTAAAAGATTCCCCTCTTGTTTCTCCCTCCTTCTTGTTTTTCATATTAGAGAGCGTAGAAGCCCTGTGAGAACCCAAATTGGTGTAATTAATTGACCAGACCCGAAACCCTCTTCTTTCTCTCACCTCACACCCCAGGGATCGGTCTTCAGATTTCTGGGGCGTGACAGCTGGTATCAGAGCTTAGGGATATGTTCCTAGGAGTTTCGTTAGGAGGTTATCTTGTGATTATATTAATGGGAGGTCTAGGCTATAATAGTGCTAGGGTGATTCTAAAGATAGTCGGGAGATTGATTTGTTAGTATCTCTTAGAATAGTTAGTGATAGCTTAGTGTGTGTATCTAAGGATGAAAATATATGGTTTATTGTAGAATTGGATAGGTTGGAGAAATTGATTTGTGATTAAGAAATTGTCCATACTTGAGTATTTGATTGATCAACACCTGATAGGGATTGATAGGGATATGTTTACCTCCGGACCTTAGTGTTTAGGTACAGGGCTAGTCGTGATGACTCAGGTAGGAATCACCTAGAACATCTTAACCAAGGATAGTATTTGAGTCAATCACGGAGTTTTTATTTGGAGTCTAATGTTTATTTGGATTTGCTAGATGTGGGCCTGGTGGCTAGTCGACTAAGCACTGGATATCGAATTTTAGTTAGTAATATGGTTATTTGATTTTGGAAGATGAATGTATGATCGAATATGTTTGGGAGGATGTATATCGGCATGGTTGTGAGGTCCTCTTTTTGTTAGTTATTATTTTCAGCTAAACTTTAGTATTAGAAACCTAGCCGGTATTTTGGGACTTATTAATCATCGTTAACCCTTAGCACTAGAGACCTAGCCGGTATCTTAGGATTCCTTGATTCTACATCGACCATTAGTATTAGAGGTCTAGTCGGTATTTTTAGGATCGTCCGTTATTTAGTTCTAGGTATAATTTTCTTGATAATTTTCTCTGGTATGTCATGGGCTGGTATAAAGCTTATATGTTATTTTAAAATAAATCCTATGAGTAATGATGATAACCCTTAGGGGCAGTAGTTTCAAGGAGTACACCAGGAGATAGAAATCTCAGGCGGTAGTTTGAATTTCCCTTGGTTAGTAGATTACGGGATACCTTGATAGTGACTCTTGCAAAAGAGTACGCACTGTTCCTATGGAACTTTGGCGGTGGTGATGATTGTCCGGTAGAGGACATACTGTGGCTTCGCACTGACTCTTCGGAGGCTTTGGCGGTTGGTTACGCAGTTCCTGTTGGAACTTGCGGCAGAGCGTGCACTGTTTCTTCAGAAACTTTGGCAGCTGGCAGAGCTTGCACTGTTCCCAATCGGAACTTTGGCAGCTGGTTACGCAGTTCCTGTTGGAACTTGCGGCAGAGCGTGCACTGTTTCTTCGGAAACTTTGGCAGCTGGCAGAGCTTGCACTGTTCCCAATCGGAACTTTGGCAGCTAGTTACGCAGTTCCTGTTGGAACTTGCGGCAGAGCGTGCACTGTTTCTTCGGAAACTTTGGCAGCTGGCAGAGCTTGCACTGTTTCCAATCGGAACTTTGGCAGCTAGTTACGCAGTTCCTGTTGGAACTTGCGGCAGAGCGTGCACTGTTTCTTCGGAAACTTTGGCAGCTGGCAGAGCTTGCACTGTTCCCAATCAGAACTTTGGCAGCTAGTTACGCAGTTCCTGTTGGAACTTGCGGCAGAGCGTGCACTGTTTCTTCGGAAACTTTGGCAGCTGACAGAGCTTGCACTGTTACCAATCGGAACTTTGGCAACTAGTTACGCAGTTCCTGTTGGAACTTGCGGCGGAGCGTGCACTGTTTCTTCGGAAACTTTGGCAGCTGGCAGAGCTTGCACTGTTCCCAATCGGAACTTTGGCAGCTAGTTACGCAGTTCCTGTTGGAACTTGCGGCAGGGCGTGCACTGTTTCTTCGGAAACTTTGGCAGCTGGCAGAGCTTGCACTGTTCCTAATCGGAACTTTGGCAGCTAGTTACGCAGTTCCTGTTGGAACTCGCGACAGAGCGTGCACTGGCCATAGGGCAGTGACGTTGAGATGAAATTTAGATAATTGAGTACTAGAGTGTTGTTAGTGACCATGCTAAGGGACTTGCTTACGTTTTTAGAAAATTGGGAATGCATTATCAGTTGGAATCTTAAGAATAATCATTATTTAGGGGATTCACTTAGCTTTGTTTCTAATTGTTTTGGTTTAGAACCGATCAATCAATCTTTTAGAAAGATACTGTCAGTATAAGGTGTAGTCGTGTCGGTATCCTAGTTTTCGGCTCTATTTGGCCAGTAGGTTAGTTGTTCTCGTAGTTCAATATTTTCTACGTGAGTAGTAGGTTCCCTCGTATATCTGAATTGTGCATCATAATGTATCTTTTAGAAGGTTTCTAAGTCTTGCGATAATAACATAATTGGAATTGTTAGTGTTAGGTCTTTCATTGAGCGTCAGCTTTTTCATTGTTCTCTTCTTATTCTCGCTCGTTTGTGGTTTAGTGTGTTACCTGGAATTCAACATTTTTTTAGGTTAGTTAGTGTGTATGTTGTGATACCCAATTCATATCTTAGTGGTGTTTTTCTTGTAGGTTAATAGGGTAGTAGTGGTTGTGTAGGTAATAGACGCATTTGCTCCGGAGAGAAGTCTCATAGGACTTAAGTCTAGGCGTACTAGTTCGAATTATCTAGTTGTTTTCAATTCAATTCTATAGGTGTATAGGTATATGTTTATTTGTAGGAATTACGTTTCCGTGTTAGTATCGTTAGTTGAGAATGTCTCGTGATCTTGTTTCGTGAAATCAGATTGCTACCTCACTTTGAATAAGGGGGACGCTCCTTATCCAGGGAAGGGAGATAATTCAAAGTCACGAAATTTTTATTAGTCCATAATTGTTAGGACCACGATTGAACGTTATGCCTTGTGTGAGCTCCACGAGAACCTAATGTTCTAATCCTATCCTAATAATTATGTAACTCGATTGTATAAGTTCGGTTAGTAGTCTCGTTAGTGGCGGAGTATTTCTCTTTTTAGTATGATTGGCGTATTGATTTAATTTCTCGTGGACTGTATTAGAAAGGATATGGTACCAGTTGTGAATTCGTATTCGTTACTTTAGTGGTAGGTTGGTAGGATTGTATCGTCAGTTTTAGTAATTGAATTTTCGGGACGAAAATTTCTTTAAGGTGTGTAGGTTGTAACACCTGTGGTGTTAGATTTGAGAATAATAGAAATCCTCAATGGTTAGTTTCGTCTTTTTACAGCCAGACTTTTTCTTCGGGCTTTTTCCCAATAAATGAATCGTAAACCTATGAGATGTTTTACGTTCACATTCTCCGTAACTTCGAGCATGTCACGATGGTGCGTTCCGTGCAACGATCATGTGTATGCGCAGCCAGTTTCGGCAGCCCGGCAGGTAAACCCTAGAAAAGCGATAATTGCTCGATAGTTGTAGCTGTTTTGTTTTCCACGAGAGATCGGGTGATCGGATCATAACGAAATAAGATACGTTAGATTAGGCTCTGAGGGAGCTTTCCAATGAGCATGAGTTAGGGTCGATCCGACACTCGGGTGAATAGTTATTGCTATTTTGAGTTTTCGAGTCTTTCCTTCTTTTCGAGAGATCTGGAAGTCAGAAAATTATGTACCAAGCGCTAACGCGTTCGCATTGACGAGACATTTCCAACGAATCCTCTCGGGCCCTATTCCGACTTCCGGTTTGATAGTTACAGCTTATTATTCTTTTCAGCCCGGTTGATGGATGAATCGCACCCGGATTCCAACCGAGCCCGGTTCAGGGCTCGGGACCGAGCCCGACCAGCCCTAGAGCCTACCTCCCGGTCTCCTAGCATAATTTTAAGCTCTCTTGACCTCCCTCCCCAGTTATTTGAATTTGAAATTCGGATCAGAATTATCGGGCAGGATTGGGATGATGTATCGATCCCTATCTTCTTTCCTTATCCTTTCGCCTTAACCGACTCTATCTCCCCAACCCTATCCCCCGTCCCTTCTTATCACAACCCCCCCCCTTTTCTATAAATAGAGAGAGAACGGGAGAGAGAGAGAAGGACGTATAGAGAGAGAGAACGAAAGGAGAGGGAGAGAGAACGTGAGAGAACGGAATATAGAGAGAGAGAGAACGGGAGAAATAGATAGAGAGAACGGGAGAGGGAGAGAGAGAGAAGAGAGAGAACGCGAGACAGAGAGAGATGGATGGAGAAGACCGGAGCACCCCGACCCGCCCCTCGCCGGAGCCCCGACGAGCACACCGAGATCCAAGGTCAGCCCCCTTTCCTCCTCTCATCCCCTTCGCGACCCAACCCGCAACCCCCGGCCCATCCTTCTCCCTTGCCGCGGCCCGCTCGGGCGGACACCGCCGCCGCACCGAACCCCTCCCCGGCGACCTCCGACCTCCGACCAAGCCCCGCGCGAGCCCCTCTCCGGCCGACCCCTCGGGCTCCGACGGCCGCTCCGGCCGCCTCCCCCCGCGCCTCCTCCGTGGGGGTGGTGCGGGAGAGGCCGGCCGAGCGCTCGCCGGTGCTCCGGGCCGCCCCCTCCCGTCGGCCGCCGGCGCGCAGGAAACCCCCAGGCTGGACGGTCTCGTGGAGAAGATGAAGTCAGGGGGGGTAGATCGGTAATTTCAGGTTGTTAATTAAACCCCAGACCCGACTTGTTTAAACCTGAACCCGACCCGACCCAACATGGCACTGCAGACCCGACCCGACCCAGCAGACCCAACCCATGCAGTGAACCGGTCTGGTTCACTTGAACCAGACCCGTGAACCAGTCGATTTTGGTTCGACTGCCATTTCTCCGTCCGAACTCGGAATTGGACGAAACCAGCGCCATTTCGACCGGCTCGGAAAATACTACCTATTGGCCATAGTTTAGCATAGTAATTATATTGTTTATTCCCCTATTTTATCCTTGGACCAAATATTATCGCGGTACCATGGTTTGACCGCCGTTTTATCGTCCGAACTCGGATTCGGACGAAACCAGCGGCATTGTGCTCAGAACATTGAGCCCTACCTTTTAAACCTAGAAGATAACCCTAGAACCTCTTCTACCCTAGTGAACCAACCATACGATCAGTTTCACCGGTTCTACGTGGTTTGACCCGAAACCATCCGACCGAAGTCGGATTCCAGCGAAACCAGAACCATCGAGCAGGGTTCTTCGAGCCCGATTCGATGAGTAGGTTTAGCTTCTGTTTATTTGATTGACTTAGTATTGTTTAGGTTCGAGTTCTTCAGTCGCACGGATTCACGTGCTGTCGACTCAATGTTGGTCCCCTATCGAGGGTGCCCGACTATCCTTGGCATAGAACCCTCATCGTAGGTTCTTTTGTTTTAATCGTTAGAGTTGTGATATAGATCTGTGTTTGTTATCAGACCATGATTATGGTGATCCAGCGGAGACGGATCAAAGGCAGCTAGCAGGAGTCGTGTGCGATCGACAACCAGGTGACATCTACTACCCTTGCGTGGTCTTTAATAGTGGGAAATGAGAATGACTAAGGGTAGGTGTCCATGACACTGCATGCGGGCCCCGCCGGGCATCGTCGCATGTGGTCAAGTGGACCCCGCCTTGCATGCGGAGTCGCGAGTCCGGCGACGCATGCTTAAAATATTAATAGAATGATAATAATGATTGCTTTTGTATGCATGGACACCGTAATTAGGATTCCCTTAAATTAAACAATAAATTGAATAACTAATAATTATCGGGACCCACCCTCCTGAGAGGAGTATGGCAACCCTAGCACACAGGTCACTGGGATGAGTGTTTTACTTTATTGATTTATTATGTTGCATTGGTTGCGAGAGCAGTACGGGACCAGGGGTAAATTGTTGGAAATTGATAAGCATTAAATAGACTTTTTGTAGCTTCATTGTATATGTTGAAAGATGTTATGTGTGAATCTACCTGGTTAGAAGGTAGGGACCCCGTGCGCGCAAGGGCCGTGAACCACCCTGCGCGTACAGCCGAAGTTAAGTAGGTTAGGGGTCACGGGCAAGGGTTGTGGTAAAGCCAATAGGTGGTGCCCTCGAGTAGGGATTGGCCTAGCAACCCCGTCCCGGGGAGTTGAAGTCCCCATAGTAAAGCAAGTTGGGCGGTAGAGCTCCACCGTGAAAGACGGAAAACCCCTTATGATCATCTGGGTGACTAGTGCATGGTGTTGGTGGATGCACGACGAGAGAGTTGGCCCTCTATATCGAAATAAAAGGCCCTATAGTAATGCCCGACCGGGGGCAGGATGAACAAAATATCCGGGGTTCACTTTTTGATAGTGTGTGTTTAATCTATATATGAATTTAGAATTGAGTGACTGTTTACACGATGACTTCGTGACTTTATCTGGACATCTTATTTAATTTGTTCTTTAATGCTGTAGAACATTGAATGAACTTCATGTTAGATAACCTAGTGACAGTAGGAATTGCATGTGAATATAGACTACTGATAGGTTTAGGTATCATTCTGCAAACTTTGATTTTACTAGAACTGATAGATCTCATCTTAATTTATTAAGATTAGTTGTCTCATATTATTAAAGGCTATTAAGATGTCACTAGCCATTAATTTGGCTAATCTCCCAATTTCCTATTGGGGGCTACTCTTTCCCACGAGTAGGCTCAGTGCAGGTTCAGAGGCTCAAGAGTAGCAGTAGGAGTCCAGAGGCGGAGTTGGAGTTGCAGCTTTACCTTTCTGTTTAGTATGTCCGTCTTGTAGTCTTTTCTCTTCAGACATGGTAATTTTATTTGGAATAAGAGTTCTTATTAGTTAGTTAGTATTCTATGGTTGTAGTTGCAATGGTTCCAGCTGAATTCTTTTGGGTAGGTCTCTCCTCAAGGCCCCAAGCCTAGGATAGATCATGATGAAAATATAAATGCATATAAATGACTAAATTGATTAATCCTGTAGATAGGAACCCTATACTGGTGCACCTGAGTGTTAGGGAGTGAATGAGACTACTTGGCTAGCCGTAGGAGGCTTGAGCCTCGTGCTCCCTCAAATAAATTCCTGTCAGCATGTAGTGGCATCGACAGGTCACACATACTGGGAGGATATGACTTTTGAAGGTTGAGCTTGACTAGATAATGTCTTCTCTCTATTGACAATTCTTTTTCTTTGCTTTTTAATAAAAATGTTTTTCGAAAAATCAAATTTAAAAGATTCCCCTCTTGTTTCTCCCTCCTTCTTGTTTTTCATATTAGAGAGCGTAGAAGCCCTGTGAGAACCCAAATTGGTGTAATTAATTGACCAGACCCGAAACCCTCTTCTTTCTCTCACCTCACACCCCAGGGATCGGTCTTCAGATTTCTGGGGCGTGACAGTTACAATACATACACAACCAAAACCCCTGCCTTCTTCTTCCACTATTGCTAAACCATGGAGCTTTGTGAGAAAAACCAAAGAGCAAGTTCTTCATCTCCTTTAAATCATAGGGTCTTTTTCGGACCTGATTTGAAGAGGAGATCGCATTGGTACCATCTGTTTTCGGATTCGAGTTGAAGCTGAGTTCAATTGTTCCCTTGGAGTTGTGCCGAAGGGGGAACTCAAAGGTCGTTGTGTCTCTAAGATCGAAAGCCGGAAGAGCACTGAGTAGAGCAAATCCAATCATAGGACAACATTTCGTGCCTCGACCTAGGCCATTTCCTCTCCCTTAATGTCCATTTCCTCTCCCTTTATTTATCCCACGTGCAATAATTAAATAAAAAATCACAGGGGTGCCCTTAGGCAAAATTGAACTCAGGATTACCGATTGTTACAATACATACACAACCAAAGCCCCTGCCTTCTTCTTCCACTATTGCTAAACCAGGGAGCTTTGTGAGAAAAACCAAAGAGCAAGTTCTTCATCTCCTTTAAATCATATGGTCTTTTTCGGACCTGATTTGAAGAGGAGATCGCATTGCTACCATCTGTTTTCGGATTCGAGTTGAAGCTGAGTTCAATTGTTCCTTTGGAGTTGTGCCGACGGGGGAACTCAAAGGTCGTTGTGTCTCTAAGATCGGAAGCCGGGAGAGCACTGAGTAGAGCAAATCCAATCATAGGATAATATTTCGCGCCTCGACCTAGGCCATTTCCTCTCCCTTAATGTCCATAAATATACTTGTTAAGATTAGTTCTTATATGTTGTAGAAATACTTATTAAAATTAGAACATGCCACCAAATTGCTTACATACTAGTATCTAACTATTAGAATTAGTATTTGGAATTGATCTAGTTTATTGCATTGGCTATAACTAGTATTTATTAACTAGCTATTAATTAAAAACAAATTGTTGTTGTTGCTGAAATTTAAAATTAAATGATTAGTCATAGTTGAAGAATTAATATCTTATAATACATCATTTACTATTTAATTGCCCTCATAATTTGTGTTGTAGCAATTTACAACCATTAGATGTGTGTAACAGTATGCATGTGTTGTATATAAGAAAACAAAAATAAAATAATTCGGGATTTGGACTGGGTTAGGGGTAGGGGTGGCAATGGGTCGTGTCGGGTAGGGTTCGTGTCATGTCTAGTTTCGGGTCGTGTCCAAAATCCCTAGACCCGGACCCGACCCGTTTAACTAATCATGTCTAGATTCTAAAACCCGTACCCGACCTGTTTATAAATGGGTAGACCCGATAAGACCCCGTTAGACCCGTTTACCACACGGGTTTATTCAGTTGACCCGATCCCACCCGATCCGACTCAACCCGACATTACTCGATAGACCCGATGATACTATATATTATAGTATCGGATTACGGGTAGACCCGACCCGACCCGACCCGGTGAATTTTAAACGGGTCTTCTCGGGTCTACCGTGTCTAGACCCTAAAACCGGACCCGACCCGTTTATTAAACGGGTCTATCATGTCGACTCGTTTACGATCCAAACCCGTTTAGCCCTGACCCAGACCCGCTAACTTCGTGTCGGGTCGTGTCGGGTCCGAAATTGCCAGCCCTAGTTAGGGGTTGCTCTACCGGCCGGCTCATAATATATTCGAGCCTGAATATTCTAACCCAGACCGACCCAAAGTCCAACCTAACTCCATCCAAACTATGCCCAAACAGGACCCGACCTGGAGGGCCTTGGGCTTGTGCGAGCTAATTTACCGCTCTAGTCATACTCAACCAAGTAGTAGGGTCTGGTCAAAACTGAAGACTATGCAACTCGTCCCAACCAACCAAATAGTTGGGTTTGGTCAAAAGACTCAAAAGTCAAAACCCATGACTTTGCAACTCGTCCCTACCAACCGAGCAGGCCCTTTGATTTATCGTTGCCATCTCTCTCTCTCTCTCTCTCTCTCTCTCTGTCTCTCTTTATAATTCGCCTCTGCTGCTGCTGCTGCTGATCGATCGATCGGTCGGCCGACGCTTCTTCTTCCATTGGGTTTCCGATTTGGTGGCATGGGTCCGATCTGGGCCAGGGGCGGTGCGCCGGAGGCCTGGGATTTCTCGATTGCGATATGCTTCGCCCTTGGATTTCTGGGCGCCAGTTTCTTGCTCGACATGTTCGTCTACCAGGTCTCACCTTTCCTTTCCTTTCCCGTATTACTGCCCTTCTCTCTCTCTCTCTCTCTCTCTCTCTCTCTCTCTCTCTCTCTCTCTCTCTCTCTCTCTCTCTCTCTCTCTCTCTCTGCTTTTGCTTTTGCTTTTGTTTTTCTGGGCACCACCAAGGCAGTGTTGAATGTTGAATGTTGATTAGTATTTATGTTTGTTAGGAGATGACGGCTAGGGTTTGGAGAGGAATAGAATGCATTCCATTAAGGGACTCAAGCCCAATATATGTACATGTATATCTATACAATCCGACCCGACTGTACAGTAAACCCGACCCGACTGTATGTACATTAACACTCCCCCTCAAACTCACGGTGGATCATGAACCGAGAGTTTGCCTAGAAAATATCGGAAGCGAGCAATCGTCAGGGGCTTCGTCAGAAAATCAGCCGTCTGCTCCGATGAGGAAATGAAAGGCAGGGAGATGGTGTGGTCGATAAACGCCTGGCGAACATAATGACAATCAACTTCAATATGCTTTGTTCGCTCATGGAAGACCGGGTTGCTAGCAATCTGAATAGCACTCCGGTTGTCACAGAAGAGCGGGGTGGGCCCGGATATCACCACTCCCAAGTCGAGCAGAAGGCGGCGAAGCCAGACAATTTCGGCGGTGGTGGAAGCCATAGCCCTGTATTCGGCTTCGGTGCTGGAGCGAGCAACAGACTCCTGCTTCTTGCTGCGCCACGAAATCAGTGAATCACCCAGAAACACACAGTAGCCTGTAGTCGAGCGACGAGTGGCTGCATCTCCTGCCCAATCTGCATCGGAGTAGGCACGCAGCACCAACGGAGAGGTGGAGGGAAACAGTAGTGAACGAGTGATGGTACCCCGGAGGTAGCGGATAATCCGAAGAACAGCTGCATAGTGTACTGACCGTGGAGCCTGAACAAACTGACTGACAATGCCAACAGCATGGGCAATGTCTGGCCGGGTCATGGTGAGATAGACGAGCATCCCAACCAGCCTCTGGTAGCGGGAGACATCCTGGAGCGGCTCACCGTCTGTAGCGAGAAGCTTCAAATTGAGCTGCATGGGTGTATCAGCAGTGCGCGTGTCAGTAAGAGCAGCATCAGCAAGGATGTCGGAGATGTACTTCTGCTGGGAGACCAACAGACCACGAGCTGACCGGGCAATCTCAAGGCCCAAAAAGTAGCGAAGAGCTCCCAGATCTTTCATCTCAAACTGACTCTGAAGGTGCCGCTGGAGAGAGGCAATGGTGGCACTGTCATCCCCAGTGATGATCATATCATCCACATAGAGGAGAAGAACTGCAATGCCCTGACTGGAGGAGCGAGTGAACAAGGCATAGTCAGAGTGACGCTCAACAAAACCGGCGGCCAGAACTGCACTGCGAAATCGCTCAAATTAGGCACGAGGGGCCTGCTTGAGCCCATAGATAGCTCGGCGCAACCGACACACGTGCCCTGGAGGAACTGAAGTGCCCGGAGGAGGAGCCATGCAGACTTCCTCGGAGAGATCACCGTGGAGAAACGCATTGGTGACATCCATCTGATGGAGAGGCCACCCTCGAGCAGCTGCCACAGCTAAGAGGGTGTGCACAGTAGTCATCCGAGCAACTGGAGCAAACGTCTCCTCGTAGTCAATCCCATACTCCTGGGAGAAGCTGCGAGCAACGAGGCGAGCCTTGTGCCGCTCAATGGATCCGTCAGGTCGAGTCTTGACCTTGAATATCCACTTGCAGCTAACAGGCACCACCCCGGAGGGACAAGGCACCAACTCCCAGGTCTGAGTCCGCTGAAAAGCCTCAAGCTCAACTGACATGGCCTGCCGCCACTCTGGATGTAACGCTGCTTCACGGTACGATTGGGGCTCCCGATGGGTGTGTATAGCAGTAAGAAAGGCCTGAAAGGATGGTGAATAGGAGACACTGGCAGAGTAGCCAGAATAGTCAGGAGAGTCAGAAGGAAAAGCAGAGTAGCCAAACCTGTCAGGAGAGTAGTCATATCTGTCAGGAGGGTGATGTTCGCGCGCTGGGTAGCGCCGAACAGGAGCAGGATCCACGACCGGGGAGGAGGGGGCAGCAGCATCAGGCGAGGGAGTACCAGTGTGAACCGACTCTGGAGGGGGAGCTGCAGACCGACGTACATAGACACGAGTAATGGGTGGTGGTAGAGGTGGCGAGGGAGACTGAGGAGGTGGTGGTGGTGGTGGAGGTGGCGGTGGAGACTGAGGAGGTGGTGGTGGTGGTGGAGTAGGCGTGGATGGGGCAACAGAAACCGGGGGTAGAACAGGGATGTGGAGATGTGAGGAGGGCGAGGAGGATGACGCAGGAGGCAAGGAAAGATCCCGAGACTCAGGTGCAAAATACGGGACATCCTCAACAAAAGAGACGTGACGGGAGACACGGATCCGACGAGCTAAGGGATCATAGCATCGATACCCCTTGTGCTCACGACTGAGCCCCAAGTGAACACACCTAACAGACCTCGCAGAAAGTTTGGTGCGCTCATGGGGAGGAAGAAGAACGAAGCACGTGCAGCCAAACGTGCGAAGAAGAGAGTAGTCAGGTGGACTGGAGTGAAGGCGCTCGTAAGGGGTGGCACCGGACAGAGCAGACGACGGAGTGATATTGATGAGGTGGACAGCCGTCATGACAGCTTCAGCCCAGTAGGAGTGAGGAACAGACGCAGAGAGAAGCAAGGCTCGTGCAGTCTCAAGGACATGACGATGCTTGCGTTCGGCAACGCCGTTCTGCTCATGTGTGTGGGGACAAGACTGCTGGTGAACAGTGCCGTGAGACTGAAGAATCTCACGCATCTCAGAGGAGAGATACTCCTTGGCACAATCAGACCGAAAGGTCTTGATGCGCCGACCAAACTGGGTGTGTATCATAATGGTGAATCTCCTAAAGATGTGAGGTACTTCAGATCGATGGCGCATAAGATAAACCCAGGTGCACCTAGAATAGTCATCGATAAAGCACACATAATACATATAACCCGATAGAGATGCAACAGGAGCAGGACCCCAAATGTCCGAATGGACTAAATCAAATAAAGCATCAGACTGGGAAGCACTAGCAGAAAAAGGAAGAGCTAGATGCTTTGCCAGTCTACAACCCGTACAAACAGAGAGGGGGGAGAAAGACGCTCGACCCAAAGCGCCCGAACGGAATACGCTTTTGAGTCGATCACTCGATATATGACCTAACCTTCTGTGCCACAGGTCGGCATCAGAGGTGACAGACATGACAGACGCAATTGAAGACACATGGAGATGGTCCAACTGGTAGAGTCCTCCTGCCCTACGGCCCAGCCCAATCCTCTGACCCGTCCGCGAATCTTGCACAACACAAACAGAAGGGGTGAAGGTGACAGTCAGGCCAGAGTCGCAAAGAGAACTGAAGGGGTCGGGAGCTGTAGGGGGGGTCGGGAGGGGGTCGGGGGGGCAGTAGGTGGGCGGAGGAGGGGGGCGGAAGCTGTAGGTGGACGGAGGGTGCAGCCGGCGGGAAGGAGGGACCGGTGGAGGGTGCAGCCGGCGGAAAGGTGCAGCCGGAGGAGGTGCAGCCGGAGGAGATGCAGCCGGAGGAGGAGGGAGGCCGGAGGAGGTGCAGCCGGAGGACCGTTGTCGTCGGGAGAACCCTAGAGTTCTGATACCATGTTGGAGATGACGACTAGGGTTTGGAGAGGAATAGAATGCATTCCATTAAGGGACTCAAGCCCAATATATGTACATGTATATCTATACAATCCGACCCGACTGTACAGTAAACCCGACCCGACTGTATGTACATTAACAATGTTGAATGTTGAATGTTGTTTTTCTGCGCCGTGGGCTTTGTATCAGAATCCACATACCCTTTCTTCTTTGCCTGCTTTACTTTGGTCCAAGAAGTCAAGAGCCATTCCCGACTATAACCTTGCTTCTTCAGAATATGGGGAGATGTAATCTTCATAGTTGACCGACAGCGGTGAGCGGCAAACATATATAATGGTGACAACCATTGAAAGTGACCGACCGGGAGAATGGTCTTCCTGTTCCCACCGTTAGAGCATCTCCAGCCCTATATCAGAATTTTCATCAGATTTGATGTAGGGTTGTGTTAAAAGCTCAGTTTGATGTGAAATGTTCTAGCCCTACATCAAATCTGATGAAAACTAATTTGATGCGGAGCACTCCAATCCTACACCAAATCGTCGGAGTGGAGATGCATGTGCTCGCCGGAGTGGAGTTGCAAGTGCTTGCCAGAGGAAAAGGGGGTGGGGGATGAAATGGTCAGAGGAGGAGCTCGAATATGATTGTTGTGACTTGGGAGGAGAATATAGCTGTTGGGATTTGATGTAGAAATTGGATGAGGGCTCCCAATCCTACCATTCTGATGGAGATATTTGATGAAAAGTTAATTTGATAAAAATTTGGTGTAGGGCTGGAGCCAGTGTTTTAAAAAACTCGCCCCGGGGTACGCCCGGGGCGCGCCCCGGGGCGGGGCGGTCCCAAAACGCCCGGGGCGGATCAAGTTGGGGCTTTTTTTCCTGTGGGGCTTACGCCCGAACCACTGGGGCGTACGCCCCGAACGCCCGGGCACGCCTTTTACGCCCCAATGGCCTGGGCTTACGCCCCACTGGAGTTTGTCTGCATAGTTGAAAAAAAATGATTTAATTGCTACCGTGTGATCTTTTATATGCATCTTACTCTCTTGGATGACGATTATGACATTCTTGGGAACTAAAGTTGTTTTAAATTGGTTATATATCATGTATAGAATGATAGAATCTATGGAATATAAACGTAGATAGTTTGAATTTAGGTTAGAAATTTAGAATTAGATTTTAAATGATCTTGAAAGACAATGATAAGTTCATTTTTATTATCGTTTAGTATATATTTATGATTTATCAACCAATTTTGTAGGCTTAAATGCTTTGTTTGTTCATAATATTTTTTATTTTGTTTGTTTTTAATCTATTTTCACTATTTATATAATATTTTTTATTTCTATATATTTTTTAAATTAAAAAATAAAAAATTCGTGGGGCTTACGCCCCGCCCCACATCAGGCAAAACGCCTCGCCTTACGCCCCCGCCTCTGAAAACACTGGCTAGAGCCACTTTTTAGCTCTCCTGCCATCAAATTTAAATTTGATGGGTCATTTGATGTAGGATTGGAGATGCTCTTAGGTTGCTGGAGTCGCCGCCACCACCATGTCCCTAGGAGAGAAATGTTAAATTTCCTTAGGTCCCAAACCTCCTTGGCTATTATTAGGTGAACATATTGGTTTCCCGCTTCATGAGGTGATGGACGTCTGACTAACCTTCAGTCTCTTGCTAATGCCAAGAAAAATAGAAATTTGATAGATAGTAAGTCGGGATAGCAGTTAGGACTGAATTCACTAGCGTTAACTTGCCTTACAAGGACATACATCTCTTTTCCACCCATCTAGCCTTTTATTCACCCGGTCAATAAGAGCTTGCTCGTCTCCCCGCCTCAGTTTTTTTATCGTGTAAGGGAAGGCCTAGTGGCAAGCTTTACAAAAAGACAATAGTATGATAGGGATGGATGGACATGATGTGAAGGGGCATTTTTGTCATTTAAAAGGGATAAAGTCAACATAGGGACTTGCTCTAACGACATCTTTTCGGGATGGACCTGGTGCAAAACCATCTTGTTGTTGGTCATTTTCACTAACCCGATCTGTTTTTAGGGATCTATTACTAAGTCCCTCGATTTTTTATTTACCCTGATAGTTTTGCTTCCCTCCTCCCATAATGGAGGTCCAGATTCGAGCCTCAATAAGGAGTCGAAACTCGAACTTTGTTGATAGAGTAGGAGTAGAAATTTCTCAAAAAGAGTAATAGGAATTATAAGAAATGCTAAAAAAAGAGAAAACATTGTTTTAAAAGAAAAGAATAAACTTTTATAATTTTTCAAATGATTTATAGAAAAAAGACAAAAAGGTAATTTCGTTATTTCCAGGGAGGTTTTTTTTTTGTTGACAATGGATCCGCGATGGTCCATTTTATTAATGTACGCACACAGAAAGTTGGTTCCAATGCTTTGGCTTCACCAAAAAATGCTAGATTGCCAGGTGTACTGCATGAAAGAATATACTGTGAGTCTGTGATCAATGGAAGATAATTTAGGTCTTCAAGGATTTTATTAGGTGAAGGGTCGGATGGGCCGACAAATTTTTTTTTCCCATTAAATTTCATGGATATAACTGTGGAAGGTATTCTTGTAGTCAAGGAATGAAAAATAGAGAAATTTTGTGATAATTTGCAAAATATTTTGTTTTTCCAAGATACTCAAACGAAAACATGGTATACAAAAACATCTCGAAATATGTCGAAAATTTCTCCCAGTGTACACCTGTTTCGAAAATATCGGCGAAATTTCACTGAAATATCTCGGTTTTTCAGGATTCCGATATCTAGCTGAAATATGATATTTGCTTCCTTGATTGTAGTAAATATATTAAGAAAGGGTTGATTATGATGTCCACAATCTTGGACTTCGATCATATCTATTTAGTGGAATTGTTTCAGCTGGTTGGTTGTCCTACAATGTCATAGAGATAACTAGGGTGGAGACTAGGTGAGCCAATTGTGTCTAAACCATAAATCTCATACTTTAGACATCAATACAGAACTCTGTGTGAGTGAAATATGCAGGTTCCATGTCTAATCAAGATCCCTAAGGTGTACGGTATCTATGATTATAAGATAGTCATTTGGATCCCTTTATTGGATTTGGAGGCTGATCTTGAGCAGCTGAGCTAGAATGGTGAGCCCATTGTATAGGGTTTAGTGGCAAACTGCGACATAACAAGGTAGTTGTAGAGTCATTAATACGAGAAGCATCAAGGGGCACCTTGGTCAAAACCATAGGGTTCGGCGTAAAGGACCTTTTTGGTCCTTTCAAGGTGCCAACCCTTGGTAATGAATGAGATGCCCTCAGGCTTTGAATGTCTCGTTTAGAAATAAGATTCATCTCATCCTTATCCCTAATTACCACATTTGGCTTCTATAAATAGAAGGGTTTGCCTCCTCATTCTAAATACTAGAAACCTTCGAAAAGGGGAGAATATGTAGGAGGAAAGTACCTAAAATAAATTCCGACAACTTCATGGCTTGGAGGATCGCTCGTGGGGATCTTGAGTAAGGCTTTCAGGTATGTCTCCCTTATAAGTTCTTCAGAAGTCTCTGGAGTTCTTCATGCGTTCTTTGGAAATGTATTGGGAGTCCTTGGACGTTTTTCGGTGTTTGCGTTTTTTTTAACAAGTTTTGCAAGAGTTTCTTCGGTAATATTGAGACTTGTGAGGAATGCGATCTTTGGTTGATCGAGGTATGAAAATTATTGGAATTATTATTTATGGTTACATGCTCCATTCATAAGTAGATTATGATTCATAAACTAGTAAATTCCTGATGTGGAATTAGATCTAATCTTTTAAATTCTTTCTCTGCAATCCTGATGCGATCGAGAATAAGTTTTCCTACCGTTTCCCAACATGTGATGTGATGGCAACCCCACAAATTTTTGAGTCATAAGAAAATAAAATTTTAATTTTTTTCAAAATTGTTTGTCTTCTACAACAATTGAAATGAAAACTATTATTGTCCTCACTTTAATCCATGGCAGTTGATAGCATGCAAGGGTGGGGTACAGATGACCGACGGTAGCAATGACTGGTTCAAAACACGCGACCGACTTGCATGGGCAACCTACGGCCAACGTGCATGGGTGCTACCATTGCAGACAACAGTAACCTGCACAATCGACAAGGTGGTAAGAAGGTTTAGCCATCAATGGTGCAACTGTAGCCAATACACAATGCAACCTGGCCGACGCACGACTAGTCGATTGCGGCATGATTGGTTGTAGCACACCTAGCACGCTACGATCGATGGTGGTTTGTTGATGGGATTCCGTTCGGGCGGCCGGGGTGCAAGTTCAATGACTAGGGTTTAGCCTTCTCCCTCTATTATGTGCATGAGGAAGATGGAGAAGGGGATAAGGATATTGTGTTTTAAGTTTGAATCTGACTCGTTTGACTGGGGAGTCTGATTAGCTAGCCTATCATAACATTTATAATGCGTTCTATGCAATTTCTTCGCCGATGTTGATCAAATTTGTACCCAATTTTCTGCATTCCAAAGCCACACACAAATATCTTTTATCATTTCATGAATTATTCATGGTAATACTATAATAACTAAATGAATTCTATTTATGTAGTTAAGGGTAAATTTTACAAGACAACAATTAGACCCGCAATGTTATATTGTTCAGAATGTTGGCCCTTAAAAGAGAGCTCAAGCTCATAAGATGAGCGTGACTGAATGCTGAGGTGAATGTGCAGAAAAACTAGGAGAGATAGAGTGAGGAGTGAGTGTATTAGAGTACGTGTTGGAGTGGCACCAATCGAGGACAAGATAATGTTATGATGGTTTGGGCATGTACAACGTAGACCAGAGGCAGCCCTGGTAAGAAGAGGATTCTAGATTAGTGTGGAAGGCCCAAGGAGGAGGGGAAGACCTATAATATCATTGAGAGAAGTTATTAGAAAGGATTTGGAAAAAACTTTCTTTGGTAACAAATTTAGCCCTAAATAGAAATGAATTGTGAAGAAGGATTCATAAAGCGACCCAAGTAGATGAGACATGGCTTGATGGTTATGGTTATGTAACTAAAAAAATTATATTTAAATAATTATGGTAAAATTTGCTGTGAAATTCATGCAATAAGTACAATTGATCTATCTAATAACTAATGCATAAATGCTGCATAACAATTAATGCATACGTGGGATATGTAATATCTTATGATCATGCATAATGTAGCATGTTATGCTGTTAATATGCATCATAACACAAAGAGATATGTTGCATAATTTATATTGCCATTGTTATGCATGATTAATGATATATGTAATGGCATGATATTACTACTACTTATCCATGATATATGTAATGGTTGACCCTTGACTTTATTAGCATACATAATTATAATATTGGATGCATGCTATATGCATTAGATTCATTGTTCTATAAATTGGATCGGAGTTATGCTTGTGGATCATTTTGATGAACACACGGTAGACCATGTATGAGTCATGAATCAATGAGTTGATTTCATGAGAATAGTTCTTTATATTTTTGCAATGGCTAAACTGATGCATGTTACATTGAATAAAAGTCAAATAAGGATTCGATCCAAAATAATTTGACATAATCTGGTCATGTTAGATTAGCCCTATTGAACTAATTTACTGCCAGATAGAAATTTATTGGATTTAACCTAACCACACTATATGCATACTACTAGTAGATCAGATGTATTGTCTAGTACACTTGGATGTGTCGAAGTTAGAAGTGGGGGATCCAACATATATGCGATCTATAGTAGGATTCTACACATGTGATACATGGAGGGGACATGTATGTTGACATGTGTTGTACACTTGTATGCCAAAAGGACACGCGTGAAATGCACATGTCATTAGTTATGCATAAGATGCATGAACTAAAAAGGCCTTATTTATAAAAGAGCAAGTGGGACCGAGATCATTATATTACTAATCCTACGACCTCCACTCTCGATCCATAAGCCTGGTGTGATAGTCACCTTGCCATTTGATGGTTCCTGCATTAGAGGAGTGCCAGGAAGACTTCTTAATGACAACCTGTCAGTAAGAGGAATCAACAATAGATTGTCATTCTGTTTAGATAAGCGTACAAACTTGACCGAAGGACGTGACAATCTCTCCGCAAGAGCACTTATTGTTTCCATTGGAGGCTAAACACTATCTTTAGTCATTCAATACAAAGCCCTAGCTCCGATACCAACTTGATGTAGGTGCACATCGTTGAAGTGCGATAGATGGAGGTGGAGATGTAGACGATGTAATTTTTTTGTATTTTCTTTGTAAAGGAAAACTAGTGATACGAGATCACCGAATGGGAAGTGGCGAAGGAGGTAAGAATTGTGAAAACGGAGGGATTAGGAGCTTAGATGAAAGGGGGCCTTAAACCATCATCAAGGGAGGTAGAGGACTCAAATCCATAAGCCAAAGAAGGCATCCATCATCAAATTTCATTGATCATAATTTGTCCTCCAATGGTTACAAGGGGGGCCTTTAAATAGGCTTCAGACAAGATCAAATCAAATCTACCCTGATAAATTCATAAGATACTAACCATAATTTAAATCCTACCTAAATCTTATTAAATAAAATATGAAATAGAATCAAATCTTGGCAGATACTGCCTTATCCGCTCTACATAGGCCTCTGGACTTGGAGTCGACCTGTTGGGCTCGCTTGGGCTCGGCCTGGTGGGCTTGGGCCCAAGTCGGATCACATCAAGAGAGAGAGAGAGAGAGAGAGAGAGAAAGAGAGAGAGAGAGAGAGAGAGAGAGAGAGAGAGAGAGAGAGAGAGAGAGAGAGAGAGAGCTATTATTATTTGCAAGTAAATAACTTGGTAGTTTTTTGGTCCTAAATTTAAGGGGTGACCCTGAACTTTATCCTTAATTACATTCCTTCTAGGGTTGTAACTCAAGCAGTTTGGGTTGGACTAGAGTTCAATCCAAGCTCAATCCGAGTGGTAGAACCCTCAACGCGCAATCCAACCCAACATGACCTTCAACCCGCTCTGCCCAACTCGTGAGCAAACTTTGAGCTCAAGTTAAATTGGTTTAGTGCAAGTTGATGGGTAATGTTAAGTTGTGAGGGTTCGAATAATACTTATTTTATCACTTGTCAAAAGTTTTATATTATAACATGCAAAATATCAGGAAAAAAACTAGTTTTACCAATAGAGTGTCGCTAACCTCCACCGTCAACAGTTTGTGGCCCTTTGGGTTGAAAATAAGATCCATACAAATTTGGAAACAAGGCCCTATTAGGTGACATGATATAAACTTGGGTTCATATTGGGTCGGTTGTGTGACCCCGAGCACAAGCCCAACCCAAATTTAGTCTGGATTGTCTTTTTCCAACCCAAACCCAACCCAATCTTCAGATAAATGAGCTTTGGGTCGGGTTGAGATCGTATTGGGTGAGGTTTAACTCGCTCAAGTTGCAACCAATAAAACACCCCCAAGTTAGATGAAATTACATTCTTGCCCCTGAATATAGAATTTTTTTGAACATTCCAGGAAAAATATTTTTAAAAAATATGAAAAATTCTAGAACAATAAAATTATAAAATTGAGTTAAAATTACTCGCTAATGTCATCTAAAAGCACCTAACGGGTCTCTGATTACAATTTAGATTCAAAATTTGGCACTTTAAGTGCCTACAAATGTCCTGCATTGTACCACTGTGAGTAATATAAATATGTGATTCTTTAATTTTTTTCTCCTTGGCAACTTTGTGTTCATTGGTGTCCATTGTAATAATTAAAGAATGCTTCACAATCTGTCATCTCTTTGAAATAATGCAGGTAATCAGCCTTGAAATATTGCAATCCTGCCAACGAATCTTTCCCATATTTCTGCTCATGATTGTAGCATTGCAGTAGGTTATTCTGTTATTTTTGTTTCCTAATCCTTTGTTGGTACAAATTGAATATAATAGTCTGCAATTAATCTTCCGGTTTAGGAAACATCTACGTTAACATCAGTTTGTAGCTCATCTTTTTTGCTATCGGCACAGTCTTCATCATCTAACTTCTGATGCAAAGAAAGTTCTAGCCTTATAACCATCATATGAGTTTTTTAAATGTCTTAATGAGTTAATGGATTATGTCATGTTCCAGCACTTGCAGAAGGACATCAAAGAATCAAACCCCCTGATGAAAGAAATAGGATGGCACTTGGTTGACTTCTAATTGTAAAGAAATGCCAACATGACCTGAATCTTGATTGCCTTTTCAGGAAAAAAAAAATATTGGACAAAGTTAGGCTTGGATTCATCCCTTTATTAATCAGGTCATACTTCCCTATATTTAGAATTGAAGTAAAATTTAGGGCACCACTTGGCTTTGTTCAGAGAATATTGAAACTTTACACGTAAACTATATCAGTTGCTTACTGTAATACTGTTCCAACTTCTAATTAATTTTCTGTCTGTGAACATGAAAGCTTTATTAGTCATTATATAAGTAAGTTATATTAATTTGTTCACTTGAGTTTCAGCTTATACAGTCTAAGGGCTTTAGAAATACCTTCCTTATTCTACTTTCTCTTATTATTGGTCCTGTTGTCTCATTTTCATGAAAAGCTTTTGTAAATGTCATCCAAATATCTAAATCAAATGTTTACCACTCCAACGTAAACCGACTCCCATGTCCTACTTCTATATGTTTTACTCAGTTTTGCATTTGATTGTTGCTCATTGTATATGTTGAAGTAAGTTCGCCATTTGGTAGTTTGTAGATTGTCTCCCTAGTTTATCATCGAGCCTTATATGCATATGTTTGTCATATTCAGCGGTTGGCTTTTAGATTGCTGTGTAAAGGAGCTGTTTCTGTGGTGATTGATGAGGCTAGACAGTCAAAGATTGCAAAGTCTTCCGAGTCAATGTGGAAGCTGACATATTATATAGTAGTTCAACTATGGTTTATTCTGATCATGCAACAGGAGTCTTGGTCAATCATTAAAATGGAGTACTTTGAAGGATGGCCGAATCAAGGTTTGAAGTGAGTGCTGAATCTGTCTTCCCTTATTGTAGAAAGGAACTTACAATTACATGCTGCTCTTGAATTTGTGAGATCATCAAAGACATACAGCGCAATAAAGCTACAACTTTGCATGTATAAAGCAGTTTTTGCTGCATTCATCTACATATTTTCCAAATATCTCTCTTTAACACGTCCAAAAATCATTAAGAAGATCAAAATATTTTTTCCATTTTGCTATATAAATGGTTAGCATTTTAATTTTTTTTTACTTATTTTGATCGACCAGCAAGCGACCTATTTCCCACATTTCAATTGGTAGTTGCATTATCAACAATCTGTGATCGTATTTTTAGTCTTGAAGAATGTATGGTTACTGTATTATGTGCAAAAAGTTATTAAACTGTTCCACACTTCCACTATAGACTCTTATTATATACATGCAAAAAGTCAAACGCCGGGTCTCAATGTCTCATGCAGGTCAGACTCAGATGGGTTTTGTGGGTCAATCGTGTCAAGTGGGTTTCCGAGTTGACCCAACCCGTTAATTAAATGGGTCAAGTAAGGTCAATTGGGTCAGATGTATGAACCCGGACCCGGCCCAATATATAATCGGATCATTCGGGTCAACCCGTTTATGACCCAAACCCAAACCCGCTAACTTCAGGTCGGGTCAAGGATTGCCAGTTTGCCACCCCTATTATCAAGTTCAGTTGATTTTATTATTTTATCCACCTCAATTATTTGGATGATATTGATATATTCTGATTTGCCTGCAAAAAAGCTATCTAAAACATGTTGCTCAAATCTCCTTATTGTACAGAGAGCTCATGGAGAAATTCTCTGCTATCCTATGTTGTATGCAGAAGATGCATTTCTATATGCATGTATTCTAGGGATAAATTATCAATTGTTTGTGTCCAAGTGGTGACCTGTGTTTTTGACTATCTTGTTTGGAATTGTGCAATTAAATAATCCAGTTTATCCAGCCTTCAGGAGTTCAGGGTACTTTTCTCCTGATGAATATAGTTTGTTTTATTTCTTTTTTGTGGCCATTGAATGGAACTGCTCAATTGAAGGCAAAATTATGTTTCTCATTTCTCCACAATATTCTTACCTGACACCATAACTTGCTTCTACCATTTCCTTTTCTATATGTCATCTTTGACACAGAACAGACTTCAGCATTGCAGAGTCAACTTCTATCTATTGAAGAAATTTACTTTAATATGAACCTATGATTTATGTTGGTTTGTAATTACGTAGCTGTATTAACCATTTACCCTTAATGGACAGGCTTCCTTTGAAGCTTTTCTACATGTGCCAATGTGGATTTTACATTTATAGCATTGTTGCTCTCCTTACATGGGAAACTCGAAGGAAAGGTTTCTCCATTATGATGTCTCATCATATAATTACTTCCCTATTGATTGGATACTCCTACTTGACCAGGTACTTTATTCCTTATTGGTCCTCTTGTTTCACATCTTCCAAGTTCTTTTTTATACTGCATTTTTTATTTAGGGGTGATGCTCAGAGGTAAGCCTCCAAGGGGTGAGCTGTATTTCTGTGAGTGCTAGTAAACATAGAAACCTGTACAGAATTTTTGTCCAGACTTGATTTCAATATGAACTATCCTAATGGTAGTTCATATTATAGAGCAATGATCATCATCATTGATGCTATTAGCTGTCCAACCATTGGCTATCAGTTTCTTCTACATGTGATAAGTTCATGTTGACAAACAACTGCAAATATCTTATTCGATCAATATAAGAAAGTCGGATGATTTTTGGACTGAGACCAATTAAGTAGTGCTTCATAGACTGGATAGTCCCAACTATTTTTTTCTAAAACAGTTCCTGCATCTGGATAATGTTCATATTTTAAGTGAATCAAAGCAGTTTAAACTTTAAACATTGCTTATCAATAGAATTTCATGTCAGCTATTTCGGGAGAGTAAGTTCCATGCATTTAGTGATTTTCTATCTTTGTCGATATATATGATTTATGAAACATGTGTACTTATACAATCATAAATGTGTACCTAAGTGTGTGCCTCATTGGTGCTTATGGGTACAGATGTACATAAATTCAAAACATAATACACATACGTACGAGTTAAATTACAACCATAACAATAAGCCTTCCCCCAAGTATCTGGATTGGCTCTTTTTTATTCATCTTAACTGTAGTCACCAAGTCGGAAGTCGGGGAAAAATCAGTTAGGGGTGAAGTTAGAAAAATTGGGAAAGATTCGGAAAAATCGGGAAAGAGTTAGAAAACAAACGATATAATTTTAAATTATATTTATGTATAGATGTTCCATCATGTTTTTTTAGCAGTACATGACAGGATTGAAACTAGTGTAGTCAAGGCGTCACCTAAGTGTTTTGGCTTGTCTAGACGAAGCGGCGTCTAGGCAGTATATATATATATATATATATATATATATATATATATATATATATATATATATATATATATATATATAGGGTCAGGATCGGCTGACCCAACCAAGGTTCTAAAAAGCGCTAGGCGCTAGTCGGGCGGTGGGGGACCGCCTAGCGCCTAGGCGGGGCCTAGGCGGCGCCTAGGCGTTTTGCCTTTTTTTTAATTATTTTAATTATTATTTTGATATTATATAATATATATATATGTTTAAAAATTAATATAAGTTCAAGATTATCCCAAACCATTATTTTAAAGAACAAGTATATAACCATAATTCAAGATTGAGTGATTAATAAGAACAAAAGCAAACATGGTCCGCCTGGCCCGCCTAGTCCGCCTGGCCAGCCTCAACCCGCTTGGCCCGCCTGGTCAGCCTCAGCCCGCCTGGCTCGCCTGGTCCGTCTGGCCAGCCTTGCTTAGACCGCCTAGGCGGCCGCCTTGCCCCGCCTAGACCGCATAGGCGGCCGCCTAGCTCCGCCTGGGAGCTTGGCCGCTTTTCTGGAGCGCCTAGGGCCTAGGCGAGGCGGTGGGGGGCCGCCTAGCGCCTAGGCGGCCGCCTAGACCGCTTTTTAGAACACTGGACCCAACAAATTTTGACTTAGCAATAACCCAGCACCTTTTGATGCACCTAGAGGTTTTAGAATGGGCTGATTTTTTGTAGGCATGTTGTCTATGGCATGTTGATCATCCTCACAAAAAATCAGCCCATTCTAAAACCTCTAGGTGCATCAAATGCGCTCTTCAAATCAACGGTTTTTTACTGTCAATTTTAACCGTTGATTTGAAGAGCGCATTTGATGCACCTAGAGGTTTTAGAATGGGCTGATTTTTTGTGAGGATGATCAACATACCATAGACAATATGCCTACAAAAAATCAGCTCATTCTAAAACCTCTAGGTGCATCAAAGGGTGCTGGGTTATTTGCTGGGTCAAAATTTGCTGAGTCATCCGATCCTGACCCATATATATATATATATATATATATATATATATATATATATATATATATATATATATATATATATATATAGGGGCATGCTATAATGCGTTATGCGGTACGTGCGGCACTGTACCGCAACCGTTTGATGCATGCGCTGCATGCATCGCATGCACACAGCGGTGCATCAGACGGCTGCGGTGCCGCATGCCGCATTATAGCATTTCTCTCTCTCTCTCTCTCTCTATATATATATATATATATGTTATAATGTGGCATGCGGTAAATGCGGCACCTCACCGCAGCCGTCTGATGCACCGCTGCATGCATGCATCAGACGGCTGCGGTGCGGTGCCGCACGTACCGCATGCCGCATTATAGCTTGCCCCTATATATATATATATATATATATATATATATATATATATATATATATATATATATATATATATATATATATATATATATATATATATATATATATATATATATATATATATATATATATATGAGGAATGGGATGCTGCCTATCAAAACAGCATTTTTGCTGCTTTGAGATATTGTTTGACCATCCTAGAAGTTTTGGAATTTGATGAAATTTGGTGAGGGTGTTGTCTAGGGTAAGATGATCATCCTCACAAATTTTCATCAAATTCCAAAACTTCTAAGAGGGTCAAATGGTCGAAGCAAAATGTTGCAGATTTTAACGGTGACTGCAGACGACTGATTTTGCTTCGACCATTTGAACCCCCTAGAAGTTTTGGAATTTGATGAAAATTTGTGAGGATGATCATCTTACCCTAGACAACACCCTCACCAAATTTCATCAAATTCCAAAACTTCTAGGATGGTCAAACAATGTCTCAAAGCAGCAAAAAATACTGTTTTGATAGGCAGCATCCCATTCCTCTCTCTCTCTCTCTCTCTCTCTCTCTCTATATATATATATATATATATATATATATATATATATATATATATATATGAGAATACGGGGTATGAGCTGACAGCCCATTTGTAACTTTGGGCTGTCAGCCAACAGCCCTCCGATCCCCATCACTAACCGTCCATTTTTAAAATAAAAAAAAAATCCTTTTTTGTCACCCATCTCTCCCGATTTCTCTCTCTCAATCTCCAGCACCAGCCCGCCGACCCTCCTGCTCCGGCTCCGACCTCCAGCCCCCTCCGACCATCGGCCTCCGACCGACAGCCCTCCGACTCCGGCCAGCGGCAGTCCCCTCCGACTCCGGCCAACAGCAGTCCCCCCAGCGGCAGTCCCCTCCGGTCTCCGACCACCAACAGCAGTTCCCTCCGACTCTGGCCATCAGCAGTCCCCTCCGGCTCCGGCCAGCGGCAGTCCCCTCCGGTCTCCGGCCAGCGGCAGTCCCCCCGACCATCGACGGCAGCCCTCCGACCGTGGATCGCACCTGGCCCGACCGGAGGGGGCTGCCGGTCGAGGGTCGGGGGGCTGCTGGTCGGAGGGGACTGCCGCTGGCCGGAGCAGGAGGGTCGTCGGGCTGGTGCTGGAGATCGAGAGAGAGAGATCGAGAGAGATGAGGACGCCGGAGGGGGAAGCCGGAGCCGGATCGGGGAGGGGGGAGGTCTGGGCCGGAGGGGGAAGCCGAAGCCGGAGCCTGATCGGGGAGGGGGAGAGGTCTGCGCCTGGCCGCCCCTCGAGATCGAGAGAGAGGGAGAGATGGATTACAGCTGATATTGCTGTATATTGCGTTTGAGTGCGATTCACCGTAAGGTCTCATTTGGGCATGATCGAACGGATGCCAATTTTAAATCGAATGGCTAATATTTGATAGTCTAATTTTAAAATAAGCTGTCAGCTCATACCCCGTTTTATATATATATATATATATATATATATATATATGGGCGATTTGTTGAGAAACCACTTATATGCGAAACTTACCTAGAGGTTTCAGAATTTGATGAAACTTGGTGTGCATGCTCTCTATGGCAAGTTGATCATCCTCACAAAAAATCATCAAGTTCTAAAACCTCTATGGACATCAAATATGCGATTCAAATTAATGGTTTTAATGGACGGTTGATAAATCTTCTAACACTTGATGCCCCTAGAGGTTTTAGAACTTGATGATTTTTTGTGAGGATGATCAACTTGTCATAGAGAGCATGCCCATCAAGCTTCATCAAATTCTAAAACCTCTACGTAGGTTTCGCACAAGGTTTCGCATATAAGAGTTTTCTCACCCGATCGGAACTCTCTCTCTCTCTCTCTCTATTTATATATATATAGGATTGCTCACCTACGGGACGTCCCGCACCGGCTAATTGCGTGGCACTGTCTGAACCGTCCGATGTGAGCCGATTGTTCGATGGAAAATTAAGCTGAGGATTTGAGTGGATGACGTGTAAAGACAATGCTTCATAATAGTCCAAACAATTTTCGGAGTTACTTGGGTTGCTCTGTTATTAGTGCATTAATCCTTTTCTATCGGAGGATTTACTGTTTCGTCTTTCTCTAGGTAGGCATGGTCTTCGAGATATCAGTAGGTGATCTGTTTTCAGCTTGCAGGTCAACTAATTCTTAGGACGGCGTGCCACATTTTGTCCTTCCTATGGAAACTCAGTGTGGCTACTGGACCCATTTATTGCTTTATCTGGATTCTCAACCATAGGTCACCACACCCAATTGTATGTCTTTGTATGTGGCTAGGCCTAGTACTAGTGAGCTTTCCCTTTAGGCTTTCTCCTATGATTTGTCCTTTGGGTATTGTTATTGAATGGCAACAGCCATAAATAGTTAAACTTTTCCTAGAGGTATGATGAACAATGTCCAAATGACATTTTTTGGGGTCGAAATACTCCCTTAGTGGTGAGGCTGTTAAGCCATGACCTATTGGTAGAAACAAGCTTTTGTGAAGCAATCGCGATCTAGACAACCGACCACAAAGTTATGGCCATTTGAAGTTGGAAAGGTTATTTTCCAGCGATCCTTGGCTGCCATAAATTCCTCTGCTATGTGTGCTGCATCAACTCTCTCGCAGGTCACCCATGCCTGGTAGTTCCCTAGTTTTAGTGATGTGATTGCTTCAAAATCTGCTGCTGGTATGATGCATTAGTTATATATGGATCCTCCTCCTTTTTGCAAACTGTGTTTTGATATCATTCAACACTTGGTCTCTTCCATTTCTTTTTTTGTGAAAAAACTTTGAGGAACTGAACTATCCTTTGATACTAAATCCTTGAAACTACTGTCAAAACATTTGGTAGTACAATTGCGGCGACTTGCTGCTCACAGGGCCTTATGACACAATTGCAGGTTTTTCCGAATTGGAACCATCATTCTTGCACTGCATGATACAAGTGAGATGTTCTTGGAAGCTGCTAAAGTGTTCAAGTATTCAGAAAAAGAGGTCGGAGGTAGCGTCTGCTTTGGGCTTTTTGCAGTCTCGTGGCTTTTGCTACGGCTAATGTTCTTTCCCTTGTTTATAATCCGGGCCTCAAGGTTTGACAGCAGCATCTAGATGTCTGCCTCTTGAACTAGATTTCTCTTCTCTTTCGCTTATTGCTGTGTCTGGTTGTATCCCCAGCTACTACACCTTGAAGGAGGTGGACGGTTTCCCGAGGGATTTCTACTATGCTTTCAACACCATGCTTCTCACCTTGCTTGTATTCCACGCTTACTGGTCGAAACTCTTATGTGCGACGATCATGGAACAGATGAGCAATAGAGGGAAACTGGGAGAGGACATTCGATCAGGTAAGAGATTTTTGAGATCGCTATCTTGTGGTTTAGCAATTTGTTGAAAAATTCATTTAATCCAAATGCAGATTCTGTGGACGGAGGAGACTGATCATCGCACGTCTCTGCCTCTTAGGGTTTGTCTGGAGACCGCCGAGTCCTGCTACTTCTAACTCGTACCATCTAAATGCTCGGAAAGTTGCGTGCTATGTTGTATTATTTCTACAAGGGGTAGGGGTGGGGGTGAGATCATTATTGTTCAAAGGTGACCCACCCACCCATCAAGTATGTGAATAGTTTCTGGAATGTATATGAGATTTCCAGTCCAAGCAGTTGCAGCTACCCAGATCACTTTGTGAAATCTTGTTATTTCGGCCCTTTATTCAGCATGACTAGGGAAATCTTTGGAAGAGATATTCTTTTTTTTTTCCCCAAATTTTTTTTTTCTCATCTCTTTCAATCATTTTTTGGATTTTTTTAAGGGAGACTTAGCCTTAAGCCGTTTTAGCAAGGACAAATAATGTTTCAATATTGCACCAAGTCCCTCCCGAACATTGCGTGTTACAAGTCCCTCGTCCTTATTTACCCCCTCATGTGGCTCCAGAAAGAAATCCATTTGTCTCCAGAAAGAGTATCTATTTGTTGGTTGACACTGTGCATGTAGTGGCTGCTACAGTGATTTCACAGTAGTAAGAATATCAGTTTGATCTGGTAAGAGTAACCAATCAGACATAATAAATACAACTTCCTCTAGTCAAATATATATACATGCTATACTGCGGCATGCGGTAAGTGCGGATCACACCGTTGTCGTCTGATGCATGCGCTGTGTGCATCGCATGCACGCAGCGGTGCATCAGATGACTGCGGTGTGGTGCCGCACTTATCGCATGCCACACTATAGCATTTCTCTCTCTCTCTCTCTCTATCTATCTATATATATATATATATCTATATATATATATATATATATATATATATATATATATATATATATATATATATAGAGAGAGAGAGAGAGAGAGAGAGAGAGAGAGAGAGAGAGAGAGAGAGAGAGAGAGAGAGAGAGAGAGAGAGGGATGATTGGTTGCGCTGTGCGCTGCAGAGCCCAAAGTGCGCTGCGCACTGTAGCCGTCCGATTCGGGACGATCAAACGGCTCTGAATCAATCCCGCTCCCGCACCGCAGGCTGCACCGCACCGCACAACGATCCCGCACCGCACCACAGCCGACCGTCTGATCCGGTTTGGATTTGAGATCAAGCGGCCGCTACACATTTCGCTGTTACTGTAGCGGCTACAGTAACAGCGAAAAGTGTTTCGGGCCGTTCGATCGAAGAGAATCGAGTGGCCATAAACTCTTTTCGCTGTTACTGTAGCCGCTACAGTAACAGCGAAATGTGTAGCGGCCGCTCGATCTCAAATCCAAACTCGATCGGACGGTCGGCTGTGGTGCGGGATCGGCTGTGCGGTGCGGGGAGCGAGAGCGAGATTGATTCGGAGCCGTTTGATCGTCCCGAATCGGACGGCTGCAGTGCGCAGCGCACTTTGGGCTCGGCAGCGCACAGCGCAACCAATCATCCCTCTCTCTCTCTCTCTCTCTCTCTCTCTCTCTCTATATATATATATATATATATATATATATATATATATATATATATATATATGAGAGAGAGAGATGATAAAATGCGGCGTGGGGTGTCGCACTGTAGCCGTCTGATGCACCGCTGCGTGCGTCGCACGCACCGCAGCGATGCATCAGACGGCTGTGGTGCGACGCTGCACACACCGCACGTCGCATCCTAACACGCCTCTCTCTCTCTCTCTTTATATATATATATATATATATATATATATATATATATATATATATATATATATATATATATATATATATATATATATATATATATATATATATATATATATATATATATATATATATATATATATATATATATATATATATATATATATATATATATATATATATATATATATATATATATATATATAGGGCTGTTACGTTGAGCTGTGAGCTGCGGTAGGAGAAAATGAGCTGCGGGTATTTTGGACCCCCTAGAAGTTTTGGAATTTGATGAAATTTGGTGACGGTGTTATCTAGGGTAAGATGATCATCCTCACCAATTTTCATCAAATTCCAAAACTTCTAGGGGGGTCAAATGGTTGACGCAAAATCTGCAGATTTTAACGGTGACTACGGATGGTAGATTTTGCTTCGACCATTTGACCCGCCTAGAAGTTTTGGAAATTGATGAAAATTGGTGAGGATGATCATCTAACCCTAGACAACACCCTCACCAAATTTCATCAAATTCCAAAACTTCTAGGGGGGTGAAAATACCCGCAGCTCACTTTCTAAAATCGAAGCTCACAGCTCACTGTAACATTCCTCTCTCTCTCTCTCTCTCTCTCTCTCTCTATATATATATATATATATATATATATATATATATATATATATATATATATATATATATATATATATATATATATATATATATATATATATATATATATATATATATATATATATATATATATATATATATATATATATATATATATATATATATATATATATATATATAGGGGCATGCTATGCTGCGGCATGCGGTACGTGCGGCACAGCACCGCAGCCGTCTGATGCACGCGCTGCGTGCATCGCATGCACGCAGCAGTGCATCAGACGACATGCGGTAGGTGCCGCACTTACCGCATGCCGCATTCAAGCATTTCTCTCTCTCTCTCTCTCTCTCTCTCTATATATATATATATATATATATATATATATATATATATATATATATATATATATATATATATATATATATATATATATATATATATATATATATATATATATATATATATATATATATATATATATATATATATATATATAGAATACGGGGTATGAGCTGACAGCCTATTTGGGCATTTGGGCTGTCAGCTCACAGCCCTCCGATCACGATCGCCGACCGTTCGTTTAAAAGAAAAAAAAAAACACCTAACCACTACCCTCTCTCTCCCTCTCCCTCTCTCGCGCGACGGCAGCGGCAGCCCCTGGCCCTGCGCCCCCGACCCCGGCCCTGCGCCCCCTCCGGCACCGGCACCGGCACCGGCACCGCATCCGGCCGGGGGATGGCGCGCAGCCGGGCCGGGGGCTGTTCGGCTCCGGTGCCGGGGACGCAGGGCCGGAGACGGGGGCGCACGGCCGGAGACGGGGGCTGTTCGGCTCCGGTGCCGGGGACGGCAGAGCCGGAGGTCGGGGGCTGTTCGGCTCCGGTGCCGGAGACGGGGGCGCACGGCCGGAGGTCGGGGGCGCACAGCCGGAGGGGGCAGCAGGGCCAGGGGCGGGCGCAGGGCCGGGGGCGAGGGCGCAGGGCCGGGGTCGGGGGCGCAGGCCGGAGGCGGGCGCAGGGCCAGGGGCTGCCGCTACCGCTCGTGAGAGAGAGGGAGAGGGCGCAGGGCCGGGGGCGCAGGGGGGTGGAGGTCGGAGCCGGGCGCAGGGCGGGGGGCCGGGACGGAGGAGGCGCCGGAGGGGACCGGGGGCGGACGGGGGCCGGGACGGAGGAGGCGCCGGGGGCGGACGGGGGCCGGGACGGAGGAGGCGCCGGGGACCAGGGGGCAGGGATCGGGGGCGCAGGGGCAGGGGTCGGAGGGCTCTCTCGAGAGAGATGGAGAGAGAGGAGAGAAGGGTTCGGTAGGTTTTATTTTTATTTTAAATGGACGGTAGCTGATCAAGATCGGAGGGCTGTGAGCTGACAGCCCAAATGCCCAAATGGGCTGTCAGCTCATACCCCGTTTTCTATATATATATATATATATATATATATATATATATATATATATATATATATATATATATATATATATATATATATATATATATATATATATATATATATATATATATATATATATATATATATATATATATATATATATATATATATATATATATATATATATATATATATATATATATGGGAAGTGCTAGAATGCGGCATGCAGTGCGTGCGGCATCGCACCGCAGCCGTCTGATGCACTGCTGCGTGCATCGCATGCACGCAGCGCGTGCATTAGACGGCTGCGGTGCAATGCCGCACGCACCGCATGCCGCATTTTAGCATACCCCTATATATATATATATATATATATATATATATATATATATATATATATATATATATATATATATATATATATATATATATATATATATATATATATATATATATATATATATATATATATATATAGGGGAGGGATACTCTTACTCATGGCATCATGTAACATCCGCCCCAAACACATAAGATATTGTCCGCTTTGCCCGTGCTCGCACGAGGACTTCCCAGGGGGTCACCCATCCTGGTACTACTCTCGCCCGAGCACGCTTAACTACGGAGTTCTTACGAAATCCGTAGCGGCGCACGTTTTTAAAACGCGTCTTCTATGTTTGGAGGGAAAATTATATAACTAGCTCAGGATCTCCTTCTCTCCATGCGATGTGGGGCTAACTCATGGCATTGTACATCTCACCTCACCTCACCTCACCTCATCCATCTTGGTATTCCCGCCTCAGGAGTCTTGGCTCTTGGCTCTTGGCCTATTGGATCTTGGTCGTCACAATCCACCCCCTTTAGGGCTACACGTCCTCGTGTAGGGTTAGACCGCCCCATCCCGAGGAGAACCGGCTCTGATACCATTTTGTAACATCCGCCCCAAACACATAAGATATTGTCCGCTTTGCCCGTGCTCGCACGAGGACTTCCCAGGGGGTCACCCATCCTGGTACTACTCTCGCCCGAGCATGCTTGACTATGGAGTTCTTACGAAATCCGTAGCGGTGCACAGTTTTAAAACGCGTCTTCTATGTTTGGGAGGGGAAATTATATAACTAGCTCATGATCTCCTTCTCTCCAGGCGATGTGGGGCTAACGTATGGCCTTGTACACCTCACCTCACCTCATCCATCTTTGCATTCCCGCCTCAGTAGTCTTGGCTCTTGGCCTATTGGATCTTGGTCGTCACACATCAAATGTTAGAAAATTTACCGACCGTTCATAAAAACCGTTAACTTGATTATCAAATTTGATGCCCTTAGAAGTTTTAGAATTTGATGAAAATTTGTGAGGATGATCAACATGGTATAGGTAGTATGCCTATCAAGTTTCATCAAATTATGAAACCTATAGGGGGGTTTCGCACAAGGTTTCGCAAATAAGGAGTTTCTTACTGGATTGGCCCTCTCTCTCTCTCTCTCTCTCTCTCTATATATATATATATATATATATATATATATATATATATATATATATATATATATATATATATATATATATATATATATATATATATATATATATATATATATATATATATATATATATAGGATCAGGATCGGATGACCCAGCAAATAACCCAGCACCCTTTGATGCACCGAGAGAGAGAGAGAGATAGAGAGAGAGAGAGAGAGAGAGAGAGAGAGAGAGAGAGAGAGAGAGAGAGAGAGAGAGAGAGAGAGAGAGAGATCGGGGTGGGGGAAGATTTAAGGAGCGCATGTTGGCAGAGAGAGAGAGAGAGAGAGAGAGAGAGAGAGAGGTGGGGGAAGATTTAAGGAGCGCATGTTGGCAGCTCATTGATGCTTATCTCGTGGCCGCTGATTGCGTATCGTGGGATTGTAACAGGTTGTGGCTGGGATTGTGGGATCATAATTTGAAATTTAAAACGCTCCATTCTACTCGTTAATGTGACATGTGCCCTCTTCTTTAAATCCTAAAGCACAGATTCATAGAATTCAAACACCGGATATAAAAGAGAGATCATAGCACACTTGTAAACAAATCAGAAGGTTATATTTGGATTTTTTTAAAAAAAAATTAGAGTACAAAAACGTTGTTGTCACCGTCGTCGACCCTTTTGTAAGCAATTGATCGTGGTGAGCGATTCAAATATAGATGTTAATGTATAGATAAGGGTCGGGTTATATATACAGTCGGGTCGAGTTATGTGTGTATACATGTACATATATATTGGGCTTCAGTCCCTCAATGAGAAGCATATCATTCTCTCCAAACCCTAGCCTCCATCTTCTATCATGGTATCAGAGCTCCGGGTTCTCTCGTAGTGACGATGACGGCGACGAAGACGATCCTCTCCGGCAGCCCCTCTTCCTCTGGCCCTTGAATAGCCTCCCCCTGTCTCCTCTGACCACCCCGCAGCCCCCCCTGCCTCCTTCGACCACCCCGCAGCCCTCCATGCCTCCTCCGACCACCAGCAGCCCCCCTGCCTCCTCCGACGACCCTGCAGCCCCCCCTGCCTCCTCCGGTCACCCTGCACCACCTCGCAGCGCCCCCTGCCTCCTCCGACAACCCCACAACCCCCCTACCTCCTCCGACCACCCCATAGCCCCCCCTGCCTTCCCCACCCCCGCAGCCCCCTCTGACCCCTCCCCTCTACCCCCCCGGCCCTCCCGATCTCTTCCCTCCACCCGCCCGGCCCTCCCGACCCCCCCTTCATCCGCCCGACCCACCCCGGCCTCTCCTCCACCCGGCAGCCCCCCCCCCCCCCCCTCCGGCCTCTCCTCCACCCGGCAGCCCCCCTCCTCCGGCTTCTCCTCCGCCCGACAGCCCCCCCTCTACCCAGCAGCCACCTCCGGCCTCTCCTCCACCCGGCAGCCCCCCCTCCGGCCCCCTCTGTACCCCGCAGGCCCCCCTCCACCCTCCCCTGCACCCTCTGAAGCCCCACCGCCCCCCTTCTCCTCTGTATGGACTGCCTTAGACCTCCCTTATACCGGCTCGCCCCCGTACTTCAGGGGTATGGCTTCCTACAGCATCTCTCGGCTCCCATACTGCCTGCACACAGTCGTTGATCGTCGAGTCCCTCCGTCTCCTCATTTTGATGGTATTCTCGGGCCACGTCCCTCCACCACGTCAGTCGACTGTGGACGTCGTCAGGGTCCCCTCCGCCATGATGGCGAGACTGCTGCTGCTGCTGATCTCCCTATTCTAGCACCGCCTGCCATCACTCCTGCTCCGTCTCGGTCTTACTCCGACCACCTCCAGCGCTTTGAGGAGTTACTGTTGCGATACCTCGCCTCCACCAGCTTTTCGACAGATCACAGTCTTTCTGCCACTCCGGGTACTTCTGCTCAGTCTCGGTCTTACTCCGACCGCCTCCAGCTTTTGAAGAGTTACTGTTTTGATACCTCGCCTCTACCAGCTCTTCGACAGCTCACAGTCTCTCTGCCACTCCGGGTACTACTGCTCCATGGATCTTCGACTCGGGTGCCTCCTTCCACCTTACCTCTGATCCTTCTGTCCTCACGGACTGTAGCCCTGCTCCTACCCACATGGGGATCCACACTGCTGACGGGACTCGTGTACCCATTTCGCAGTGTGGATCCATCACCCCTGCCTCTGATCCTACTGGTCGCCTAACCTTACCTCGTGTTCACCTTGCTCCCCGCTTAAACATTAACTTAATATTTGTTAGTTCTCTTTGTGACTCGGGCCTGATCGTTACATTTACTTCTTCTTGTTTTGTGTAGGATCCGCGGACGGGTCAGAGAGTTGGGCTGGGTCGTCGAGCAGGGGGACTCTATCAGTTGGATCACCTACAGGTTCCCACTTCCACTCCGTCAGCTCTGTCTGTTACCTCTAAAGCTGATTTGTGGCACAGAAGGTTAGGTCAGATATCCAGTGATCGACTCCAAAGCGTTTTTCACTTTGGCGCTTTGGGTCGGGTGTCCTTCTGTCTGCACTGGGTGTCGATTAGCAAAGCACCTTGCTATTCCTTTTTCTACTAGTGTTTCCCGTTCCAACGCCCCTTTTGATCTCGTGCACTCTGACGTGTGGGGTCCTACTCCAGTTGCCTCTTTTACTAGTTTTTTGTATTATGTGAGCTTCATAGATGATTACTCCCACTGCACCTGGGTCTATCTCATGCGTCACTGCTCCGAGATTCCTCATATTTACAGGACCTTCACTACTATGCTTCATATCCAGTTTGGTCGGCGCATTAAGACTTTTCTGATGCAGGCACCAATAAGGCACACTACAATCCTGAACCCTTTTAGGGTTTTCTTCGGTCAATGACTAGGGTTTATTTATCAATATAGCGCAGTAAGCCTCAAAAGGACAGCAAACAAAGTTATCTTACGCAGTTCTAAAATTCTATGCCGTCGACATTAAGCAGGATTAAGATTTAAACAATAGAAACACAAGATTATCACAAAACAGATTTCAGCATATAACAGGATTAATTCGCAGCAGTAAGTATTGCAATAAAACAGTAGGCTTGCATCAGATTTTCATAAAGAAAAGGGCTACGGATGCTTGCTAGGGTTACCGACAGACTATAGATGGCGAATCTATTAAACTGGCATAAATTATGGCTTCAACTAGAGATGAAAAAGGATGATGACGGCTGTGATGCGGAGCGAAGGCAATGGAAACTAATGAAAACGAAGCGGATGCGATGGAAGAATAAAGGAAAGGATAGATACTGCCTGGGGTTTCCCGCCGTGGGTCGATTGCAAGGATGCGCCGACGATCCTGCACACGGAGCAAGGCCGGACGTCGGGAGAAGCCGGAACCTTCGGAAAACGAAGCCCAAAGCCTTCACGAGGCGAAGTCGTGGAATCGGCGAGGATCGGGGACACGAGTCTCGCCCGGAAGCACTCACGAAGAGGCACGAATTTCAGCAACTATCAAAATCTGATTTCTTCTTTTCTTCTTCATCTTTTTGTAGGCTAGGGTTTTGTTTTGTATGGCTCAGATCAAAGGCTAATTAGGTTTAGATGGTTTGGATGCAAGGGATCAAGAAAGGCAAGAAAAATAGAGAGAAATAAGGGAGAGAAGAGAGAGAGAAGAGAGGGAACGGAATAAGGGTCGGGCGGCCTCGGTTTCCGCGCGGAAGGGGGTGGGGCCGGTCGGTTCACGGGAAAAGAGAAGGGGGAGATCGGTAATGCAAATAGAAGCCCTATTGGGCTTAAGATAAGCCCATCTAAAGCCCTATGAAGCCCATAACTTGCCACGTCATCAAAATGGTGTTATTTCGCCATCTAACCGTCGGTTTCGAGATCTAATCTCGTCCGTCGGCACCCCGCAAACACACGCACCCATAATTTTATTAATACATGCTGAAACTCACCCGAGAAGACCCGGATTCAATCCGAAAAGCCCTCGGATGAGATCATGGACATCCCCCATGAACTGGGCAAGAACAGAAATAAAACTAAATGCTGAAATAAGGCCAAAAACAGGGAAAAATGGCCAAAAACTGAAATAAACGACTAACAAGCCCCAAACGGCTAATGTCATCCAAACATAAAACAAAAACGACAGTAAATAAATGTCTCCGACGATAAACGGAAGATGCGGCGATGATCTGAAGGTGCTGATCAGGTCTTCATCAATCGCTTCCGCTGCGAAAAACTCGTCCTCGAGTTTACGCCGAAAGACATCGCCGGTAGCAGGAGGGAGACCACCACCGTGGGAACGTCGCTCGGCCTGGATCTGATGATGAATTCCCAACAAGTGATGTCTCGGGCAGTCAACAACCTCTGGGCCCCTCGTGAAGAGATTGCTGGCGTCGAGCGAGGGCCAGAAGCTACTGAAGTACGTAAACAGAAGCACACGAGCGGTAGGTGGTCGGTCAGTCCCGACAAAGTCAAAGCGCGTAAGTGGCTCAGCTATCTGAAACTCCTCAACTGGCTCTGACTGTAGCTGTGGTGGAAGCTCCACGGAAGACGGAGGCTCCATGGGTGTCTCTGCTGTAGGAAGAACTGCAAGTGGAGGTGTCTCCTCTGTAAGCTCTGTGAAAGGTAGGAGAAGCCTCTCCGTAGTCACTACCGGAGGAAGTGGCTCCTCTGTAGGCACTGCTGAAGGTGGAAAGAGCTCCTCTGAAGCCACTGAAGGAGGAGGTGGCACCGCTGTAGGCACTGGAGAAGGCGGAAGGAACTCCTCTGTAGTCGCTGACGGAAGAGGTGGCTCCTCCGTAGGCATTGGCCGAGGAAGCTCCACAGGAGGCGGATGCTTCTCAAGTGGGGCCACTGGTGGAACCGGGTACTCCACAGGAGGTGGAGGCTCTGCTGGAGGTGGTGGCCTGCTGTATCGGGCAAGCCTCTGGTTCTGCTTCTCCCTCCATGCCAACTCATCCTCAATATCATCAAGTAAGAGCTGGGTTTCGATATATCTGATTTTCAAGGTTGGCACTGAAGGACTCCGTAAAACCCATTGAACAAAAGGTTTAGAAGATAGATCCAGGTCATGGGCTTGATCTCGAATCGAAGAGGAGTATCTACGTTCCATCGAAGATCTCGGGAAAAGGGTAGGACATGGCTCAAGAGATTTATATAGCCTGACAAATTGTTTATAGGTGTGGGTATCTAGTGGGTCAAGCGAATAAGGATGGGATCGGACGCGACGACAGGACATGGTGTCAGATACACGATGCAATCCTAACGCTAGACGTAAACCTAACACTAAATGCAAATCAAGCACGCAAGACGATGACCTATGCAAAATCAGCAAAGAAAAGATTAGGGTTTGCTGAAATTCAGCACTCAAAAGAAACCCGAACAGGTTCTTTCGAGCTCTGATACCAACTTGATGCAGGCACCAATAAGGCACACTACAATCCTGAACCCTTTTAGGGTTTTCTTCGATCAATGACTAGGGTTTATTTATCAATATAGCGCAGTAAGCCTCAAAAGGACAGCAAACAAAGTTATCTTACGCAGTTCTAAAATTTTATGCCGTCGACATTAAGCAGGATTAAGATTTAAACAATAGAAACACAAGATTATCACAAAACAGATTTCAGCATATAACAGGATTAATTCGCAGCAGTAAGTATTGCAATAAAACAGTAGGCTTGCATCAGATTTTCATAAAGAAAAGGGCTACGGATGCTTGCTAGAGTTACCGACAGACTATAGATGGCGAATCTATTAAACTGGCATAAATTATGGCTTCAACTAGAGATGAAAAAGGATGATGACGGCTGCGATGCGGAGCGGAGGCAATGGAAACTAATGAAAACGAAGCGGATGCGATGGAAGAATAAAGGAAAGGATAGATACTGCCTGGGGTTTCCCGCCGTGGGTCGATTGCAAGGATGCGCCGACGATCCTGCACACGGAGCAAGGCCCGACGTCGGGAGAAGCCGGAACCTTCGGAAAACGAAGCCCAAAGCCTTCACGAGGCGAAGTCGTGGAATCGGCGAGGATCGGGGACACGAGTCTCGCCCGGAAGCACTCACGAAGAGGCACGAATTTCAGCAACTATCAAAATCTGATTTCTTCTTTTCTTCTTCATCTTTTTATAGGCTAGGGTTTTGTTTTGTATGGCTCAGATCAAAGGCTAATTAGGTTTAGATGGTTTGGATGCAAGGGATTAAGAAAGGCAAGAAAAATAGAGAGAAACAAGGGAGAGAAGAGAGAGAGAAGAGAGGGAACGGAACAAGGGTCGGGCGGCTTCGGTTTCCGCGCGGAAGGGGGTGGGGCCGGTCGGTTCAAGGGAAAAGAGAAGGGGGAGATCGGTAATGCAAATAGAAGCCCTATTGGGCTTAAGATAAGCCCATCTAAAGCCCTATGAAGCCCATAACTTGCCACGTCATCAAAATGGTGTTATTTCGCCATCTAACCGTCGGTTTCGAGATCTAATCTCGTCCGTCGGCACCCCGCAAACACACGCACCCATAATTTTATTAATACATGCTGAAACTCACCCGAGAAGACCCGGATTCAATCCGAAAAGCCCTCGGATGAGATCATGGACATCCCCCATGAACTGGGCAAGAACAGAAATAAAACTAAATGCTGAAATAAGGCCAAAAATAGGGAAAAATGGCCAAAAACTGAAATAAACGACTAACAAGTCCCAAACGGCTAATGTCATCCAAACATAAAACAAAAACGACAGTAAATAAATGTCTCCGACGATAAACGGAAGATGCGGCGATGATCTGAAGGTGCTGATCAGGTCTTCATCATTTTCGGTCTGATTGTGCCCAGGAGTATCTCTCCTCTGAGATACGCGAGATCCTTCAGACTTACGACACTCTTCACCAACAGCCGTGTCCCCACACCCATGAACAAAACGGAGTCGTCGAGCGCAAACATCGCCATGTCCTCGAGACAGCACGGACTCTACTTCTGTCTGCTTCTGTTCCACATTCTTACTGGGCTGAAGCTGTCTTGATTGCTGTTCACCTCATCAACATCACTCTATCCTCATCCCTCTCAGGTGTTTCCCCGTACGAGCGGCTTTACTCCATATCTCCTGACTACTCTCTTCTTCGTACCTTTGGGTGCACGTGCTTCGTCCTCCTCCCCCCCCATGAGCGCACCAAACTCTTTGCTAGGTCTGTTAGGTGTGTTCACTTAGGACTCAGTCGAGAGTACAAGGGCTATCGGCGCTACGATCCCTTGGCTCGCCGGATCCGTGTCTCTCGCCACGTCTCATTTGTAGAGGATGTCCCATATTTTTCCACCGAGTCCCGAGATCTTCCCTCACCACTTTCGTCATCTTCTACGTCGTCACCCCCTCTCACCATCCCCTTCCTACCTCCGTATCCTGCTCCCACGCCCACCTTCCCAGTTGAGCCTCCTCTACCTTCCTCGTCTCTCCTGTCTCCATCACTTCCACCTCCACCTCCACCTCCACCTTCCTCGTCTCCACCACCTCCCCCCGCCACCTCCCTCTCTCCTGTCACCTCCACCACCACCACCTATCACACGTGTCTACACTCGTCGCTCCACACTTCCTCCCACTGAGACTGTCTCTACTGGTACTACTTTGCCTGCAGCTGCTTCCACCTCTCCGGTCGCGGATCCTGGTCCTGTTCGACGCTACCCTTCGCGCGAACATCACCCTCCTGACATATATACTTCTCCCCTGATAGGTTTGGTTACTTTGTGTTTACTCCTGTTTCTCCTGACACTTCTAGATACTTTATTGTTGCCTCCTACTCTCCGTCCTACCAGGCCTTTCTTATAGCTCTTCACACCCACCGGGAGCCCCAGTCGTACCGTGAGACAGTTGTACACCCAGAGTGGCGACAGGCCATGACAGTCGAACTTGAGGCCTTTCAGTGGACTCAGACGTGGGATTTAGTTTCTTGTCCCACTGGTGTGGTTCCTGTTAGCTGCAAATGGATCTTCAAGATCAAGACTCGACCTGATGGGTCCATTGAGCGGCATAAAGGCGCGCCTTGTTGCTTGTGGTTTCTCCCAGGAGTATGAGATTGACTACGAGGAGATGTTTGCTCCAGTGGCTTGGATGACTACCGTTCGCACCCTCTTAGCTGTGACAGCTGCTCGAGGGTGGCCTCTACATCAGATGGATGTGACCAACGCATTTCTCCACGGTGATCTCTCAGAGGAGGTATACATGGCTCCTCCACCGGGCGTCCCTGCTCCTTCAGGTCACGTATGTCGTTTGCGCCTAACCATCTATGGGCTCAAGCAGGCCCTCGTGCCTGGTTTGAGCGATTCTGCAGTGCAGTCCTGGTCGTCGGGTTTATTGAGCGTCACTCTGACTATGCCCTGTTCACTCGCTCCTCCAGTAAGGGTATTGCAGTTCTTCTTCTCTATGTGGATGATATGATAATCACCAGGAATGACAGTGCCACCATAGCGTCCCTTCAGCGCCATCTCCAGAGTCAGTTTTAGATGAAAGATCTAGGCCCTCTTCGCTACTTTTTGGGCCTCGAGATTGTCCGATCAGCTAGTGGTCTGTTAGTCTCCCAGCAAAAGTACATCTTCGATATCTTTGCTGATGCTGCTCTTACTGACTCTCGCACTGCTGACACACTCATGAAGCTCAATTTGAAGCTTCTTTCTACAGATGGTGAGCCACTCCAGGATGTCTCCCGCTACCAGAGGCTGGTTGGGATGCTCGTCTACCTCACTATGACCCGGCCAGACATTGCCCATGCTGTTGGCATTGTCAGTCAGTTCGTTCAGGCTCCCCGTTTGGTTCACTATGCAGCAGCCATTTGGATTATCCGCTACTTCCGAGGCACCATCATCCGCTCACTACTTTTTCCCTCTACCTCTCCGTTGGTACTGCATGCCTACTCCGATGCAGATTGGGTAGGAGATGTAGCCACTCGCCGTTCTACTATCGGATACTGTGTGTTCCTTGGTGATTCTCTCATTTCTTGGCGAAGCAAGAAACATGAGTCTGTTGCTCGCTCAAGCACCGAAGCTGAATACAGGGCTATGGCTTCCACCACCGCAGAGATTGTCTGGCTTCGCCGCCTTCTACTAGACCTGTGAGTTGTGATATCCGGGCCCACGCCTCTCTTCTGTGACAACCGGAGTGCTATTCAGATTGCTAGCAATCCGGTATTCCATGAGCGGACAAAACATATTGAGGTTAATTGTCACTATGTTCGCCAGGAGTTTCTCGACCACACCATCTCCTTGCCATTCATTTCATCATCGGAGCAGACTACTGATTTTCTGACAAAGCCCCTTACGATTGCTCGCTTCCGGTATTTTATCGGCAAACTCTCGGTCCATGATCCACTGTGAGTTTGAGGGGGAGTGTTAATGTATAGAGATGGGTCGGGTTATATGTACAGTCGGGTCGGGTAGTTATGTGTGTATACATGTACATATATATTGGGCTTCAGTCCCTCAATGAGAATCATACCATTCTCTCCAAACCCTAGCCTCCATCTTCTATCAATAGAAAAAAGAAATAATTGACCGATTCAAATAATTGAATCGTTCTAATTATGGATTTTTTTTTTCGAGCGGCTAGATAAGTAAGCAATTGACCTTGGTGATAAAAAGAAAGAGAGAATCAAGGGGAGGGAGTTGGTTGACGGGGGAATAAAGATCGTGCGTTGATTTTTGAACGAATGGTTAAATCTATTCGGTCCATATTTATCTAGTCAGTTTATTCTCTTTTGTCAAGTCAGTTTGTTGTTCAATTTTTGTCTAGTCATATTGTAGACTGTTGTGCCATGTTATATAGATTAAATAAAAACATAAAAGTGGCTGTTTTACGTTATAATGAATTTAGATCTCAATATGTTCATTGCTTCTCTTAACGAAAATAAGTTTAGTTCAAAATATAATTAGCTAGCTTGGACTTGTACTACATAAACATAATTGGGATGAGACAGGATGGGACGGGTTTGGGTTTTTACTAGTATGAGTGAAATGGATTTGGGATTGATCATTCAAACCCGACACAGATTTGATACAAATTTTTTTTTGTTAGGACGATTAGGACTGGCAATTTCGGAATCGACATGGCATACCTGACACTACCCGACACAAAGTTAGCGGGTCTGGGTCAGGGCTAAACAGGTTCGAGTCGTAAACGGGTCGACACGATAGACCCGTTTAATAAACTGGTCGGGTCCGGGTTTAGGGTCTGGACACGATAGACCCGTTTAATATTCAACGGGGTGTGTCGGGTCGGGTCGGATCTACCCGCAATCCGATACTGTAATATATAGTATCAGCGGGTCTATCGGGTTAGGTCGGATCAGGTCAACTGAATAAACCCGTGTGGTAAACGGGTCTAACAGGGCTTATCGGGTCTACCCATTTATAAACGGGTCGGGTACGGGTTTAGGATCTAAACACGATTAGTTAAACGGGTCGGGTCCGGTTCTAGGGGTTTTAGACACGACACGAACCCGACCGGACACGACCCATTGCCACCCCTAGGAGGATGGTTTGGAAGTTCGAACATGATATTTCTTAGCGGACGGGGTCGGGATGGGCGGACCCGTCCCAAACCCGACCCGTTGTCATCCCTACGTACCGGTCGAACGTAGAAAACAGGAAAGCGGCAGAAAGGGGAACCAACAAGACCACCGCCTCCCATCTCTCCGCCGGGATGGGTTTCCGATTCCGTGATCTGACCGCCTTTCACCGGACCTACCGTGCCGCGAGGGCATCTCCTTCACAGCGCCGGAGCGGCGCTTCAAACGGTGATCATCTCCTCCTCCTCCTCCCCCTCTCGGCGGACCACCAGAATCATTCCAGAACCGGCCGGAGGTGGCACGTGGGTCACTCCCACGACTCCCAAGGCCACCACCTCGGGTTGAAGATACAGGAGGCGGACGGCGTCTTCCGGCTGGGGCTCGCCGCCGACGTAGCTCTGGCCGTTGGAAAGTCTCTCACCGGGTACCTCTCCGGCAGCACCGCGATCATTGCCGACGCCGCCCATTCTGTCTCCGATATTGTACGTAGCAGCGGATGATGCTTATTCTTCGATTTCATATTCTCCTTGTTTAAATAGAATTTGATCAATTGCTCCTGTTAATTGTCTGGAAAATTTACATTTTTTTATTCCCCAAGAAACTATAGAGACATCAAGGAACAAAAACAGCTGACAAATTTCAGTTAGGGTAAATTACACTTTGCCCCCCTGAAGTTTAGCTCAAAAACACTTAACCCCCTAAAGTTTGAAATGTTAGCACAATACCCTCTTTTGTCAACTACTTAATTTCCTCATTTGGTAATTTTTGTCTGATCAAAACTGAATTGAAGGGGGCAAAATGTAGTTTTTTAACTATAGGGGGTTGAGTGTTTTTGAGCTAAACTTCAGGGGGGACAAAGTTTAATTTACCCAAATACCAAATCCCTTGACTACAATTATAGTGGCATCGGAAGGAATATGGTTTAAGGGGCGCTCGAAATTAGACCAAATGTACGCAATGATTACAATGTCTGAGATGATTAGTACATGAATGCATAATTATATCTTTTGAGGTTGGTTGTCCAAATGAGTTTGCCAGAACCAAAAGTAAACATACGATGATTAGACATTTGCATGAGATTCCGTGAACCTTCTTTTATAGAAATAATGTCATGCCTCCGATTCATACATTTCCATCAAAATCCATTTTGATTATTTATCTCTTATTGGCACCTTTGATCACCTTTGTGCGCAAGCACCTTTCCTAATCATGGAGAACCTGTGACACATCTCATTGGAAGGGGGTTCCCACTTGCATCTAAATTAACAGGTTGGTTTCAAGTTGAATTTCTTCTTACTTGAGCTCTTGGTTCACATTAAATTTGTTATTAAATTACATTTTTGCCTCTGTTCATTTATTTTTTTTCCTCCTTTCACTCCTTTAATTCTTAGATGTAGATTTGAACCCTTTTATTTTTTAGTTTTTGGTGATTTGTTTTGCTGCAATTGCTTTAATTTTCGTGCTAAAGTTCTTTAAAGTCTTTTTATTAGCGATTTAGGGTTTCTCTTATATTTATGTGATTCTTGGAGCACATATTCTTTTTTGACACCCCCCCCCCCTCCCCTCCGCGCGCTCCAAAATTAAAAAACCAACATTTCATACCCTTTTCTCCAATATCTTAGAAGGTTCTGATGTGGACCTTGAAGGGCTATCAAACTTACATGTTTGCTTTGTTTCAGTGTAACTTGACCTTAATGGTTGTGATATATCGGTCTTATTGATGGCAAATATCCCCTGTGAGAGTGGGGATGCTTAACATGGTATGGTCACATCTAATGGAGGTTTCAATAGGCTAATGCATCTGAAAAAGTGAAGCCTTGACAAATGACAAGCTTCAGTTCATCACTGTAGATTTACCTTTTAGTTCAATTATTATTAGCTATAGGCTTAATTTTAGTCAATTAAATATATAACATTTTTCATTAGTTTTTGCCTTTGGACGACTTCTTTTAATTTTCAGAAGGGGGGCTAAAATACAAAATTGAGTAAATACTTTTCTGAAAATTATATTTTAATAGGGGCAACCAACCCCTTTCTAGATCCTAAAATTTTGGATATCAAAATTTTCTCCCACAAAGAGAGGAGTTCATGACTCCTCTTACCAATGGGTTCCATCCAAGGGAGAGAGGAGTCATGGAACTCCCTTTCCCGTGGGAGAAAGGAGTCATATCCTCCTCCCCAGGTTGTTCTTCGAGAAAGAGAGCCTGGTTGGCCCTCTTTTTCTTCCAAAATCAATTGCTCAAATTCTACAAAAAAGTTGGAAATCGGGAAAAAAATTTGAAAGAGCTGCAGAATTCAAATCACACTTGTTTTCTTAATAATTCTCTAGTAGTAGTAATGTGATATTTATCAAGCTAATACATGGCATTTTGATTTAATTGGTACAAGTTAGAATGAGAATTTGTTCATATGTAAAGTTGAAAATTATCTTAGACAACACATTAGTAACTTAAGCAGCCCCATCAAATGAGCTGAATGCTACCAGCAAGGCAGCAACCAAGAGCCTATTACATGACTCAATCGGGATAAAACTTGTAAGTTGTAACACTTCCCCCAGCTCATTCACAGGAAGTCTATTGGAGGCAGTTGGGTTTCCCATTGACATATTTGTGGATGATCTACAATATTTGATGATAATCCAGCATCGAATCGTATATGGCTATATATGCCAAGTAAATTCAACACATTCAACCTCCTTTTCTTCCATAAAAAATCTGATATATTTATTTTTTGCTAAGGAATCCTGGAGATCTTTGCGGCAAAGGAGTACATTGAATCCAGAAGTCATCTTTGGCCTTAATTATTGACAGATTCACCTAATGAACACGTGAACACATTTTGTAATGCGAATACATCTGGTTGATGTTGAGAACACATAGCAACAACTCTGTATGTATTTTAATCCACGTAAAGGCCAAACCTGTGATGCTAATCAACCTTTCGTTGCAGCATTCATGCACATGAAGATATGGTTGCTGTTACCAATGGTTTGACTATGACCTTTGTAGATCTTTGTAGATATAACTATTTGTTACTTTCGATGCATCTATTCTCCGCCTAATTTTCTGTATTATCAGGATGTTGCATTTTACATTTTCCCACTATCCTTCTGTCCATTCTTTCTCTTGCAACTGAGGGATGCCTCTGATTATCTTCTTTCTGCAAATGTGATGCACTTGGAAGTTCTCTTGTTTTGCTAACATCATTAAAATCATTTGGAATCTTTAATGAATTAATTTTGCAGGTCCTCAGTGGTGTCGCTTTGTGGTCATTTAATGCTGCCAAGGCTCCCAAGGACAAAGAACACCCTTATGGTCACTCTTGATTTTGTACTTGGATTCTACTCGAATACTTCCGAACGATGCATGACTTTCTGTATTTATTACTGATTGTATCACTAGTAGTAGTTTCATGATATAAGTTTTATTATTTTCAGATAGGGGTTCCGGTAGAAAATGCAGATGACCTTACTTCACTTAAGTGCTCAGTTAGATCCGTTTTTTCTAGGATTATCCGAGTCATCCAGATAATTGCTTTTTAACTTATGTTTATTGAAATATACATAGACATTATCTCGTATTACTTATCAGATATCCCTGTTTTTGCATAGAATCTGATGCCAATCATGTTCCTGTTGGCCAATAGAAATTATATTTATAATAACCTGAAGAAGATGAAAAGGCTAGATTTTGTTAAGAATGTGATAAATATATGAGATTTAGCTTCATTTGCTCTTCTGCAATGTTTGGTGCTCTGTTTTCCTCTGTATAAGTTCTGCCACCTCTTTGTACCCTTTTGGCTTTTGTGCTACCTCGTGGAATGATGTGCATCATGTACTTGCTTAGCTCATTTGACAATTGCGCCATCTTGAGAACTGCCAAACTGTGTTCATGATGCATACTTGACAGGCTGCTTCAGTGCATTCTTGGACTTGTTAAATCTTCCAGAGTTGTCCTCCACATATTTGATGCATGAGGCTTTCTACTATTCCTCTATGGTGCTCTATGATTATGATTTATGAGAGCTTGCCAATAACTTGGCAACTTCATTCAAATCATTTCCATGGGATAGTTCCACCAATGTCAGCCCTTTGTCATTCAACTTTTTTTGCGGCTTTCGGAATTCGGGTTATATTGTTTTGTCGTAAACTATATTGAAGTTAGTCAATCATTGTTATTGACCTCTTTCTTCCACGAGAACTCTCACACTTTCTCCAATCTTCATTGTTGACCCATTTATTTTCTTGCTCAACGAGTAACCCTGACTCGTGTAGTTTTCTTTCTTCAAATATGCGAACTTCTTTCCCTCTTGAGCCAAGTTCTCGATCTGTGGTTCCTAGTTCAGCCAAACTTCTTTACTATGTGATTCCCAATCCCCTCTTGGCTCTCATACACATGGCTTTGCAGTTATCTTGTTTGCATGTGCAAGAGTTTGATGTGGTCTGCTTTCCTTGCTAGAGCTTGCTTTGGTTAGAACATGCATGCCGAGCCCACTAACTCTTGCTCATACGTAAGGTTTTTTTTCTCGCTGCTCACATGCGCACCAATTCATGCTAGTACTGGCATACTCATCCATGGTGTAAACACACTCAATAACACGTGCCAAAATGCTCGAGCAGCTGTATGCCTATGTGGGCTCAAGATAGTTGTATTACTTGTATACATGTACCAATCACATTACAACCATGTGGTCCATGCATCATCTGGTACCTTTCAAGTCAACACTAAGTCATCTGGTCCAAGGACTTGGCTTGAGTGTTGATTGCAAAGTATGCCTGGAAATCTCTTGATTGTCGTAGTCCAGCTACACGATGTGTGTGATCCAATTGTTTGAAAGAACTTTCGGCGAAATTTCAAGTGGAAGATATAACGTATGCCCTTGAACTCATGCCTGTATTAGTAGTACTTCCATATGTTAATTTGTGAAAATCCAGCAGAAGATGAGGTATAAGTACACATTTCTTAGGGGAAACAAGTTTGACCTAATCTATAACTTGAGGAGAAATGCTGGAAATGTAACCCAAATGTTACGAAGACATGCAGCCAAATATATACAATTTCATGTTTCACAGCATAATAAGGCAACATCACGTACTGATAGTATAAGTTAATACATGACACAATATACAGACTGCTGTACAAACATGTACAAAGGAAGAGATCTTAGCATAATATGCTTATACCCTATTGATCTTTGACACAGTTACTCTTTTGAAGAACAACATTTGTCCACCATTATTTTATTGATTTTTAAGAGCTGCTTCATTTTGAGTAGGGATGCTGTCGGATGCCAATAAATTTGATATTCGTGATACACATTTGTTCATTATGGGACAAAAACTGGGTAAATTTACTATTGATTCATAAACACTGTATTAGAACCTTAGAGACTAGTTGAGTTCAATATCTTTTTACATCTCTAAATTTTCGCCTCTTCATTATTATTTTGCTTTAGGTTGTGCCGACCTCAGATAGACGAAACCAAGGCGTTTCAGTTTACACCATCACTTGGGATTTTGGATGCTTCCTACGTCATTTTTTGTGATATGCTTTACACTTTTCTACTTATTTGAGACACAGAAAAACATAATATATGCTTCCTTTTTATCTACCTCAAAATGTTCTTATACTTTGTTTGCAACCTCTCCGTGTTTCTTGTTCTCATAAAATAATGTCTTTATACATCAAGCCGCTTTTGATATAATCTAAATTAATTGTGAAGCAAAGTCCCAACGTTTGGTTTGTCTTGTACATTGCTTGGAGTTGTTCTTCAAGTTTCTGGTTCTCTTTTCCTAATATTCAACTGGTAAGTATATACATTCCTGCACAGTTCAAGAAATACAAGCAATGTAGCTGCTAGATATGCACTTTTTGGGAAAGTGGCTATAAATTCTATGAGGTGAGGTGATGCTGCTTGGAAAAAATTGGTTAGGGTAGATATTCATGAGCAGCGATAATTAAGATGCTTGAGTGATTGTAATTGTCTTTGCCCTTTGTAGACATAAATTGGCCGAGACAATTTACTTTTGAAATACGATTAGGTTCAAGGCTATGATATAGAGAATTTAGATTTCCAGGATGATGTTTCAGTCATTGGTTGTGCATTTCCATAGTTTGTTATTAAAAGGGATCAGAGAAAAGGGAAATTGATGAAAGCTCAGCGATCTTGTTAGGGAAAGCAAACCCTAGTGTGTGTGTGTGTGTGTGTGCGCGCGCGCGTGCGCGAATGTGTATGTGTGTATTACAGAATAAGTCAATACACATAAAATGTAACTGTATCTATTAAGAGTAAGTCAATACGGACAAATGTTGATACAACACAACGTATGTAAATCCTACTCAATGCCCTTCAACTCAGGTTGGTTATCTACTGAGAGTTTGCCAAAATAAAAGGAGAAACACCGCACCATTCAAGAAAAAAAAGAGACACCGGATAATATGCAATTCTTGAAAAGTCCACAATCTAATTCAAAAGGCTTATATGGAATGGAGTCATGGACAATGTCCAAGCCAGATGACAAACTGAGTGATAATTAACCTCAATGTACTTGGTTCTCAGGTGAACCGTGAGATTGTTCAAAATCTGAATGTCGTTTTTGTTATTTGTGTGTAATAGAGTAAGAGTAGTGGTGGGACACCCATATCCCGACGTAATGGCTGAGTCCAGATTGCCTAAGAAGTGGTTTACACCATCACCTAATATTTTACTTCAATAGGGGAATGAAAGATAATATCCTTTTCATTGGCACTACAAGATGACGTAGTCACAAAGAAAGGTAGAATACCTAGTGAGAGAGGGTTGAATAGTAATGTTACCTGCTCAATCAATATCATCGTAAGTGTGTAACCAATCTTAGGTGGTTGAGGGTAAGAACTAAGAAGATAGGGTGCGATATCATGCACTGAAGATGTCAGTTAATTCAACGAATCATGGAGTAGTCAGTCGTGCGAGGACAACACACACTGCATAAAGAGAAGGCTGACAGCCTATCGTGGTGGATATTATGAAGGGGTTCACCATTGCGAACCTTTGGGGGAGGCAGGGTATTTTCAAACTTCACAGTTCTCTATCTAGTCAATGCAACAGTTTTATGTAGTGGATTCGTTGTAAGCAGAACCACACTGAAACTAGAAGAGCTCTGCCATGCGCTTAAATTATACTTAAGAAATTTTACTGACTGGTTTTTTTAAAATTTCATTCTAATTGGCACATTGACAAACAAGCTACCCATGGCTGATTTAGTAGCACTCCATTATTTTAGTTTATTGGTCAGAAGACTTGGAACCTATTTTCTTTAGGTTCCTTACAAAGCGATACGAATCCTGCATATTTGACTTTTGCCTACTTGGTCATGCTACTGCATTAATGAATCATTGCCTCTCATTCTCTTTACAGGACATGGTAAGTTTGAGACACTAGGAGCTCTTGGAATTTCCTGTATGCTTTTGGTGACCTCAGGTGGTATTGCCTGGCATGCCATCGATGTTCTGCAAGTATGAGCTTATTCTCTTTTGTTGATTTCAACTTTAGTTTCTGACTTGAACAACTCTTTAATTTAAGGATTCTTTATTATGCTTTAGATATTACTGATGGTTGGTGGATAATCTTGGTGTTCCTGTAGCTTTCTATTGATGAATTACAGTTCTTAATTTAGTTTTCATATACTTATTCATTTGCATTATATATATCCGTACTACCTGTGTTTTTGAACTTTCAGGGTTTACTGTCATCAGCTCCGGATATGATTAATCATACACTGCAACATGACCATGATAAGCATGGTTCTGGTGGCCATCATCACGGGATTGACTTCGATCACCCTGTCCTGGCATTGAGTATGACAATTGTGTCAATTTCTGTTAAAGAAGGGTATGCAGGATTTTCTTGAAAATCAATATATGTTGGCACAACAATTATAGTAGTTAATGGGCTATTGTTTAGGAACAAGAAACATCAATAGATTAGTTTATGCCTTTTTCTGTTTGCTGACGCTAGGTAGTTAAATATATCTGGGAACTACACTAATTCTCGACTTATTGTTTTTACATCTATACTTTAGAATTTTGCTAGTCACATTTAGCTGCAATTTTTCATGCATACATCAGTAGGAAAAGATGCTTTCGTAAAAGATTTCCTTACTGCTAGTTAGGTAATACTATTTAGCTTAACAATATTTTTCTTCCTTAATTCATTTAGCTGACATGAGCCAATAGATCTATCTTTTGGATGTCATCTTTACTAAAAATAATAGTTCCTCCTTAATTAGTAGAGTTTTCCTGTACAATTTGCATAAGCTATGTGACAAATAGCTGTTTTTTCTTACTAAAATAGGCTCTATTGGATCACAAAGAGAGCTGGGGAAAGGGAAGGAAGTGGGCTGATGAAAGCAAATGCATGGCACCACCGTGCTGATGCTGTGTCATCTGTTTTTGCTTTGATTGGTGTTGGTAAGAAACCTTTTCAATTTTTGATAGATGCTTATCAAAGTGTATATTGTCGCCGGTCATTGGAATAAAAATGAACAAACTTTCAAATCGTTAACTCTTCATTGTGTTTGTGCTCTATTTCAATGTGGCTTCTGGTTGGACTGAGTTTTGTCATGTTCTTGACAGTAATGTTATATGAGATTCCGGTATTAAGTTCGAATGGCTTCTAAGAAGTTCATATTTAGATTGATGTAAATTTATGCTTTACTAGGAGGAAGCAAGAGGAGAAAAAGAATAAACAAAATGAAAGATATTTCTTACCGGATTTAGATATGTCTGGTTGGGATTTAAATAATCAGAGATAATCTGTCTTTATATTTTTGTTTCTTATTTTAATCTTTGTTTGACTTTATATGGATTGGTTTAATCCTGTTGTTTCACTTTGGCTATTTGACTTATAATATGTCCTACAAAGATAAATCCAACTCTTATTAATCTTGCCTTCTATCCCCTTCATCTATACTCTTTTTTGTCTAGGAGAACAATGGAGGTTGCTCCTTGGTTGCATATGCGTAAATTGTGTATTCAACAATGTGCATTGTTAGAGAATGAACAAATGTATATACCTTGTGTTGGTTTCTCCTTTCTTGGGTGGTATGTTCACCATGTTGATAACCACGCTTATTTCCTTGTTTATATACCAGGGGTTTTTCCCCTAGAAAGCATAAGGTTCATTTGCTCCCCAAATGTTACATGTGGTCAAAGATTCGACTCTCGATCTATCGTTGGTGATCCATTATCACCGACATCCTATTTCGGCTACTTGTCGGAGCTATGATTTTGCTGATCCTTCCTCGGAGCTATGATTTTTCATCTCCGGCCCCGTCTTCTATCGGATTTCATTCTCGGTCATATTCTCCTCCCCAATGTGGTTGAAGATCATCATCGGAAATCTTCTTCGGCTATTAGATCTCGATTCAACTCAGTTGTGGTAGGTCTCTGTTCTCTGTTTTTGATCCTTGGCCATTAGTCCCACGATTGAGACTCTTATCGACTACCGACGACTGACGAGAACTGTCATCGGCCATCCTTCCTTGATCTTACCTTCCTTCGTCAAAGGGAAGTCCTTGGATCACCATCACTATAGAAGAACTTGGTGGCAGTGTTGTTGTGCTTGTTGCAAGTTGCGCTCGCTGTGATGTCCAAGTCCACTTGCTGATGCTGGTGGTTATACCCATAGTTACCAAGTCGGAAGTCGGAAAAAATCGGCTAGGGAAGAGATCGAAAAAATCGGGAAAGTCGTGAAAGAGTCGGGAAACAAATGATAGAATTTTAAAATATATTTATTTAATATAATGTGCCTCTATAAATCTCCAGATACGACCAAATTACTTGATTGCACATCTTTTAATATAGGGTGCCATCAACCTGTCTCTTTCTTGTCCACCCTCGGTCCTTGTATTACTTTGTCTCCCTGTTGGGTCTCCTTTGGTTTTTCTTGGTCATGGATTTTCTTTTTGTTACTCCCTTTGGTCGCTTGTGGGATCATTAAATTTCCATAGATGGTATAGTTTGTCATGCAATTTGTCCTTTGGTCCCGATAATCTAGGATATCACTGTGTCCACTTTTGAAACTTTTAAGTTCATTTCCCTCCTCTTGCCTTACCGAACATCCATATGCGTTATCTATGCAATCAAAGTCGGCAGTCGGCCCTAGTCGGCCAAGGGCCGACTAGGACTAGTCGGGAGTAGTCGGGACTAATTCGGGACTAGTCGGCCAAAACTTATTCTAACCCCTCCCCCCCTCCCTAAACATATATGATATATGAACTAGCATAAATGTCAATAAGTATATGATATTAGTCGGTTAATAACAATACATACCTTCACACTTCACAGCATGGGTATAAATACATAAGTAACAGTCTAACATAACACAGTTGTATTGGTTTCATGCTCATGTCAAAAGACTCAGAACTAAGAATTCATCACAATATTTGTTTGATGATGTTTAATCAGTGAACAACCCCAATTTTGATTATAGGGTTATATGGATATCAACAAATAAACTAATTATTTGTCTATGTTTTTATCTGAGATTCTCAGGTGCTCAACAGATGATTACATGGAAGAGTCATAGTTGTGAGTCTTGCGACTCAAGACTTTGAGCCAATGTAAAAAAATCCAAACAAAATTGCTTGCAAAGATTCATTTCAAAAAAAAAAAATTGCTTGCAAAATGCTGCCTAGGGACTAGTCGGCAGTCGTTAGTCGGGGACTAGTCGGGTCTAGTCGGGGACTAGTCGGGATTCTGCCCAGCAATGACGGAATCGAAATTAATCGGTCGGCAGAATGCCGCCCAGGGACTAGTCGGGGACTAGTCGCCGACTAGTCCCGACTTTGATAGCGTAGTGTGTTATTAATCTGCATCATCAGTTACATCCCAGACCTTTTTTGGAGGTCCATTGAATTGTTACTGCTCGTCATGTGTTTTCATGGAACTGCTTCCATGTGACGATTGTTCACTTCAGTTTCATATGAGCCTGCTATAATAACTTCTTTCTCATTGCTGTGCGCAATCCTGCTCATCGTTTGGCTACTTTTATACAGATGTGTTCTCTTGTTTATCGCTACTTACTACATTCTTTCCTTCCGTTGGAAGGTCTGCTATTGTCATTTCATCGCTAATTCTAGGTTGCGATCCAACCTGAGTTTGAAAAGGGGGCTGGTGGTGGTGGTGGTTTGGGACGAGAAAAAACAGAAGGGGGGTGTATTTCTTTGTAAACAATACATAGATTTGTGTATGTACTTTTATGTGTAGGGTAACCGTTTATGGTGTTTTTGTAGGTGCACATACCTTACTGTTAGTAGCCAAGTTATGGTTTGTCTGAACATGAATAAAACTGTGCGTTGTTCATTAATGAGTTCGGATTTGTGTTTCTAGCATTCCTTGAGTTTTAAATACTTAGAAAAACACATAAATTAAAGGCACATTGTTTCTTTCTTTCTGGAATCAGATTATATGGTGCCTATTCTGGCTTTCTGAAAATTCCATTTTTAGGCAGAAAAGCTAATTTAGATTGGTGATTTTAATTACAGGAGGTGCTATTCTTGGAGTACCATATTTAGATCCTCTTGCTGGACTTGTTGTCTCCGGCATGATTTTTAAAGCTGGAATTGAGACTGGGTACCAGAGGTACTTTTGAATCCAAATATTTGTTAAGTATAGATCCTTTACCTTTTTTTCCTTAATTTGCAGCCTCTGTTTTAGGTTTTACAAATGTTCAACTTAAATATTTGTGATGGTTTAACAATAGAAATCAATTTCCCTCTTCAGATGAGAGTATATAGAATCCATTTGTGTCCGTCATCCAATTTAGTGTTTTCGATGTTGCTTTGTTATTATAATTTTGTATCTTCTATAAATTCTTCTGCCAGCTCTACCATGTTTGGTTTTTTTCCTCTTTGAATATGATTGATCTGGGTCAAACAATGAGGCCAGACTATTTTATATCCACCAGACATTTTGTTTGCCATGCACAGTATCTATATACTTAATGCCTTACCAAAAATATTTCTAGTGTATAAATGCCAAACCTCTGGGACTTTTTAGAATTCAGATTTGGATCATTAATTGTGTTGAACTGTGAGAAGCTTATCATTAGGTTTTGCAAATAATAGACATTGAATATTTAAACTCGATATGAAAAATCTGTTTTTTAATACTCTTCTAAAAGAAAAAAGTTAGGGGGTTGATAATTAATTGGACATATAGATGAGGGGCTACTGGGCTAAATCCATTGGCGAGTCCCATTGTTAATGATACCATAAGCAAGGGTTAAAATACGAGTACTGATATTGGTTGGCTCTTGACCGATACATACTGGCAGTGTTTTCAGAGGCGGGGGCGTAAGGCGGGGCGTTTTGCCTGATGTGGGGCGGGGCGTAAGCCCCAGGGCGTGGGGCGTAAGCCCCACGAATTTTTCATTTTTTAATTTAAAAAATATATAGAAATAAAACATTTTATATAAATAGGGAAAATAGATTAAAAACAAACAAAATAAAAAATATTATGAACAAACAAAGCATTTAAGCCTACAAAATTGGTTGATAAAACACAAATATATACAAAATGATAATAAAAACGAACTTATTATTGTCTTTCAACATCATTTAAGATCTAATTCTAAATTTCTAACCAAAATTCAAACTATCTACGTTTATATTCTATAGATTCTATCATTCTATACATGATATATAACCAATTTAAAACAACTTTAGTTTCAAAAAATGTCATAATCGTCATCCAAAAGAGTAAGACGCATATAAAAGATCACACGGTAGCAATCAAATCATTTTTTTTCAACTATGCAGACAAAGTCCAGTGGGGCGTAAGCCCAGGCCATTGGGGCGTAAAAGGCGTACCCGGGCGTTCGGGGCGTAAGCCCCAGTGGTTCGGGCGTAAGCCCCACAGGAAAAAAGCCCCAGATTGAGCCGCCCCGGGCGTTTTAGGACCGCCCCGCCCCGGGGCCCGCCCCGGGCGTACCCCGGGGCGAGTTTTTTAAAACACTGCATACTGGTGATACGACTCAGTATCGGTCGATTCCAGTCGAAATTGGTATCAGCCCTTTTTTTTGAAAAAATAAAAAAATAAACGAAAAAATGAGATATTATGTTTAGTGTCTTTTTTTTTCTTTTTTTTTATGAATCCAAAAATTTAAAAATAAACTAAAAAAGTAGGTTTAGTTTGTCTTTTTTTTCTTCTCTCTCCTCTTCTCTCTTTCTCTTACTTCTCTCCTCTTATTTCTTTCTCTCGCCTTTTCTCTTCTCATCTCTTTGTTGGTGCTGGACATAGGGAGGGGGGAATGTATATAGATCCTCAAGTCCCTCAAAATTCCTCAAATTATGTCCCTCTTCACATGCTAGCAATTGTACATGGGACCCAAGTCCTTAAAAATTCCTCAAATTATGTCCCACTTCACACGCTAGCAGTTGTACATGGGACCCCAACATATGTACCTGCTTGTGGGTAGGAGATAATGGAGAGAAAAGATAAAACCACAACAAAACATGCCCCTTCATATGTTGTTATTGGCCTGGATCTGTATTGGCCGATACCTGTCAGTATTTGGCCGATACCTGCATAAGTCGGCCGATACGGGTTTAGTACTGGTTTTAGGAATGGTATCCGTTTGGTTGGGCCCGAGACTGGTACATATCGGCCGATACATACCTATAACGACTGAGTTTGAAACCTTGACCATAAGAATGTTTTCACAAATAATCTCAACCGTATAATATGGTGTAAAAGGAATCTTTTTAGGAACAAGTGGTGAATTTTGTGCAATCATATACATCCGGTCAACATCTTTTTAGCACATAGCTTTAGCACTCTCCTGCTAGTAGATCACCTTTTTGGAGTAGTGGACTTTTGGATCAGAAATAAAGATTGACTTGATGTACTGTTAAGAGGTGCAACCACTGACACAATGATGGAACAAATTAGGAAAAGCCCAATCTTCTTCCATGTAGATGCCAACCAAATTTGTGCACCTATAAGTTGGTTTTTGTATAGTTTTCACATCACTTTATTTATCACATATGATGGTTAGGATAAAAATGATGACCTCTTTCATATGATAAATGAAGCAAACATGCTAGTGAAACAGCCGTAGCAACTTTTGGACTGTGTCCTACTTAGCTCATGATATAGTTATTGTGTCGTACGGGAGAAGCAAACATGCTAGTGAAACAGCAGTAGCAACTTTTGGACTGTGTACTAGAGAGTATGCTTTACTCATTTGAGTAATGGCCCTATATATAAATATACAAAAGATGGGGTCGCCTAGGTTGAACATACCCCAAAGAGGCTAATAAATCTATACAACGACTAGGAATGTATGTACACACGCTAACATGAATAAATACATAAGTAAGAGTCTTAAGATACTAATTATATTTGACAAGTTCCATCTGTTGGTTGTCAAGTGGTGACTTGTCTAATTGTATCATGGTTTAAAATTTGGGTGGTTTAAAATTTGGGTGGAACGATAAGTTTCATCCAAAATGTACTAGAACTTATTGCTACAATTGGGGTCGAGAGAAACATTAGATGAATTGGGATACAACTACCTTGATACTCCTATTTTCTGTAGATATATACTATTGTTCTTCTCTCTATTAAAAAATCCTTATCAAAGAGAAATGAACATCTCTGAAAAATTTATTTCCACTTACCCATGACCCGACCTTTGATTAGAATATTTTGTATGCTGACTCAGTTATGATATTTAATCATTAAGAATCCTATCCTTGAACTGATACATTGATCGTAATCTGATGGTTGACACTGTTGTACTTAATATGATCTTTCGATTTAGAGAAATGCCCTTCATTGGTTTGATTATTTTACCCAAAAATGGAAATGTAACCTAGAACATCTCACTTGTAGAGATCGCATGCCAACCATTAGATGATAATTCACATAAATATGGACTGTGGAATCATATGCTATCATGCTACAATCCGTAAACTATTGGAGCATGGGGACATGCATTTGATTAATTTGGATTTTTGATCAATTTCTGATGCCAAAGGCTCCACCATATGTTGTTCTTTGATTACTACCTTATGCAGCTTGAATGCGTACACATGATCATACATGCCTCCACATGATTATATAAGTTCAACTCTTTATGTTTTGGTATGTAGTGTCATGGAGCTTGTTGATGCTGGTGTCCCGCTATCCATTTTAGCACCCATTAAGCAAACAATAAGTGGAGTTGAAGGTGTTAAGGTAGCCTCCAAGTTCTTTTATAGACTTTGATAATATTTCTTAAGAATGTAAATGAGCTTTGTTCCGTATATTATGTGTTCAGTTAATCTCATTAGTCTGACCTACTGTTGGCCAATCAGACTAGCATGTTCTATCGTACATATGCATGTGTAGTATAATTGTATCTAAAGAGGTCATGCTGCAGTAGGACTTCCTAATCATGTAAAGAGCTTTATTTCCTTAAAACTGTGTTATATCTTTGTGCACTTGTGACAAAATTCTAATTGTAGACTTTGTCTCAATACATATTATTTGCCAGAGCAACTTTCCATCAATCTACTGCTAATATGCTTGGAGTCATGGATAATGCATGTGTTGTATTTAAGTATGGCATGCTGAAGTCATTATTAGAGTACTTTGTGTATGGACTGTTTCTACTGTTGTCAAGTCCTTTAATGCATGTATGATTTACTGAATTGCCAGGATGCAATTTATATCTGCACCTTATCTATTAAGGATAAGGGTTTTCTTCCCTTCATTTGTGCAATCTTTTTGCTTAGAGAAGATGCTTGAGCAGTCGGTAACAAATTTCTGGACAATACCATACAAATTTACCGTGCCTATTTTGGGAGAGATTTACTCAACTAGGATTCTGGAGATAAATATGAGATTGCTTTTAGAGTATTGGGTAAGATTCAAAATATCTAGCATAAGTAAAACAATACAGAAACAAATATTAAGATGAAGAAAACCAATCTTGAGAATTGATTTACAGTGATGAATATCTAATGATTTATGACCATAGAATGCATGTAAAACTGGGTGGCTAAGTTAGTTATCATATCGTATGAAGCATGGATACGGGTACATGATGGGGATACATTGATACAAAAATTCTTAAAAATGTAGCCCTAGGGTTTCTCATCATCTCAACAGTCTCACCAAGCCCCTCTCAAAAACCGTCTGTTCATCGCATTGAGTCTGGTCTCTCATTATCCTTTATATAGTTAGGGTTTACATAAAATAAGAAACCCAAACCTGTAAGGAACGGATTCCTGAAACAAACAACCCGATCGGTTGGTTTGGTCCCGACCTAGGAAAACACCGTCGTGAGTAATTCCGATTGGTCTGTAATAGAACTGATCGGTCTTCCATAACGTAACTTCCCTGTACAGCAAAACCAATCGATAGATTTATACCGACCGGTTCGGGCTATGCTATCAAAATCAGGACTAGTCCCCAGGCGGCATTTTGCCGGCCGACTAATCCAGATTCCTTTATAGCTGGGCAGAACCCCGACTTGATCCGACTAGGCGTCGAATAGTGACTGGGACTAGTCGGGATTTTTTTTGCATGGTACACATTCAGCCTTAAGTCTCTGCAAGCAATTTTTTTTGGATTTTTTTGCATTGTCTCGAATCTTGAGTCGCAACCATGCCTCTTCCCTATAATCATATGTTGAGGATCTGAGATAAAAACATAACCAAATAATTATTGTTTATTTGTTGATATCCATATAACCCTATAATCAAAATTAGGGTTGTTCACAGATTAAACACCAGTAAGTAAATATTGTGATGAATTCTTAGTTCTGAGTCTTCTGATGTGAGCATGAAGCCAATACAACTATGTTATGCTACTTATGTATTTATACCTATGGTGTGAAGTGTGAAAGCATGCATTGTTATTGACCGACTAATATCATATACTTATTGACATTTATGCTAGTTCATATATCATATATCTTTAGGGAGGGGGGAGGTGTTAGAATAAGTTTTGGCCGACTAGTTCCGAATTAGTCCCGACTAGGGGCCGACTACCGACTTTAACTGCATAGGGTCCGGGATACAAGAAGCAGAGTATGCTGGAAGACTGATTGGATCTTGACCAGATCGATATGAATTACTCGCGACAGAGATTGCCCTAGGTCGGTCCAAACCAACCAATCAACATGTCTAAACCGACCTATCGATTTGACTGTTTTAGGAATTCTAACTCTTTCGGGTTTGGAGTTTTAACTTACTGTAACCCTAATGTATATAAAGGTGTTTTGCTTGAGGGTTAGAGTATCTGTATTAGTAGCTGTATTGTGAAAGTCGGGACTCGGGTGTCGTTGAAGTTGGCTTGAGGGTTTGAAGAACCCTAATTGTACTCTCTTTGATTTTGATAGTGGATTCTCATGTTGCCTTCGGTGGACATAGGCCAAAGGCCAAACCACCAAATATTCTCTATCTCCTTGCTTGGTTTGCGTTCTTTACTTCTCTTTTGTGTTTGATTTGGTTTGTCGAATCTTTCTAGATTTAGTTCTACATCAAATCTATAATTTGTATTGGTTCTTTGAGTTTTCGCGCACGACAAACTGGTATTAGAGCGCCCAGGTTCTGAATTTAGGCGATTTGCTTTGTGAATTTGATTATCCGGGAAGATGGGGGGTCGTCTAACAAGTCTTCTAAGTCTATAAAGAAAACAATATCAAATGCTAAATTTGTAGAGAAATTTTATGGCATAAATAACTTAAGCATGTGGCAATGCGAAATTATAGATATTTTGATTTATTAGATGTAGTGTGTTAGTATTCTATTAGTCCCACCTCGGTTGTGGTAACATAATAGTGTGCGTACTCTCTCTATATAAAGAGAGGTAGTCTTATGTAATGCAATTGTGTGTGATCAATGAGATAATACAAGGAGTTTCTCTGTCCAATCCTATTCTCTCTCCCCCTCTCTTCGTAACATGGTATCAGAGCCAACCCTCTTGGCCTAGGGTTCGACGCTCTCCTCTCCGACCTCGGCCTCCTCGGTCGTCATCGACGACATCGAGGAGGCCGGGAAACAATAATATTTTTTTTCTCTCTGATCTTGCGAGCCCGCAGCACCGCCGGTCTCGCGGGAGCACACCCTGTACATCGCGAGGTGCGCGCGTGGCGCCATCCCGCTCGCCCGCCCCGCCGCGTTCCCGAGCACGGAGGCGTTCTGCACGAACGCGCCCGCGGCGATGCTCGAGGTGAGGGTCCCGTGCCCATCCGTGTCAACCGGACTCTCGCCGGCGACGAACGACTTGGCGCCGATTAGCTTGTTGTTGCAGGCCACGGGGGGCTCGCACTTCCCCTTCCACCTGGAAGGCGGGGGCGGCATCCCCTCGTCGTTGAAGGAAGGGTGGCCAGGGGTCACGCCGGTGTTGATCATGCCACCTTCTGCCTCGCGTTCGCGCCGACGTAATCCCCGCTATCCATCATCGGCAACGTGCAGCAGCAGGGGACGACACGGATCGGTTGTTCTCGGCGCACCCCGGCCCTGCACTGCGCCCGCCGGCCCCCGTGCCCTGCGCCGCGCCCGCCAACAGAGCCCAATCCCACGCCGGTCCTGCGCCCGACCCGGCCCTGCGCCTCACCGTTGCCGCTCGCCACCTGAGATCGGCCGATCCGGCAGCCCCTGCGCTTGCATCCGGACCCCGACGGCCCTGCGCCCGCCACCGGAGCTCGATCCCTCGTGCCTCTGCCGTCTCCGACTATCTCGCTCTCTCCGGATTTCTCTCTCGTCTCCGGATCTCTCGCTCTCTCCCGGACTTCTCTCTCTTCTCTCCTTTCTCTCCTCCATTCTCTCTCTCTTTCCTTTTCTGAAACGAGTCGGCCGAGCGACACACAGTTAACACACTACATCTGTGTGTCCCGGTGGTGTCCCGGTGGATTTGCTTTTATTACAGTCTCCTTCCTTTTATTAAATCTCTCTCTCCCTACCACTGTGTGTCCCTACACATGAATCCCCTACACATAGAGTAACCGAGTCATCCGATCCCCTTACCACTGTGTGTCCCTACACATAGAGTCACCGAGTCATCCGATCCCCTTACCACTGTGTGTCCCTACACATAGAGTCACCCTCTTTTTTTTCCCCTTCTCTCTCTCCGGTTTGACCACAGCCGTCCATCATCCCGCCACTTTCACCTCATCCGACCAACTCTCTTTCTTACCTTTAGTTGATCACAACCGTCCCTTGCCGTCTGAGCGGATCCTGTCCTCTGACCCTGGCCGTGTGCGTACTCTCTATATATAAATGATGGCTGTGTTTTTTTTTTGGTTTGCTGCACTTGTGCTTTACACCGGACTGCCGTCTATGATCTGCTGCATCCGACCCGACACGGCCCTCTGCACCCGATCCGATCCTGTGCTCATCGCATCTCGCCACCCGATATGGTAACATAATGGTGTGCGTTCTCTCTACGGCCCTGCGCTCGAGCTGCCGCTCCTCCTTCCGTTCCAGCCCGCGCCCATCGGTCTTGATAGCTGTCGGACCCCTAAGCCGTTTGATCCGGCCGCCTTGGCGTCCCGCGCCCGCCGTCCGCTGCGCCTTGAGTTTTGTCAGCCCGCCTTGCACCCTATGCCCTTGCGCTTTGTCGATTCGCCTGCCCCATCGCCCCGCTCTGTGCCCTTGCGTCTTGGTATTTTTGCGCTCTGCTCCCTACCAATCCGCCTTGCACCATTTGATCCTCTCTAGTTCCGGTTACACTTGTTTTGTGCCGGCTTTTGGATACTTTCTCGTTCCGGTCACACTTGTCTTGTGCCGGCTTTTAGATCCTCTTTAGTTCCGGTCACACTTGTTTTGTGCCGACGTTTGGATCCTTTCTCGTTCCGGTCACACTTGTCTTGTGCCGGCTTTTAGATCCTCTTTAGTTCCGGTCACACTTGTTTTGTGCCGGCTTTTGGATCCTTTCTCGTTCCGGTCACACTTGTCTTGTGCCGGCTTTTGATCCTCTCTAGTTCCGATCACACTTGTTTTGTGTCGGCTTTTGGATCCTCTTTAGTTCCGGTCACACTTGTTTTGTGCCGGCTTTTGGATCCTTTCTCGTTCCGGTCACACTTGTCTTGTGCCGGCTTTTGATCCTCTCTAGTTCCGATCACACTTGTTTTGTGTCGGCTTTTGGATCCTTTCTTGTTCCGGTCACACTTATCTTGTGCCGGCTTTTGGATCCACTCTCGTTCCGGTCATTCTTGTGCCATCTTTCGGATCATGTTCCTTTCCTTGGTCTTGTGACCCTATCAGAGCTACGACTCTTCATCTTCTCCTTCTTCTTTGTTTGTGATGATTGAGATCTTCTAAGAGGTGTCAAGTACTTGCTTCGGCCGGGTGCTTGCCTCTTATGAGGTCTCACACATTCACATCTTTTCTTAGCCGCTCTCTCTCCTTTCGGCCTCCGTTATTGCCGGCTTCCATCACCGTCGGCTTCCTTCGCTCCGATCCTTAGTGATCATTGCCAATTCTCCCGGTTGACCTGCTTACAAGTTGGCCGGGTTCCCCCGGTTGTCCTGCTTGCAGGTCAATCGGGTTTCCAGGACGACTTGCTTGCAGGTCATCCTGGCACTATCTTTACTTTACAGCATAAAAAGGGTTATTTGATGTAATTTCTTTCTTTCTTTCTTTCTCCTTCCTTTTATTAAGCAAACTGATGTCGGTTTATACCTTACATCAGTTTGACGGGGGGTATTAGATGTAGTGTGTTAGTATTCTATTAGTCCCACCTCGGTTGTGGTAACATAATAGTGTGCGTACTCTCTCTATATAAAGAGAGGTAGTTTTATGTAATGCAATTGTGTGTGATCAATGAGATAATACAAGGAGTTTCTCTCCCCAATCCTATTCTCTCTCCCCCTCTCTTCGTAACATGATTTTTTAAGCAAAAAAAATTTAAATTTGGATAGCATGTGATTCGAATGTTTAGTAGTGACATACTAAAATTTCATCGGGTTGAAATTGATGAAAACCCATAATTACATAGAATCCCAACTAATTTCATGCTAATTACATGATAAACATGTTGAATCGCGTCAAACTCTATGCATAACATGTTTATCATCTGATTTTGTTGAAGATCTTGAGAGTAATAAAAAAAATCTAAAAACATCTAAACTTTGAATCTTTGAAAAATCTCCAAATCAGCGAAGAAAAGCCCCAAATCCACAAATAAAAAAGTTGTGGAGGCCTTATATTTGGTTTAGAAATCCAAATCTAACAAAAAATGGTGGAAAGCCCCTCTTCGGGCGAAATTGGCAACTTTTCCCCGTTTTTCAAAGTTTTATATGGATTGTAAATTGTTGACAATGGTGATAAATTAGCGATAAATTGTGGATTTGATGATATATCACTGATAAATGGGGGACAAATCCCTAATATCGCATAAAAATGGGATTCTGGGTGGTTTTCATATCGTAGCCTGGGGATAAGGGGAAAAATCAGCGATTTATCGCCATTTATCGGAGATATTTAAAACCATTCATAAAATGTGTATTTATGGTTTTTCACATACCGGTAAATGATCAAATCTTTGTTTAGGTGTTTCCCTCAATAACCGTCATATTAAAATAGTGTACTAGTTAGTATGTCTAGTTAATATGATTGTGTAGTTCTCGTTCTTGAATTGAGCACTTGCAATCAATGTTGCTGCCTGACAATTTTATAACTTGGGTGCATGTGATAAGTTAGATTTCCCAAACATTGTACATGTTTGCACTTCTGCATGCCGCATTTGATTCTTTATCAGGACAACTTAGGTATGTTAGTTGTCTTGTATTATCTGTTTGCATAACACTGTAAAACTGAACTTTTTACACTGTCTTCTAAATGAGAGAAGACATAATATTGATGCAGGGTTGCCACCGCTTAAGAGGAAGAAAAGCCGGATCATCCTTGTATCTTGACGTACACATTGAGGTATGGCCCTTGAAATACATTTGGTTTGTTTGCAAAACTATCTACAATTGAACTTGTATTATCAGATTCAGGCTTTCAGCTTGGTATGGTCCCCTATATTCTGCTGCATTACTTTTGTCTTTCGGATTGTGAAGCAGGATGCAAGGACTCATAAATTTGTCAAACTGCTGCATTACTTTTTATATATAAGTGAAATGACTAAATTTAAAGTGTCAATGAGTATGTCTAGCACTTAAGTACTAAGCATGCTGACAAAATTTTAAAGCCGACCCCAAGTAGATGGGACATGGCCTGATGGTTAGGGTTATGATTACGGTTATGGTATATTCTCAAAATTTTCTCCATTATTTATTTTTTAAATTAACTTTATTGCAAAAAATAATCTGTAAAAAGCCATTATAGTTGGGAAAAGTTATCATGGATTGGGGAAAGAGTAGATTGATCATGATCAACAACATATCAAATTCTCATACCGAACAAATGAGAATTCATATGTTTAATTTTGATTTATCAACAATAATTTGGGTTATAAATTTTGAATAGGATCCATTTTCACCCCCCATTTTCATGACTTAACTCCAATCCTTTCATTCCTTGATGCATTTATGGATTCAAACCCTAATCATTGTAAATCCTTGTCTAATTTGTCTTTTAACATTGTTTTTTTTCACTTTTTCAAAGAAAAGTAGAGAAAAGGTGTTCATGCCAAACTAAGAGACCAAATATTTGAAAGTTACGTATGATCCCTGATATGATTTGCTCGAGTGCAACCTTCATCGTTGTGTGTTGATCCACCATCAAGCACCCCTAGAAAATCAAGTTGATGACGTGAGAAGCTATGGTTGGTCTTGCAGTTCAAGACGAATAGGGTGCTTTTGTTTTGAACAAGCCACATGCCGCTGTAGTGTCCCGCACAAGAACACAACATCGCACATGATGCGATACAGACCGGCAAGGAGAGCACACAAACATTGAGCCCTATATTGTTCCCATTACCTACCGGCATTGTACGTATCGTATGGCATGGTATGTACGCACTTGCAGTGCAAACCATGCTTTGCTTTAATTTTCGCTTGGTACCGATTGAGCCTCTTCAAGCCCTTGCATGTCTTCTCCAAATATGTACACTTTTGCCTATCCCTCTTACTTGTCTCTGCTACCCATCATTTGTGTCCCCATCCTCAAGGGGGCCTCTTCTAACATACATTCTCCAAGGTCAAAAAATATTGATGTTTAATCCAAAATCTTGTATTTTGTGGTTCAACTACCTCCGTTCTATGTGTTCATTCTTTATATATGTACCCTTACTGGCCAACACTTATATTTTTATAACTAGCTTGATGTTTAGTTTCCCTATAATTTAATTTTCATGCATCTATCACACAACAGTCTCATTATCCCTTCTACCTTAACAATCAGGTTGCAATTCTATTTGAATTTCTTTATTGATATCCCCATTATTTTGCATAATAGATCTAGTTAACACTACGGTCTCTCTGATGTATTCCTTGAACATCTATTGATCTTGCATTCCAGCAGCTTCATTTGGTTCTACTTTTAGTCCAAACAACCCAAACTTGATATTAATTCTCTAACTTATCCTAGATTCAGCACGTCCATCGATAGCACAAAGACATGTGCTGAGCCCACTCAGAGAAGATCCTCAATGCAAACCCATTATAAACTGCAACTTACTATTCAGGTTATAAGTTGTATGCACACATCTTGACAGCCTTGTGTATCTTTCAATCTTGATGTTGCATCACGAGGCACCACTCTCCTTCGAAGTCCAAAAAGTTTGTGTCCTTTAATATGCTTCTCTAGATCAGTAAAAAAACGTAATGTAGTTCTTTTCCTTAATTTTTATTTGTTAATTGCCTGAGTAAGACACTGCTTCAAGTGTCTGTCTCCTTAACATGAAATCTGATCGGTCCACATTATGCATGTTTCTCTAGGTTAGTAGAAACCATATAGTTTGCTCTTTTCCCTTAATCTTGTAGTTAATTGCGTAAGTAAGAAACCGTTTCAAGAATCTATCTCCCTAACATGAAATCAAATTGGTTCACAGTACATGTTATCTACCATAATCCTTGATCCATGCATCTCTTATTATGCCATATTGTACCTCCACCCCCACATATGTAGTGCAACTTTGTAGACAGTGGTGAGTGTATTCTAAATTTGACAAATTACTAGGTTCACTTCATGTCCGCTAGAGAAGTTATTCGAATAAATTCAGACTTGTTGGTATTGCTTCAAAGGCTCTGTGATGGAAGGTTTTGATAGAGAAGAGCATGAGGATTTTGAAAAAACTTATGAATCATTAATAGAGTAGTGGACTAGACTCTGAAATCTAAATGTGGCTGTTGGGAGGATGGAGCGACTAGTTCCATACATTTACTCTTCTTTTCCCAGTGTATTTATGTTGACTTTCTTTTGCACTTGGAGTTTGTTCTTTTAATTTTTCCTAATAGATCACTCCACTTTCGATGTTTGAGACTATTGGGTTTGGAGCAAGGCCCTCTGTGACCCTCCTTTGGCACCACCTGAATTTATGATAAATGAAATTCAGATGTTCTCCCACCTCTCTTCAAGAATACAAGGAAAATGGGAAACAAGCTAGAAATCCTTTCTTACAATAAGGCTATCTCTCAGTCAACTTTGAGCTACGAGTTATGCTAAGGGGCTAAAAATTTGGTTTCCCGTTGGTCCAGGAAAGTGTGAGAAATACCAGAACTACAGTTCGGTGAACTGCCAGTTCAGGTACTGAAGTGCTAGTGTTTTTATTTGGTTCCATGGAATTGGCAATTCACCAAATTGCAGTTTCGATATTTGTTTAGTTGTATTGTATTGAACGGAAGTGTCTGTTCTTCCACTACGTGTGTTTGTTTCCTAGGAATAATTTGAGTCCAGTCACCCCTAAAGTGGCATGTAAGGTTACCTCAAGTGATGAGACTTATGGTATTTTTGTTCACTCATCACAATCGATTCCTTTGAACTGATTAGCGGTGGCATACCTAAACTCATTATATACATACACATTGCTTGTACCCAAGAGTGAATCTTCTCTAGTTTCTGTTATAAGCAAACCCTATGTATCCTATACAGTCTGATCTCTAACAAACAAACAAAATTAAAAAATAAATGCATAACTTTCTATAATAAGGAGGAGAAATATCAAAGAAAAACACATCGCATTTACTAGACAAAAAACACAAAACACATGCCTAAAAAAATCATTATATATGTTGGGGCAAAAATAGGGGGAGGAGGGGGGGGGGGGTGTTACTAATGTCCATCGGAAGAACAAACCAGATCAGAGGAAAGTGCCTGTACCGGGGCCATTGCTGGAGGGACTAAAGATGGATGGCTGGTGAGAAGGACTTGATAAGGGACGAATAGGCAACCGGATTTTTTTCAGAGAGAGGAGATAGGGTTTTCTTCAGCACGACGCAAGGGACTCGGTGGAAGAACAGTGAGAAAATTTTTGGGTCGGGAGTGTATGGGGACGTCCCAGCTGATGTGGCATCATTAATGACTTCCGAAATGGTCCGGAAGTGCCACTTCGCCTCTTTTTATCTAAAGTGGGGCGGCCCCTTTTTTATGAAATCAAGGGATGCAAGAAGTGTGAGTTCCGACTTCAGGGGCCACTTCCACACAACCAAACATCCGTATTGGGCCACTTCTCCGACTAGGCCCACTTCCGGAACTAGTTACAATGAACCAAACGGCCCCTAAGAGTAACCATGTAGTTATGGCAATTTGTTATACAAAAAAGAAGGAATAATTGGTTAGGTGAGTGGCAAAAGTGGATGGATTTGATATCTTGAATTGTAATGGGAGGACCATAGATTCAAGGATGCTGAAAATCTTAGAATATCGTGACGGCATTCTTTGGGTTTCTCTGGAGAGGTGCTGGCTCAGTAGACGATCACCATATATATATATATAAAACCATCATAATCACACTCAATTACTGAAGTGCAATTTAAGTTAAGCACTAGAATTATACAAATTAGTAAACATATCCAATTGCACTCTGATAAATCAATTTGAGCTTGTGGTAGCATTATGTCAAGATGCCAATTACTGTTTCATTAGGTAAGTGCTACATTTCATGCTTTTGGTAGTTGAATTACGAAAGTAACAATTTAAGTTAAGCACTTGAGTTATATAAATTAGTAAACATATCCAATGGCACACCGATAAATCAATTTGGGCTCATGGTAGCATTATGTCAAGATGCCAACTGCTATTTCATTATGTAAGTGCTGCATTTCTTGCTTATGGTAGTAGAGCAGCATTCTAGAATGTACTGCATGTATTTTGGCTTTGGCTTCTCTAACTTGCAGCACTCATGGTTCGTTATGTATTATTTAGGTTTTGACAACACTATGTCTCTTCATTTGTTATCCCTGTTGTTAGAACTAGCTATATGCTAAGCTTTATGTCTTTGTCTATAGACCCTGATGTAATAAGTGTGATGTTACAGGTAGATCCTTTTTTGAGTGTTAGTGCTGCACATGACATTGGTGAGAATGTTCGTCATCAAATCCAAAAATTTCACAGTCAAGTTGCTGAAGTTTTCGTACACATTGGTAGCTAATGTCTTCTTTCTTTACTAGTTTAAGCATCGCAGTTTGTAATTCAGATATCACTAGGCATCTAATACTAATAAATAGTATTGTATGATCTGTAATTGGTAATGTATATCGCTATTTTTGTTTTGTTCATCCTTGCATTTTTCATTGAGTAGTGATTGGGGAGTCCCATTATATAGGTCATCAGGAAGCCCCATGATATGGCAACCATCCAATGGATTAACAATCTCATATGAAAAATAAAGCAAATTTCAAATGTCTTAATTGCCCTTAACAACATGCTATATATGCGGCACGCATCAGCTCCCGCTTCCATCAGATTTTTTAAATAATAATTTTTGGGAGTTGAGTTTTCCACTTTAAAAAATTCATAACTTCTTGTATACAAATCAAAATTTTATAAAATTTGTATTTTTGGAATCTAGTTATGGAGCTCTACAAAACTAGACCCATATTGCCTATGAAATTCTAAGAAAAAAATTTGACTATAAGGCTTCATTATAATTAATATTTATCAAATTAAGTAACATTTGTAGATTGTTAAAAAAAACTGAAAATGCCACTTTCGAAATCACGGTTTCACGTTAGCTGAATAAATGTCACTTACAAAAGCAAATGTCACGTAAAACTGACAGTTGCAAAATCAAGAGATTTTATCGGACACAAATTGCCGATAAAAGTGTTAATTTTTCAACTGTCAAAAACTAAAAATGTAACTGTCGAAATCTTGGTTTCACGTTAACTGACTAAATGTCACTTACAAAAGCGAATGTCACGTAAAACTGACAGTTGCAAAATCAAGACACTTTATCGAACACAAACTGCCGATAAAGTGTCTTAATTTTACAACTGTCAATTTACGTGACATTTGGTTTTGAAAAGTGATATTTAGTCAATTTAGATGACAATTTGGTTTTGAATGAGACAATTTTTGTTTATTTTTAACTATGTGTAAATGTCACTTAATTATGGGTCACTTATATTTGGTTTTTTGTTTCTTTGGAATTTCATAGTACCAATGGATCTAGTTTTGTAGAGCTTGATTAGTAGATTTTAAATAAATAATTTTTTCATAATTTCGATGAGTATACAAGAAGTTATGGCTTTTTTAAAATGAAAAACACAACTCCCAAAAAATACAATCAGCTCATTCTTTAATCCTTTTAAAAGCTAAAGGTAAGACAAACATAGGTTAGAACGGTCCTGTTTGAATTGCCACATCATGGGGCATACTTGGGGCCTATAGAAGGTGAGACCTGAATCATTTTCCTTTTTCATTAGACACATTTGATAAATAGAGCTAAAACAAATCAATGCAAGTGAAAAAAGTACTAATGATCATTAATATTATGTATGGAATACATCAATTCTGAACATTATATGTGTTAATGTTAGCAATTCTGAGCAGCAAAGATTTTAGTATGGTACAAAACTCAAACCAATGCTTATTATGAATTTTTTGTTACTAAATCGTCAACTTTGAGGTGTCCATTGAGAAACTTGTTTTAATTTAGTCTTACATCTTGTTTCAGTCATATCTGAATGATTTGTTTTAATTGTTTTAATATTTTTCTTCAAGATCCTTCATTTTCGAATTGCTCTATACCGGACCAACGAAAGAAATTGAATAGCATGGACATGGAGAGCCGAAACTCAAACTTAACGCAACAAGAGGCTGAAGCTATCGTTTATGATACTCTCTCATCAGTATTTCCAATGGTATACCTTCAATTTAGTTATTTATGCTAAAAATTTAGTTTTGCTATGCAACCAATCAAGGTGTGGATATGGTTTTCTGTGTTCTCTAAATCATAGTAAATATTCCTTATCTGAAGACTGAATGCATACATGCATATATTTGTTTGTGGATGCATCAATAGATGTGGTTACACCTATTTCTTATAAATAGTTTGTATTTCCATATGTTTGTATTTGGATGTGTATATGTTTTCATGTATGTGTATACAGTATACATATGTACATATGTGTAGAAGTTGAGCTTTGCAACGGTTTCTTTTCCACCGAAGGGAAAGGCCGTGGTTTCCGCGTAAGCTCTTCTGTCGTCCAACTTGTGGTGCCTTCTGGGGTTTTAGGCGGTCGAACACATGCCCATCCTATTCAATGAGGGAAGTCTAGAGGTTTTAGAGACCCCTTGCTCTCTACGGGTAGTTTTCCATTCATGCCCATTTCTTTTCAATCTCCTACCTCTAAATTGAGCAGTCATATGGCCTATTACAAGAGAGAAAATAGGATTACAAACAAGATTCTTACCAAGGAAAGATGATGTCTTTTTTTTGGTTGCTTTCTTTTTTTTTTGAATATGTTTACTAATTTGTATAACTCAAGTGCTTAACTTAAATTGTTACTTTGGTAATTCAACTACCAAAAGCATGACATGTATCGCTTACATTGTTATATAACTTATATCTAAGAGTCTTTAGGCTATGGCATGTGACCGTTATGTGCACTCCAACTCTTTCAGTGATGCCATGTCTTCGATAATGCATCGAGCCGCTTGGCTCTACAAAGCGTGCCTAGTATGTGCACCCAACATGAAATAGTCGCATGGCTCAGTGGGCATGTGAAATCTATACTTGGGCTAATTGGGCAGAATTTATTTTTACACTAATGTTTTATGTTGCAGAGAGTTTTGCTCCATAAATGAAGCGAGTTTTATTCTTTGGTCTCCATATTAGAGATTTGCCGTCGTTTTGGGCTCGAGGAGACCTTGGTCTACAATATTTAGGCTTGGATGCAGAGTGCTCCCTCGAGTCATTTATTTCGTGATAAGAGAGGTGTCTTGCTCTTCCTTGCTTTATGTTGGAAGCCAAATACAACCTAGAAGAGATAGGTGAGACTCATGTGTACACAGAATGCTCAAAGAGCCCTGGGCCCATAATCATTTACTTATATTTTATTAAATTTAGATTATAATTTTAAATTAAACATCTAAATCTAAAATGCATCTATCTTTGTGCAATTATTTCCTCCCTGATAAATATCGAAAGATGCATATTTTTGCACACTAAGTTTGCCTTTAGACTGGGTAGCCCTCCTTGCATTGAACCCTCGTATTGATTCCACAGATGATCACGTACCCGAATATAGTCGAGGCACTTGACTCGAAAGCATGTGCCTAGCACGCGCTCAGTGCTCCCGATGTGACCGAGCAGCATTGCAAGATAGCACGTGCCTAACACATGCACCTAATGCGACTAAACCACTCACCTCGACACCACGTGCTATTCACATATGCCCAACAAGCTTGTTGGCTCGACATGTTTGCATGTGACCAAGTTATATGCATTTGGACACACACACCCACCCACACACACACACACACACACACACACACACACACACACACACAGAGAGAGAGAGAGAGAGAGAGAGAGAGAGAGAGAGAGAGAGAGAGAGAGAGAGAGAGAGAGAGAGAGAGAGAGAGAGAGAGGCCCTATATGTGTTGTACATGAGATGGGGTCACCACAGTGAACATACCCAAAGGCATGGACTAATTAAGCATGTACAATTGGCTATGGATATACACTAACAGCACCTAACTACGGTGCACAAATGGTGTGCACGGCCACGCACCGAAACTGAGACACAATCGAGCCGGTCTGCTCGAACAATCAAGCATACCCCAAAGCAATCCTGGGCAAGCACTGAGCAGTAGCTCCAGTTTACATCTCAAGTCAAGCCAGGTTGTCCTGTTCCACACACCTGCTGGAATTTTGTTTAATTTTCTTTATTTAAAATTCTTTATTAAAAGTTTCAAAACTCTTTAATGATTTAACCTTTATTTGTCATTTAAATTCTTTACCGTTTTAACTTTTATTTGGCTTGCATGTAACTACCCAATTTAGAGGATGGCTATTACACATAGCCATTAAGCCTTTATGGTAGTTATGTGGGGGTTATGGATTGTTGTATTTATAAATCAATCCAATCCTTTGAGAAAGAGAGAGCTGAATTTTTTCTTCTTCCTCCTCTAAGCCATGATATTATTTTAGATTTTACCTTTAGATTTCTTTTTTATGGGCAACATAGATGAAGGGTTCTTGTGGCTCTCTACGGTCGTGCACGTGGTGAGCATATCCCGGCAATGGGGGTTCGTTGTACCTTGGGGTCGGATTAGCCAATCAAGCCGCACGTGGGGAGGCAATCAAGATCTTAGGGCAGCGATTACGCGCCTCGAACCCAGGCCAGGAAAATCTCTTTTGTTTTTATCTTTTTGATTATTTAATTACTGTAAATAATATCTTTAGAATATAATATTGAAATATTTATCCAACAATCTAAGATCTTGATTTTGCTTTATCTTCATATATGTTAGAAAGAATATATGAGAAAGAAGCTTACATATTGTTGTGCATTGTCTTCATGTTAAGGATAATAGTTATGTTGTATACATAATTAAGATCTTATCCATCTTTTTTGGGTTGTTATAATCATAAGCATTAGTCATAAATTAGATATACTGGTAATTTCTAACATGTCTAGATTGCATACTTCCGATAGTAGAACTAATATCCATGCATATGCACTTTTGGATGTTATAGTTATGCTATAAATTTTGACTTTATTTTATTTGGAGAAAAAAAAAATTACATACTCCCAATAAAAGTATGTTGACCTGTGATATTAATAGATGCTCTGGATTTTATTTCAGCAAGATTCTATATGTAACTACCCACCAGGGGATTGGAGAGTTGGCAAAGCAACTGATGCTTTGGTGATGAGGTTGTGGGTTCAACTCTTCCTCCCCTCGATTTACCCAGGAGTGAAGTGGGAATTGCCGAGTGGGTCGGGCTTCACTCCCGGAGGGATTAGTCCGAGCCTGAAGTGGGCCATTGCCCGAAAGGTTTCGGGACACCTGCCGATGTCAAAAAAAAAAAAAAAAAAGATTCTATATGTAACTTTTATTCATATAAGCATCTCCAGGAAAGTAATAAAGGGATAGAATCAAAATCCCATTATGTCAAAATGTGGGGGTGCCCAACTAAGGTATGAACTATAAATTTTAAAAGAAAAGTTCTTAAGATATCAAATGGCTATTCAGTGTGATATATATTATTTTATGATCTAACGAATTACATGAGCAGGAACACCCAAGAAAATGTAAATTAGAGGACATCTCATAACAATTCACTATAAAGTGAAATTTAAGAAGATCAGTTAATAACTTGACTGGTTATTTGACCGAAAGGTCATTCTAGGAGTTGAGTCCTAGAATCATCGAGGGGGATGTGATAAGCCCATTAAATAGACACTTCCGGTAGAAATCCTACCTCTGTGATTGGAGATCCCATAAAGGAGGTTCAAAGGGTAGAAACAAGCCAGAGTAGGTGTCTAGTGGAGAGCACAATCCTATGGAGTATAACTCCTTCCCGTCCCTATGATGAGGTGCTCTCATGTGTGACGGTTCAGGTTGAGATTTATTCTCTTAATGAGCCCAAGGCAAGATTTTGCGGGGTACCACTCCGTCGCAGGTTCCCTTGGAGGACTCACCTATGTGAGAGTAGTCGTGGGGCCGCGACTATAGGAATAGGGCTATTCCTTAGAAACTCTCATGAAGAAGCAAGGTATCAGCGCATGGCCGATAACGTGCTAACCCGCGAACCCTAATTCTTATGTACTATGTGTGTGATAGTTCAAGTCTGATCCAAGGGAAGCTTGGTTCAAGACCTAGTTCACCTCGCTTTTCTCAGACCAAACTTTTAACACTAAGTGTTGGTTCAAGTCGGAAGACACCTTCACCGATTGCATAGTACATAGTTGCCCATAATTTTTTGAGTTTAAGAGTTTTGAACGTTGTGGGGGATTGTTGGAATTTTGTTTAATTTTCTTTATTTAAAATTTTTTATTAAAAGTTTCAAAACTCTTTAATGATTTAACCTTTATTTGTCATTTAAATTCTTTACCGTTTTAGCTTTTATTTGGCTTGCATGTAACTACCCAATTTAGAGGATGGCTATTACACATAGCCATTAAGCCTTTATGGTAGTTATGTGGGGGTTATGGATTGTTGTATTTATAAATCAATCCAATCATTTGAGAAAGAGCTGAATTTTTTCTTCTTCCTCCTCTAAGCCATGATATTATTTTAGATTTTACCTTTAGATTTCTTTTTTATGGGCAACATAGATGAAGGGTTCTTGTGGCTCTACGGTCGTGCACGTGGTGAGCATATCCCTGCAATGGGGGTTCGTTGTACCTTGGGGTCGGATTAGCCAATCAACCCGCACGTGGGGAGGCAATCAAGATCTTAGGGCAGCGATTACGCGCCTCGAACCCAGGCCAGGAAAATCTCTTTTGTTTTTATTTTTTTGATTATTTAATTACTGTAAATAATATCTTTAGAATATAATATTGAAATATTTATCCAACACCCACCCACCCATTGCAGTAATATATTCTTCTTTTCACATGTCTATATAGTTTTTGTTAGAAAATTATCTAATTCTTGACATCACTTGATCGATTTCAGAAAATGTCCGCCGAGCACATAACACGCCACTCATTGCAAGGAAAGGTCCTCCTCCAGGTTCAAGTCTCGATGCCTCCCGATATGTCGATCAGGTATGCAGTCCGCTCATCGCCGTGCTGATCTCATCATTGTAGAACTCTGATTTTTTTCGGAAACACTAGTGTTACTTCACCTGTGTTCTTTATTTGAAAGGGACGCAATGGACGTAGCAAGAGAAGCAGAGAGGGAGATTCTCAAGTCGGCTTCTAACATAAGCCAAGTGAGCATCCAATTGAGATTGGGTCACCCAATGCCACAGCTTCAGTCGGGCACCAACGACGAAGAAAAAGAGGGCTTTCAGCATTGACACCGCTGTGTTCAGTCTTCGGATGAGGAATGTCAATAGTCATCTTTCAAATTTCTGTTGGGGATGTTATATAGTGCTTTTCATTTCAAGAGCATTTCTTAAAGATGAAAAGAATCCTATGGGTCCAGAGTAAGAATTATTCTAAAGGGTTTCTTTTTTTGGGGTTAATGTGTGAGAGGTCACTGACAACAAATCCATCCCCTGAGCAAAACCCTCTAAAGTTTCATTTAGCCTAAGGTTCTTGTCTTTTTTGGTAAACCTTGAACTACCCTCTTCTGTTTTTCTCCAAATCTTGAGCAGCTCCGGTGGCGGCAGAGGAGGCGAGGGTAGTGGCCCGCAGCTTCGGTGGTGGCGGCATTTGGTTGAGCGCCCTAGGTCTAGAGCTCATCCTGTAGCCTGTAGGTTCGGTTTGGTCGGCGGCGATAGCGAGTGGCTCCAGTGGTGGTGTTTGATGTTCGGTTCGATAGCAGCTCCAGAAAGATCCATTGGTTTGGTGGCATGGCAAAGAAAAATTTGAAATGTTGTGGAGGGCATTTTCATCCACAGCATTTCAAATCCTTCAGCTTAGCAGGTCTCTCTGTCAGGAATGGCCCACTAAGTCATCCTTTTTTATTTGGATCTAGGAATGAACAAGTGACCCATTCATCATCTATTAGTGTGTCGGCACAAGATAGACCAAAATCAAAACTTTCCACAAGAGCGAGAAAAATATCTCGATTTTTTATTACCCCACAGGCTAGAACGCTCACCATTAAGGTGAGAGGAAGGCCCGCCACTACACAACGGGACGAAATATATGGTAGCATTTAACCATTGACCAAAGTGAAGAATTGCATGTCTTAAGGTGAATATACAACTTTTCAAAAATCCTTCTTACCCTGATTTTCAATAGGTTTTTTTTTTTTGCAAACCAAAAAGAAAAAATACTAGTGATGATGATCAATATTATCTGTAGAATGGCATCAATAGTATGGTTATTGGACTTACTGGATCAAGGGCTTTAAGATATTTTTCATTCTTTTATTAGGAGAGGAATGCATCTTAAACCAACAACCACCATCAGTGGTAACCCAATCTATCTGACTGAAGATCTCAAGTAGTAGGTACAATGGGTATTAAAAATTAATTGTGTGACTAAAATGATTATTGCATTAAGGAGTTTATTAACTCATCACTATGATATCACGCATGGTATCAAGTTATACAATATCATTAGAGACTCACATATGTAGGTGTGACTGTAGGGCCACAATCCATAGGAATTAAGCCTTCCTGAAAGAACCTATGACACAAGATGCTGCACAAGGCCATAACGTGCACTCGTTTTAAGAATCCAACAGTGTTTTATTTTAGGGTTTTTTTACAAATCAACCCCCTATAATATTCTCTATTTACATATAAACCCCTTAAATCATCCAATATTTACATATCAACTCCTATAGTTAGTTTGCATCCAAAATGAATGAATATTTTTGAAATATTTCTTAACTCGGTTGTTATTTCATTAATCTAAAAAAGAAAAACCGATTTTACACATGGTTTAATTACTTAAATTGACATATCTTTATTGAATATGGACTTAACGCAAAACATAGACAAAACCTGAATTTAACTTGAACCTAATCAGAAGAATTCTCACTTTTGAGGGGTATTTAGTTTAGGTAAAATATTATGGATAAAATAAAAAAATATTCTCTAGTTTTGGATGTCAGCTACTTGCAGGGCTCAATATGTCATGTTTGAATAAATTAAAAAATTTATATATAAATATCATTTTTATAAGGGTTTATATATAAATAGAAAAGATAGTAGCGGTTGACCTGTAAAAAACCCTATACCAAATTGCTTTTCCTATCTTTTGAATGTTGTCCTTTGTCCTTCACCTTTTCTTTTACCACCTTTTCTATTGTTCCAACTTTCCCATTTGTCAGTTGTATTACTTATCAGTAGAAGCATCTTTCGGCACCAACCAGCAACACTGACTGTCAATATCACTTTCTAAAATAAAAACCAATACCTTATTACCTAAATTATCTATTTTTTAAAATGTTATTTTTAAAAAAATTATGTCAATTTTGCACCAGACCCCTCCCAAAAAAGATGCATTTAAATTCCCGCTACTAATTTTTATCCACTTTTAGACTAAAATCTTAACGTTATCATTCACTACAATAAAAGGTAATAGCAAATTATCTTTTTTTTTATCAAATTGTTACTCTTCACCTGATTCTTTTTTATTGAATTGTTACTCTTCATATATTTTTTATTGAATTGTTTCTCTTCATATGTTTCCTTATACCACTGCATATAAGGGTAAAACATATATTTGGTAGTAAGGGTGGCAAAAGATCGGGTTTGGGCCGAACCCTATCACTACTCATAAGTCATACCCATACACATTCGGGTATGACATGATCCATTCCTGACCTACGCCGTGTTAACAAATAGTCCCACATCGGTAAGGAAGGCACCCATCACCCGCTTAATATACCCCCTGTGGACCTCACCTTACAAGCCGGTTTTGTGAGGTGCGAGGGTTTCTAACATGGTATCAGAGCTAGCCTGTCTCCTGCTCCTGCTCCGGGTGCTCCCCACCGATCATGCCTTGCCATGCGTGCTCCGCATGGGAGGATCCTTGCCACGCGTGCTCCGCGTGAGGAGGAGTGTTAACAGATAGTCCCACATCGGTAAGGGAGGCACCCATCACCTGCTTAATATACCCCCTGTGGACCTCCCCTTACAAGCCGGTTTTGTGAGATGCGAGAGTTTCTAACACGCCGATTTGGGTAAAGAGGGTCCATACCCATTCGGATTTCGGGTAAGAATTAGTTATGAAACACTTTTCTCCACAGCATACAAAATGAGCCGGACAGATTTTAGGTAGAGATATAAGTTCCATTGCCACCCGTTACGGACAATGGCAGTGGCCGGCGGAAGGCGATGAACGAGTGACCAGGAAATGCCAGCGTCCTACTTCACTCGGTTTATAGTATTTAATCTTAAAACTAAGGGCAAATTACACAAACCTCCACTGAACTATACCCCTCATTTCATATTAGCCTCTGAACTTAGTTTTTTTTTTTTTCAACAATTTGATCCTGAACTATACTCCGTCTGCATTTAGACCCTCCATCAACTTTTTTTTTTACCAAAAGTATCGTTATTTAGGAATCAAATTATTTTTAAAAATGTTGAAGTGGGCATTTTCGGGTTTTTATGAAAACAGTGACAGTACTGTCTTGCACCTTTGAGATTGTTCTGTCCGGTATTAATCACCAATTAACCAAAAAGAAAAAATCAAATTCTTCTTCGATGCCCACACTAAAACCATGGGTGGATACATAACCTACTGATGATTCATTAATTATCAAAACTAAAAATAAAAACGGGAAATTATGGAGAAAAAAGGGGCAGAACAAATTATAAAAAAAAAAAAAAGAGAGGAGAGGATGGAAATGGAATAATGGATGATATTGGGGGTGAGTGTGGGTCGAATCCAGGCCCGTAAGATCAAGGCCCGAGGGCATCAAAGCGAGCAGACATGATGACCCCTCCTTCAATCTCCGTGCACCCTACCATGCTTCCTTCTTCCCAAAAGTCCAGAGCATCGGCTTATTGTGCACAGATCTCACAAAGAGAGAGAGAGAGAGAGAGAGAGAGAGAGAGAGAGAGAGAGAATCCCCTAAAAACCCGATTTTTTTAGAGAGAGAAAAAAAAGGTAAATTTCAATCAAAGATGAACAATCACGGAAGCCGCTGATCAGATAATTGTAGTCTGAATTTCGTTTTAGTCGACACGATTCTTCTTCCGAAAATCTCATCATCACATCAACGGCTTCCCGAAATTGTTTTCAAAACTTCAAGAAAGAATCGGAGGATGGGGGAGCTCAGAAGGATCCATTGGCATTCTATAATCACAAAGGATCAGAAAATAGGTAGTTCGAACACATCACAGCCCCCCTTCCTCTTCGATCAAATCCAAAGATGGGGGAAAAAAAAATCAAATTATAAAAATCAAAACATAGCTCGAATCGCCCGAGACGGATTGAAACCCTATCATGGCCGCCTCCTTCTCTGGTAAACTCGAGAGGTGGAGGTGGGGTTGGGGGTGAGCGGAGTAAGGACATATATAGAGAGAAGTCACGCCGAGAGTTAGGGTTAGGGTTTGCGCGGCTGCGCAATTTTGGGTTAGGGCTGGCGAGGGGGTCCGGTTTTAGCCTATATTCCAAACATTATATATGGGCTCGGGTTTATAGTGAGATTTGAGGTTATATAAGTCAGGCCCACTTTTATGGCTAACGTCAGGTCTATCCAATTTAACTATGAATTGACTTTATCTATTCGATTAGGTAACAATGATATGTTAGAAAATTTTTTTTAAAGACCTTAACTTAGTCACTCCCTTGGTTTGGGATTCGGCTATCCACACCTGTTACTTTAGTCTAAGGATGATTTTGGATTGTTGAGATTTACAGGCTACTGAGAAACCCCAGGGAGCTCTCATCGTAAGTGTCAGGTGATCAAACGGGTGAGGACATGTGTCGTTGGTTGGACCCCGAACCATGGTGATTCCATGGTTCGGGGTGACTATTTTAAGTCATTCGGAAAAAAAAAAGGAGAGTTTCTTATAGTTATTGCTGGTTTACAACACATAATTTATAAAATAAAAATATATATTTTTGTAAAATAAAAAATTTAATGCGAATATCATCGATTAATGCTGAATAAGTCCATTGAAGAAGTTGGTTATTGAAGGTTTTTGGGTTAGGGCCCGGCCCAGTTCCGAATCTTTGATACGGGGATTTGGTTTGGACCTTGTGTTTAAAGCCCGATACAAAACGGGCCAGGCTTGGGCCGAATAAAAAATATGGGCCTGGACTCGGGCTTGGTTGAGTCCGGCCCAAGCTCAACCCATTGCCAGCCCAGTGTTGGGTCATGTCTGGTTTGGGGTCGGGTCCAAAACCCCTAGATCCAGACAAGGCTCGTTTAACTAATTGTGTCTAGACCAAAGTTTGTAGTTTCGGTTTCAGTCCGCCCACCAAGAATTAGTTTTGGAGTTTCAGATCGGAGTTTCGATGGTTTCGATTTCGTTTTTTAAATTTAAAATAATTATAAAATATAAAAATAATATAGAATAATTACATCGATACCCACTTCATAGTGGTCATGTTTTCAAAAAAGTGTGGCTTTTGTTTTACCCCGATTTTTTGTCAAAACGTTGAAAAATTATGATTATGAATTTTGGCTAAATCTGGAGGAAAAAAGAGTTCTTGTGAAAGAATTTTTTTATAGATTCAAAATATTTTACCGGACTTTGGATTTTTAAGTTAATTTTAGAGGTTTTCCCCATAATGGTCCCCAACTCACACGTATTATTGGAAATAGACTCGGTTGCTTTTTGCATTACTTTTCTAGCCCTTAACACGTGCCAAATGTCACTTTCGAACAACTGTTACATTTTTGTGACCATTTTACCCTTAAAGACTGAACAAAATAAATAAAAAGTCTATTCATCTTCTCCGTTTGAAATTTTTTTCGCTTCAACCACCTCTTGTCGCTGGAGATCGTTGGGATGATGTCATTTTTCGTTCCCGACGTCCTTACATAGTGAATAATATTTAGTGAGTCCTTGTCGTCGACCCAATGGCGAGTGGACACTGGCGGTGGTATGCGGTAAGAAATGAGAGATAGAAATGAGAGTCGGATACAAGTTCGGCATAGTGTTCCTTCTTTATTTCTCATCAGAATTTAGTGATTCTGGAGGTATTGTGATACTCAGGTGATCCTGTACGAGATCATTTAGAGACGAGGATAAAATAAAGTCAATACCTCCGGTAGTTTTTAATAGAAGATTTGATGAATGTAATGTAAAAACAGTGAAAGAAATGGAAGAAATGAGAGTCAGAAGCAAGTTCGGCATTGCTGATGCCACCCACCACCATCGCCCCTGACCACCACCCTCGCTTCCCCATTGGCCACCGTGGATGGTAGCCGATGGGGCGGCGGCGGTGGGCAACTAGTGATCGGTGGCCGCCGCCGACAGCGGTGGGTGGTGGTCGACTAGGTGGCGTCATTGGTGAGAGGTGCCCACCGGTGATCAATGGCAACGGGCATATTAGTGAAGATGCGTCGGTGCATTCTACTGCGACTTGTAGTAAAATGCGTCGGCATATTCTATTGCGTCCCGCAGTGAAAGGCGCCGGCGCATTCTACTGCATCCCGCAGTGAAGCGACGACGCATTCTACTGTGTCCCGTAGTGAAGTGACAGTGCATTCTACTGTGTCCCGCAATGAAAGGCGCCGGTGCATTCTACTGAGGGCCCGCAGGGAAAGGCTTCGGCGCATTCTACTGCGAGCGCCAACGTCTTTCACTGTGGGACATAGTGAAAGGCGCCGACGCATTCTACTGCAGCCCACAGTGAAAGGCTTTTAATGGAAGATTGGATAGATATAATATAAAAATAGTAAGCAAGAAGGAAGGAGTGAGAGATGGAAATGAGATTTGGAGGTAAGTTCGGTATGGCACAGCGACGACAAGTGGTGGTGGCATCCCTACTGGGTTCATCCCATAGTCCAATCGTAGCCATTGAAATGCACCGACGCATATAATGCGCTAACGCATCAGTGAAATTCATCGGCGCACATGATGCGTCGGTGTATCAATGAAATGCACCGATACGCAGGCACATCAGTGAAATGATCCTAAGTATTTCACTGATGCGCCGACCCATGTGCGCCTGAGCATTTCACGGTAGCCGACGTCCCATCGGCCACCACCCACCGCCATCGCCACTGGCCACTACCCACGCTGGCCCATCGGCCAACGTGGGTGGTGGCCGACGGGGCGGCGATGACGGACAATCGGTGGTTGGTGGGGGTGGTGGCTGACGACGACAGCGGTGGGTGGTGGCTGACGGGGTGGCATCGGCGATGGGAGGTGCTCACCGATGATCGACGGTGGTGGGCGGGTGACGATGACCGATGGTGGGTTGCAGTCGGTCGAGATACTGGCATCCCTCTATGATTAATCCCATGGCCCAATCATGGCCGAAATGGGATGCATCACGTGTCTCTTCCTAAAGCGTCAACGATCGAAAGGGGAGACAGATCATCAGTGAAGCAGTGTCAAATCCCTTTGAAATTGGGAGTGAAACCCTTTATAAGCCTCGGGGGTACTTTAGTCCGAAACAAAAACATGGTCAGAAAAGTAATGCAAAATGATACTGGGTCTATTTCCAGCAATACGATAGAGTTGGGTGCCATTCTGGGAGAAACCTCTTAATCTAATACTTCTAGATTTCTGAGATTTTTTCTGGTCCAAAATACTTTGTAGTTTTTTTTTATCAAAATTTCTTTTTTAGCTAAAAGTTGTAAAGTCTAATTTTGATTTTGTATAGGAATTGAAAAGTTACATTTTGATTCCTTTGGATTTTGATTGTTCTGATATTTTTATTAAATCTAAATAGTGGGTATTTGCTTATTTATATAAAACAACCTAAAGTAAATGGAGAATAAAAAGATCATTTACTTACATATTTTTTATGTAAATATGGTTGTCAAGCTGTCATGCTGAAATACACCTTATTCTGAATCCACTCCTGCTTTTACTGAGTGCTGAGTTTTGAAACCCAAAACTGGAGGGTTTTGAGACCGGCTCCGACCAAAACCGATCCAAAATGGCCGAAACGGATCGGTTTCATCCAAAACTCCAAACCTTGATCTAGACCCTAATCCATACCCTAATCCATACCCAACCCATTTATAAATAGGTAGGTCTGATATCTATCTTAGACCCGTTTGGTACCAATCGATAAAGAAATCAGAATAAAGAATACCTGAGGTGATCTGATGTGGCATGGAAGAATACCAAGAAGTTTAGAGAAAAAACCTCAACCCTAACTAGAGTTTAAATGACTCTCTGTGTGTGTGTGTGTGTGTGTGTGTATAGAAAAAGAGGGCTGTTACAATGAGCTGTGAGCTGCCGAGGGGGGAGGGGGGGGGGGAAGTGAGCTGCGGGTATTTTGACCCCCCAAGAAGTTATGGAATTTGATGAAATTTGGTGAGGTTTTTGCCTAGGATAAGATGATCATCCTTACCAATTTTCATCAAATTCCAAAACTTCTAGGGGGGTCAAATGGTCAAAGCAATTTCTACAGATTTTAACGGTAACTGCGGACGTCAGAAAATGCTTCGACCATTTGACCCCCCTAGAAGTTTTGGAATTTGATGAAAATTGATGAGGATGATCATCTTATCCTAGGCAACAACCTCACCAAATTTTATCAAATTCCATAACTTCTTGGGGGGTCAAAATACCCGCAGCTCACTTTCCTAGGCGGCAGCTCACAGCTCACTGTAACAGCCATATATATATATATATATATATATATATATATATATATATATATATATATATATATATATATATATATATATATATATATATATATATATATATCATGGATGAAAAGATCCATTCTTAAAGAAATAAGGAGAAGAAAATTAGGTTTTTCCCAGAATGGCCCCCAACTCTGTCGTATTGCTGGGAATAGACCTGGTTACTTTGTGCTTTACTTTTCTAGCCCTTAACACGTGCCAAATGTCACTTCCAAACAGCTGTTGCATTTTTGTGACCACTTTACCCTTAAAGAGTAAAAGAAAATAGATAAAAGTCTGTTCATCTTCTTCGTTTGATTTTTTTCTCGCTTCAACCACCTCTCCTCGCCGGAGATAGTTGGGATGATGTCAATTTTCTACCCTGACATCCTTACATATCGTAAAGTACTTAGTGAGCCCTTGCCGTCGAGACGACGGTAAGCAGACGATGGCCGACAACTGCAGTAGGCGATAAGAAATGAGAGATGGAAATAAGAACCGGAGGCAAGTTCGGCACGGTGTACCATCTCCATTTCTCATCAAAATTTAGTGATTCTGGAGGCATTGCATTCCTCGGGTGTTCCTCTACAAGATCATCTAAAGACAAGGATAAAATGAAGTTAGTACCACTAGTAGCTTTTAATGGAAGACTTGATGGATGTAATGTAAAAACAATGAAAGAAAGTAAAGAAATGAGAAATGAAAATATGAGCCATAGGCAAGTTCGACACAGTGTATCATCTTCATTTCTTATCAGAATTTAGTGATTCTAGAGGTATTACGATCCTCGGGTGATCCTCTATGAGATCATCTAAAGACAAGAATAAAATAAAGTCAGTACCACTAGTAGCTTTTAATAGAAGATTGGATGGATGTTCTATAAAAACAGGGAAAGAAAGTGAAGAAATTAGAGATGAATGGAAGAGTGAATAGGCGTTGGTGCCCCAGTCAGTGCCCCAGTGAATGAGCACTGACGCCCCAGTGAAGAAAGTGAAGAAATGAGAGCCGGAGACAAGTTCGACACGGTGTACCATCTTCATTTCTTATCAGAATTTAGTAATTCTGGAGGCATTGCGATCCTCGGGTGATCCTTTACGAGATCATCAAAAGACGAGGATAAAATAAAGTCAGTACCACTAGTATCTTTTAATGGAAGATTGGATGGATGTAATGTAAAAACAGTGAAGAGGCACCGGTGCCCCATTCACAAAGCACTGACGCTATATTCACAAAGTGTTGACGCTCTATTCACAAAGCGCCGATGCATTGTGAATGGGGCGTCGGGTCTTTGTGAATGAGGCACCGACGCTTTGTGAAAGAGGTGTCAGTGCCATGTTTTATTGGGCACCTTGACTCGGCGCCTTGTGAAAGGGTGCCGACGCCTTGTGAAAGAGGCATCGACGTCTCTTTCATAAGACGCCGAGGATAAAATGAAGTCAGTACCACTAGTATTTTTTAATGAAAGATTGGATGGATGTAATGTAAAAACAGTGAAGAGGCACTGAAGCCCCATTCACAAAGCGTTGATACTCTATTCACAAAGCACCGGCACATTGTGAATGGGGCGTCGATGCTTTATGAATGGGGCACTAACGCTTTGTTAAAGAGGCATCGGTGCCATGTTTTATTGGGCACCTTGACTCGGCGCCTTGTGAAAGGGTGCCGACACCTTGTGAAAGAGGCACCGATGCCTTTTTCACAAGATACCGACACCCTTTCACAAGGCACCGAGTAATATAAGACGCCTAATAAAGAATGGCACCAGTGCTTCTTTCACAAAGCATCGACACCCCATTCACAAAGCATCGGCGCCCCATTCACAATGCGTCGATACTTTATGAATAGGGCATTGTCGCTTTGTGAATGGGGCATTGGCGCTTTGTGAATAAGGCGCCAACACTTTGTGAATGAGGCGCCAGGGCTTTGTGAATGGGGCATCGGTGCTTTGTAATAGGGGTGTCAGTGCCATATTTTATTGGGCACCTTGTGTTACTCGACATCGGTGCCAGCGCCCCATTCACAAGGCGCCCAATAAAACAACGTATCGATGCCTCTTTTATAAGGCGTTGGCACCCTTTCACCGGCGCTCATTTCACAAGGCGCCTAATAAAACAAGGTACCGATGTCTCTTTTACAAGGCATTGACACCCTTTCACCGGCACTCATTTCACAAGGTGCCTAATAAAACAAGGTACCGACGCCTCTCTCACAAGGCACTGGAACCCTTTCACCAGCGCCCCTTTCACAAGGTGTCCAATAACATAAGGCACCGATGCCACTCTCACAAGGCGCCGATACCCTTTCACTGGCGTCTCTTTCATAAGACGCCGGCACCCATTCAAAAAGCGTTGGCACCCCATTCACAATGTACTGGCTCTTTATGAATAGGACTCCGACGCTTTGTGAATGGGGTGTCGGCGCTTTGTGAATGAGGCACTAGCGCTTTGTGAATGGGGCGCTGGCGCTTTGTGAGAGGGGTGTCAGTGCGCCTTGTGTTACTCAGTGCTTTGTGAGAGTGGAGTAGGTGCCTTGTGTTATTGGGTGCCTTGTGAAAGGGGCGCCAGTAAAAGGGTGTCGGCGCCTTATGAGAGAGTTACCGGTGCCTTGTGTTATTGGGAGCCTTGTGAAGAGGCACCTGTGAAAGGGTGTCGGCGTCTTGTAAAAAGGCATCGGTGCCTTGTGCTATTGGGCACCTTGTGAATGGGGCGCCTTGTGAAAGAGGCATCAACGCTTCTTTCACAATGCACCGGCACCCTTTCACAAGGCGCCCAATAAAACATAGCACCAACGCCCCTTTCACAAAGCATCGACACCCTATTCACAAAGTGTCAGCGCCCCCATTCACAAAGTGTCGGTACCCCATTCATAATGCGCTAGCACTTTGTGAATAGAGCTGTGGGTGCAAAAATTGTACTGGAACGAACCCACATGGGCTCATGCAGTGGCCCAAGTAGGCAAGCCCAGGCCCAGGATCAGTGCCACCTCAGCACCGCCATGACATCACTGCCATATCAGTACAGGCTTCAGCTATAAAAGGACCCCCATGGCATTCAGAAAAGGGGTTGAGGGATTGGTCATTCGATCAGAGGAAGAGAAGATTCCAAAGCCAGAGTTAGAGCTTTCTTCTCTCCTTCTAGTTCCTTTCTAGTTGCTCCGTGCAACTCTTATTGTAAAAAGCTTCTCTCGGCCTGTCGAGAGAATGCTCAACCCATCTTTTACATTCATTATAGTGGAAACCAGGTGACACCATCTCACCCGGAGACATAGGTCATAAGACCGAACTTCGACAACAAGTCCACATGTCTTCTCTCCTTCTCAACTTTCTAATTTTCATCTCGATAACATACAAACCATACAATTCAATCAAGAATTATGGGGTGAAGTCTCTGATCCAGATGGTACAGAAATTTCCCTTACAATCTTTGGCAATGGCCAGGCAACAGCAAACCCGAGGGGGGTCGGACGGATCGTACCTCCCCCCCTGCGTGTCTTCCTTGTGATGGCCAAACAACAGCGAGCCCGGGGGGTCCGACTTCCTTCCCTTGCACATGCTCTTGGCGATGATCCTCCCCTCTGTGTGCTCTCTCACTTGACTGCCTTTGGTGACCAGGGGGTCAGATGGTCCGACCCTCCCCTCCGTGCGTGCTCTCGGCGGCAACCTTCGACAATGAGGGGGGTCGGACGGTCCACCCTCCCCTTCACGTGCTCTCTGACCTGACTACCTTCGGTAACGAGGGGGTCGGACGGTCCAACCCTCCCGTCCGTGCGTGCTCTTGGTGGAAACCTTCGACAACGAGGGGGGTCGGACGGTCCGACCCTCCCCTTTGCGTACTCTCTCACCCGACATCCCTCGGCAACGAAGGGTCGGACGGCCCAACCCCCCCCCCCCCCCCCCGCTAGAAAGAGGGAGAGGAGGAAGGAAGCATACCTGCGTGGAGACGACGATTAGAATGGAGGAAGAAGGAAACCCTAGCGCCAGACGCTAGAATGCGCATCCCAAATCATGTCACACCGAAACATACTAGGATTCAGTAGAAAAAACTAAGTTTGGAACACGCATCCTGAAGCATGGCACACCAGAGCATGTTATGATTTAGTCAGAAAAACTAAGCCTGGAACGTGTATCCCGAAGTATAGCACACCGAAGCATGTTAGAATTCAGTCAGAAAAACTAAGTCTGGAACGCGCATCCCGAAGCATGTCACATCGAAGCATGTTAGGATTCAACCAAAAAAACTAAGTCTAGAATGCGCATCCCGAAGCATGGCACACCGGAGCATATTAGGATTCAGTCAGAAAAACTAAGTCTAGAATGTGCATCCCGAAGCATGTTAGGATTCGACAAAAAAAACTAAGTCTGGAATGCGCATCCCAAAGCATGGCACACCGGAGCATGTTAAGATTCAGCCAGAAAAACTAAGTCTGGAACGCACATCCCGAAACATGGTACACTGGAGCATGTTAGGATTCAGCTAGAAAAACTAAGTCTGGAATGCGCATCTCGATGCATGGCATATCAGAGCATATTAGGATTCAGTTAGAAAAACTAAGTCTGAAACGCACATCCCGAAGTATGGCACACCATAGCATGTTAGGATTCAGCTGGAAAAGCTAAATCTGGAACACGCATCCCGAAACATGGCACATCGGAGCATATTAGTATTCAGCTAGAATAACTAAGTCCGAGAAGTTTATCGCCTCGACCCGCGACTGAACTAACAGCTCCGCTAGCTCGAGCCCACCAACCCTGCAGTACCAGGGACTGCCCGAACTCTAGTCACACCGTGCAACAGTAGCTTCTTTGCACTATGAGATCCCAATCGACCCACAAAACCCTGGCCCGATTGGGAGGGGGTAACTGTGGGTGAAACAATTATACTAGACCAGACCCGCATGAGCTCGTGCAATAGCCCAAGTAGGCAAGCCTAGGCCCAGGATCAGCGCCACCTCAGTACCGTCACATCATCACTGCCATATCAGTATAGGCCTCAGCTATAAAAGGACCCCCATGGTATTCAGAAAAGGGGTTGAGGGATTGGTCATTCGATCAGAGGAAGAGAAGATTCTAGAGCCAGAGCAGAGCTTTATTCTCTCCTTCTAGTTCCTTTCTAGTTGCTCCGTGCAACCCTCATTGTAAAAAACTTCTCTTGGCCTGTCGAAAAAATGCTCAACCCATCTTTTACATCCATTATAGTGGAAACCAGGTGACACCTCTCACCCGAAGACATAGGTCGTAAGACCAAACTTCGACAACAAGTACACATGTCTTCTCTTATTCTCAACTTTCTAATCTCCATCTCGATAATATACAAAAAATACAATTCAATCAAAAATTATGGGGCGAAGTCTCTGATCCAGACGGCATGGAAATTTCCCCCACAAGGGCATAGGCGCTTTATGAATGGGGCATCGGGGCTTTGTGAATGGGGTGCCAACGCTTTGTGAATGGGACGCCGGCACTTTGTGTATAGGGTGCCGAAGCTTTGTGAAAGGGGCACCAGTGCCATATTTTATTGGGCGCCTTGTGTTACTCGGCACCTTGTGAAAGGGTACCGACGCCTTGTGAAAGAGGCATCAGTGCCTCTTTCATTAGGCGTCCAATAACACAATGCACCGGTGCCCCATTCACAAAGCGCCCAATAACACAAGGCACCGACGCCTCTTTTACAAGGCGTCAACACCCTTTCACTGGCGCCCCTTTTACAAGGCGCCCAATAACACAAGGCACCGACGCCTTATTGGAATTAAATCTCATTATCAGAGTCGCAGCGGAAGCAAAAGGTAGGTCCAAAGATCTTACGGTGTATGTTTCATTACAATTAATTCTACAAAACAATCTACATACAAATCTATGATCTTAGTATATGTGCGGACACCCTGGAGGCATGCTATGATCTACGGAAACATGCATGCATCTAGTTAGGTGTTTAGAATCATCATACCTTATGAATCTATGATCCGAAGAGAACGGAACAATAATGAACCGCACGTGAATCGCAAGGGAAGCTGTCGGATGGCACCTTGTCCTTTGCGAATAGAGGAATCCTCGAAGTCCTATCTCTGAGTACAAAAACTACGAGCCGATGGAGAAATTCGTTGAAAAGACGACGGCGAGCCACGAGATCTCCTCCTTCTCTTTCTCTCTTCTTCCTTCTCCTTTCTTCCTCCTTCTTCTTCCTTCTTCTTCCTTTTTCTTCCTTGGCCGAAACCACAAAGAGGGAGAGGAGGTTCGGGTTTTATGAAGAGGGAGAGACCTAGGGCCGGCCCCCTCTCCCTCCAATCCCTTTATAGAGCCAGCCCCAACTCACATACGCAAGCTAGGGCCAGCCCCCTAGTGATTGAGATGAGAGGGGGTGGTTTTTAGGGTTTCCACAAGTCTATCGTGAAGCCTGGACGAAAACGCCCTTCACGAAAAATAAAACACTGTAAAAGATATTGAGTGAGGTGCGCTACTCGAAATCGAGTTTCGTCAGCGCCTATGAGCTCCTGAAATTATTTCGCTCATTTTAGGATCCATATTCAATATGTTCTGAGCTATATTTCAGTATTTACAAAAATACCCCTACGACCCTTAACACATGTGAATTAGGTTCTTAGGCTCCGGGCTTGCGCTCCATTGTGCTACTTCGCATCCAACGTATCCAACCAGGTTGGGGAATAATTTCTATACGCAATGACAGGGTGGAACCTTCAGGGTTCAGGATTTCTAGCTCTAACCGGATCCCTGATTAACTGGTCCGGTGACACACCAAAAGTTCCGTTAATCAGCCTTAATCCGATTAACCCGCGTAGCCACCCAGAGTGTGACGCGAGTTGAACTCTAGTGATCCTAAACTTATGTTACTCCCTCGTAACCCTATTCTCTACTATACTCTGATAATCCTTAGTCCCTCCTATTACTGGTGCCATGATACGACTCGGGCGGTGGGAAACACCGTCAGATCCCGATCGATCATCTGACTAGGATTTGATGATTTGTTATCTATAACACCACACACCTTCCGGTGCTATGCCTCGCATCCAGAACGTCATCAGTCATACTGACAATCATCAGGCCTGGGTTAACTGTGTGGACAGATTGACTCATCAAAACACACCCATCCAACACTGGACATCGGATAACCTGTAGGGATTGCATACCACTCAAGCGCCAGCCGGGTAACCCAACGTACTGTGGTATTAGACTATGGAAGGTCCGTACATATTGGCACATCAAAGCACCACACAACTTGTTGGCTCAGTGTACATGGTCCCTCAGGATTAAGGACATATTATCTATAGTAGTAAGACTGTTTATGCACCAGTATCTGAATTATTAAACTATGCACCTTCTTGGTTCCTGTTTAACATGATCATTGTGCTTGGTCAGGTGAATGGGAATCCCATATTCCCGTGGTGGAGACTTCACCACATCCTTTACCTGCCAACAGCTTATTCTTAGTGAAGCGACCGGCATCACCAAAGCTGTAGACTAGTTTTAAGTCTACACAGAACTGGTTCACTGGGTCTCCAAAGCATGGATCCACCATACGCCTCAGTGGCCTACTGTGTTCCCTAGGGTCCTTTTATTATATGTATATTAACATATACCAAAGTAGTATTATAATTAAAGCAATAACCAAAGTCATCTTTATTAATGTTAATACAAAAAATCCACGCTCAGGACACACGAGTTACAACAATCTCCCACTTGACCTAGCAGGGAATAACAATCTTAACTCCCATGGCATCCATGTGCTTCTCAAAAGCCTTGGTTAGTAACGCCTTTGTGAAAGGGTCCGCCATATTATCTGCAGACGCTACATGAGTCACTACAACCTCCCCTCGCTTCTGCAAGTCCCGGATAATGTAGTATTTCCATTCGATGTGCTTACTCTTCTGGTGATATCTTGGCTCTTTGGATTGTGCTACTGCTCTACTATTATCACAGTAAAGGATAATAGGATTTTGAGTTTCTGGTACACATCCTAAGTCCGTGAGGAACTTCTTGAGCCACACCGCCTCCTTGGCTGCTTCGCACGCCGCAATGTACTCAGCCTCTGTTGTCGAATCCGTGATGCATCCCTGCTTCACGCTCCTCCAAGTAACAGCTCCTCCTCCCAATGAAAACACAAACCCTGACGTCGATCTCCTGGATTTCGGATCTACTGCAAAGTCAGAATCTGTATATCCAATCGGCATCAGTTTTTGTGAAGAGTAAACTAACTCATAATCTCTCGTCCTACAGAGATACTTGAGTATATTTTTTACAGCAGTCTAGTGCCCTGGACCCGGATTTGACTAATACCTGCCTATAATGCCTACTATATAGCATATATCTGATCTCGTGCACTGCATAACATACATTAGACTCCCTACAGCCGAAGCATAAGGTATCTTCTGCATCTCTGCTCTCTCCTCAGGAGTCTTAGAACCCTGATCCTTGGACAATTTCATTCCATGTCTGAATGAAACGAGTCCCTTTTTAGAGTTGTGCATACTGAATTTGACCAAGATAGTATCTATGTAGGCTGATTGTGACAGCGAGAGAATCTTGTTTAGGCGATCTCGAGTTACTTTGATCCCCAGAACATAACTTGCTTCACCTAGGTCTTTCATGTCAAATTGAGAGGATAACCACACCTTCACCGTAGACAACATTCCAACATCGTTTCCAATAAATACATAGTTCATCCACATTCTGTTCAAATCCATAAGACTGGATACATGTTCCAACTTCTGAATGCTTGCTTCAGTCTATAAATGGACCTTTGCAACTTGCACACAAGACTTTCCTGACCTTTTGCGATAAAGCCTGGAGGCTGAGACATGTAGATGTCTTCTTCCAAACCCTTATTGAGGAATATGGTCTTGACGTTCATTTGCTAGATCTCCTAATCATAATGGGCTGCAATGACAAGAGGATCCGGATAGACTTAAGCATAGCCACTAGCAAAAAGGTTTCGTCATAGTCGATACCTTCTCGCTGGGTATAACCCTTAGCGACTAGTCTAGCTTTGTAAGTCTCAACGGTACCATCCAGACCTCCTTTTCTTTTGTACACCCACTTACACCCAACATGTTTAATACTGTGAGATGGTGTTATAAGTGTCCAGACCAAGTTTTGGGACATCGATGTCAGTTCTGTCTCCATGGCTTTCTGCCATACTCCATGGTCAGAGGATATCATCGCTTCGTCATAGTTCAGAGGACCATCCTCCTAAAACTCTGGATCTACCAAGAAGGCTTCTCCAATGTATCTATCAGGAGCTCTTGTGGTCCTCCCACTGCGACGTGCCTGCGGTGGTTCCGTAGGAGTCGATTCTACAGTATCGTTTATCCTAGTGGTATCGGCTCCCACTACGTTTTATGTCTGTATACTCCCATCAGTATCAAGCAATTCTTCATGAACTATTTTACTGGTGGGCTTATGGACTATTAAATAATCCTGCTCCAGGAATATGGCGTTCGTCGAGACGATAACCTTTATATCCTCAGGATCATAAAATAAACCACCCTTTGTCCTTTTTGGATACCTAATGAATAGACATACCTTAGTCTTTGACCCTATCTTATCTCGCTTGTCCTTCCGCACATGTGTTGGATAACCCCAAATCCTAAAGTGCTGCAGGCTTGGCTTTCGTTTTAACCACAGCTCCCAAGGAGTTAGAGGTACTGACTTTGATGGAACAAAGTTTAAGGTATATGCTGTCGTCTCTAGGGCATATCCCCAAAAACTAGGTGGCAATATTGCATAACTCATCATAGTCCGAACTATGTCTAACAAAGTTCAGTTTCTCCTCTCAAATATACCATTTTGTTGCAGTGTCCCTAGTGCAGTCAACTGGGATACAATCCCATACTCACACAGGTACCCAATAAATTCATTCGATAGGTATTCGCCTCCTTGATCCGATTGAAAAGACTTGATACTCTTACCCGTCTGCTTTTCTGCTTCAGCTCTGAACTCCTTGAACTTATCAAAGGATTCAGACTTTCGCCGTATTAGGTATATGTATCCTAATCTCGAGTGATCATCCATGAAGGTGATGAAATACTCGAAGCCTCCTATGGCACGGACACTTATGGCCCTACATACATCAGTGTGTTCCAACTCCAATACCTTCTAAAATATGCTACCTTTGGCTCGAAAAGTTCTTTTAGTCATCTTGCCTTCCAAGCAAGACTCACACATTGGTAGGCTCTCTGAAACATCTGAACTTAAAAGTCCTACCTTAACCAACTTGTGAATCATGTCTGAGGCTATGTGTCCAAGACTTAAATACCAAAGGAGTATTGGATTATCTGAGGGATTTTTTTTTAGATAAATTAACCACACAGGCTTCAATTATGTTATCCTGCTTATGATTGGAGTTAATTACATAGAGACCATTCTGTGTCTTTTCCTTACAAACAAAAACTAAAAAACCAGAAGTATTAAATAAAACTGAAAAACTTTTATTATTCAATAAGAAAATAGAAATTATGTTTCGTCTCAAGGACGGTACATAAAGTATGTCTCTAAGTAATAAACTTCTTTCATCAAGAAACTGCAAGACGACATCTCTAACTGCTTCAGCCTCTGCCATGGCCTCAGTTCCCATGCTCAGGATGATCTCCCCATCACCCAGTTTTCTTGTCTCCTTAAACCCCTGTAAATTATTGCAAGCATGGTTAGTAGAACCAGAATCCACAATCCATAAGACTGGAGAACAACTGGATGCTACAAGGGATTCCACTATGTGGATTTGAGATATACCTGTCTCAGCCTTCTTGGGAGCCACGCGACAGTCACCCTTCCAGTGCCCCTTCTTGTCGCATCGAAAATATTTTTCTTTAGGCTTCGTCGGACCATCCTGCTTAGGAACCTGCAACTGCACCTGACCTATCTTCACGGGCTTCTTAGGCTTTCTTTTCTGAAACTTGCCTTTGGCTTTCAGAGAAGACTTCTGTTCTATGTTCAGGGATTGGGCTCCTTCTTCATCCCATCCTCTGCAACCTGGAGCGCCACTAGTAGCTTTGCGTTAGTTATCTCCAATCGGTTAAGGTTAAAGTTGGTAACAAAGCCCTCAAACGTTCCTGACATAGACACAAGGAAAATATCGGTCTGGATCTCTGCATCCAAGATGACATCGAAGGAACCAAGTTCATTCACATAGCTAAATAATTTTAGCATATGATCCCGAACTAAAGTCCCCCCTACCATCTTCGTGGACACCAATTTCTTGATGGTCAGGTAACGAGTTACCTGACTACGACCCTCGAACATTTCCTTTAAATAGAGCATCATATCAGAAGCGAAGGCCATGTCTTTGACTTGCTTCTGAATGATGGTCTGTAAGGATGCCACTATGTAGCACTTGCACATCTCATCAGCATCTAGCCAGTCTTTTCATTCCTTCAACTGGGCCTCGGTAGCACTTGGTTTCGACATGGCCGGTTAGGGGTACTTAGGGCAATTGAGTGTTTGCCAACCTTTAGGACGAGCATAAGATTACGCTTTCAATCCTTGTACTTTGGTCCCATAAGTTTATTATCATTAAGGATGGAGGCAAGAGGGTCGTGCTTGGTTATAATTTCTGTAAACAATGATTTAAAACAAAAATTAGGGTTTAAAAATAGATAATGTTTACTCTAGCCGCTATGTCTTCACTACCTTAAGTGGAGACATCTAGGAATCTAAATTCCTTGGGCTCGAGCACTGAAACTATTGGTCTTGAATTGGAGACAGTATCTTGGTGAGAGCATGCAACCGCTTCTGCCAACGGGGTGTTTACGACCCAGTCTTTATCAAAATTATCCATGGCAAACTGAAAGACCTCCTAGTCTCTTTTTGGCCAGCTTTATGTGACCCGCAATGTGCAGCAACGGTGGCTTCACACAAGCTTTCGGATGCTTCCCACAAATCTAGGTAGTGTCGGCAGGGGGGTTCATAGGCTCCCGTGGTGCAGGATAAAAACCGTCACCCACTGCCATCGGCATCCTCCATGTCCCGAAGGAAACCACTAGGCGAACCAGCATGGAAGGAAACACAGCTCTCACCTGGTGGGAATATCGAACTGCGTACCTCCTACCCAGACCCTTACCCGGTTGATTATGGAGGCCAAGGGCTCCCCTTTAGAGGGAACCTCTTACATACCCCTTCTTTATGAGGTTTTATGCATATCTAGAATGGTCACGATCTCCTAGACCTAAACCCTGGTCTACCGCGCTCCCATTAGGATTACAAACCTTCCCGTAAAGCATTAGTATCCTTGAAAAATATCATAGTCCCTACCTTGAATACTTAGTTTTCACCTTTCTTGCAAGGATCATATTATATAGATTCTAAGGATCCCGATACTTCAGTAGTTTGCCCATAATCCTAAGATCTGAAGCCTAGTCTAAGGTCAACGTGGAAAGTGTTGGAACTATATCAGAGGTGCAACGGAAGCTGGACTCGATCTTAGGATCGATACGATGTGCGATACATTTTTAATTTTTTTTTAAGAAACAATCATAATCGCAAGATTAAAATGAAATGCAAACGAACCCCTATGGTCATCTATCGAAACACACCATAAAAATTATGTATGCAATTCAATAGATCTAGGGTTTAGTTTATTATACCTCTGTGCGGGATTTAGCACCGCGATGTTAATCTTCCAATTTGATGATGACGGAAGTATCCACGTGCGTGGGAGAAGCCTCGTTCTTCTTCGGGTATACCCGATCTCATGAATCAGCCCAAATCCTTGCACTCCAATCTCTGAGTGCTTCGGAGTGCAAGCTTTCTCTTCTTCTTTATCACACACACTCTATAAGGAGAAGAAGATAAGATGAAGAGGATTTTCTCTTCACACCTTAGGTCAAACCCAAGAGTGAGAGAGATGAGTGCCCAAGAGAGAGAGGGAGGCCAAAACCGAACATCAGGGAGACAGGGATCGGTCTTTTTCTAAAAATTCTGAATAAGGCTCTGTTTTCCTTGCCTAATAAGCCTTGGAAACCATGCCCCCCCTCTCCCATTGTCCATATGAGCCATTCCCCTCTTTCTCTCTCTCATTAATCCTCAAACTTAAATGCCCACTATTGTATAGTTGCCATATTTGATTTTGCAATTAAAGGGAATAGATTCAAATCATTTCAAATCTGAATTAATCTCTTTAAATATGAATTTGATGGCCATGCATATTTACCCTAATGAGGGGGGCGGCCATTAGGGCATGCGGGATATTTTGAAATAACCAAAATGCCTCCCATGCATCTAGTGGCCATTCACCTCATACGGGAGCATACATGGTCCATCTCCATGCATGATAAAGTACTCTAACACTTAGGACATCTCATCCATACCTATTTAACATACCATGGAGTGATAAATAGGGTTTTTACTATTTACTAGGGTGCCCTCAGTAAAACATGGGGTGCCCCTATAGTAAAAATCACTAAACACACAGACCGTGTTCTAGTGCAACACGCACACACGGAATGAACTCCTCATGGCATTATGACAACATCGTGTGTCCCTACACTACTCTGGAATTACCCCCTAGTGAACACACTTAGTTCTGTGCAACCACCATGCCCTAGTGCAATGCACTCACGGAACACAGGACGATTAAGGTATTATTTCTTCAATTCATATTGTGCTATGAGACAAGGAGAAAGTTATGATCCGTAACGATCATGGATAAGGTAGAACCTTTAGGGACTAGGGTTCATGGCTTCCAACCGAACCCGATCAACACACTATCCAAGTGTCCCTGTTAATCTTTTGGGTCTCGGTTAACCAGCGTGGCCACCCAGAGTGCGACGCAGGCTGCACTCTAATTCTTCCAGACTTAATAAGCTCTCTCGCATACCCCTGCTCTCAGCTTAGTTAGGTAATTAGATGTCCCTTCACTTGGTGCCATGTGTCAACTTGAGCGGTGGAGAGCACCGTCAGACTCAAGTGACCATATGACTAGGTTCCTTCCAGGTTGATTAACACATCTACCTCCGATCATTTTGGCCAAATAACCAGATTCGGTCTAATAGCTTAACTGTTAACCACCAGGCCTGGTTTTAGTACGATGTATATCATGTTGGAAATAAATCCCTGGCAGAGGCCCGCAGCGGAAGCAAAGTGATGGTCCGAGGACCGTGAGCGGTGTGCGTTACATATCAAAATTTTCATCGAAACGATCTACATATGCGTGTATGAATCTAGCATGGCAACTATGCGAACCCCTAACGATGATCTAACGCGAAAGAACAAACTAGCATGAATGCATGTTCTAATTATGTTAGATCTACTTGTTAGAGGTCATACCTGCGTGCGGAATCTTTCACCGCGACAAATTTCTTCTTTGTCGATGGAGACGGGCTACGGATCTGCTCGACATAGCTTCGGTGCGATGGCCATAACTTTCTGCTCCGAACTCCGATTGGGCTGAAATTTGGACTGCAGGTAGCCAACTTCGAGACGCAACTTTTTCAACAAGTTTCACGTCGTTTGGACTTCTGTAGCTCCCGGAATAGCAGAAACAACGTTGATTTTCTGTGTAGATTCTGGTCAGCAAAAGGTTGCGGGAGACGCCTTCTAGTTCACCCGATCTCACACGATGCATGGCACCTCGTCGATGGATCTCTGAGTGCCTCCATACGACGAGCCTTCTCCTTCTACGAAACACCACGTGAGGAAGACGAGTCGCCATCCAATGGCGCAAGCGAGAGAGAGAGAGAGACGAGAGAGGAGATGCGAAGAGAGGAGAGGGGGCGGCTAGGGTTTCCCCATGCCATGGCCGGCCCTAGGGCTTGCATGGCTCTATGAATTTCGTGCACCCTCTCTCTCCTTATCATATATATAGCCGGCCTATCCATATGGATAAGGACAGTATGGATAAGGATGATTGATTCAAGCCTTATCCCTATATATCTCTTCTTTATCTCTATCCTTTCCTTGTTTTCGAAAACGGTCAAAACCAGCCCGTTTTCTGCGCCTCATAACCGGCCCCTTCATCGGAGGCAACAACCTCCCGAAACTAATGGGGCCGGCCTTGACCAGTCTCTCAACACTTAGGGCCGGCCCCCTTAGTGCATAGTGGCGCATGGTATGACCAAAACGCCCTTATGTCACTAGTTGGCCGTTCCTCGTGTACGAGACTTTACAAGGCACACATAAGTGAAGTGCACCAGTGATTTCACTATTCTCTGAGGTTTCCATAGGGTGCCCCTAGTGAAGTCAACTAGTCAACTCGCAACATGTCCCGGTGCATCGCACCTATGTGGCAAAGTCCACTTATGACAAGGAATTGCTACATGTGTCTCTGCACTAACCTAGGGTTTCCCCTTAGTGCACACACGTAGCTACGCATCTACCGTGCACTAGTGCGAAGCACTCACGGAGCGTATGCTTGGACTTCTCGCTTCCTCTAACTACGTTCTGTGTTTCGAGGAGATGGTATAAGAACCGTACATAATGTCGATAAGGTGGAACCTTCAGGGACCAGGGTTCATGGCTTCCAACTCAGACTCGATCGACACACTACCCGAGTGTACCATCGATCCTCTGAGTCCGAGTTAACCTGCGTAGCCACCCAGAGTGCGACGCAGGCTGCACTCCAATTCCCCCGGACTTACTATGTTCTCTCTCATACCCCTGCTCTCCGCTTAGTATGGTAAACTCGCTGTCCCTCCACTGGTGCCATGACGCAACTCGAGCGGTGGAGAATACCGTCAGACTCGAGTGCTCATATGACTCGGTTCCTTCCAGGTTGACCACGTACATCATACCTCCGATAACTCTACCGAGTAACCGGATCCGTCACCAGTCGAACTGATGACCACCTGGCCAGGGTTTAATACGACGTAGGTCAGACCAAGGAACGCACCTCCCGTTAGGGGTGTGGATAGCCTGCAGGAGTGACATGCTGATGCAACACCAGCCGGGTAACCCAGTACATCGTGGTTTTGGATCACTGCATCCGGATCCTCACACATTGGTGCGCCAAAGCACCACACAACTGGTTAGTCCACCAGACATGGCTCCTCAGGGTTTAGGACCGTTTTACCCTAAGCAGAAACACGGTTTAGTGCACCGGTGTCTGCTCACCGATCTGTGCACCGTGTTGGTTCCGTTCGGCCACAGACACTGTGCCTGGTAATGACCGTGGTGGAGACACCCACGCTCTGTCATCCCAACAGCTTAACCTGATAGGGCGACCAACCCTAATCAGAGCTGCGAACGTATTTAGGTTACATGGGACCAGTCCCTTGAGTCTCCCACTCAAGAGGATTACCATGTAGCCATGGCTCTCTGTTCTGTAATCAGAACACGTACTAAGGTACGTACCTAGATGCAATCTTATACTATCAACCATACATAGCTAAACTATAGGTTTTTACGAGCTATAGACCTTACCAATTCTAACAATCTCCCACTAGGTCTAACGAGGAATAACGGTGTTGAGCTCTGTAGCTTCTACATGCTACCCAAAAGCCTTTGCAGGAATTCCCTATTGGAATTGGCAACATTGTCTGTAGATTCCACCTCAGTACCGCTACTTGCATTTCCTCCTATAACTGTCAGATCAAGTGAAGTTTGTACTTGATGGGTTTCCCCTCACGGTGGTGCCTAGTCTCCTTGGACCTTGCTTACCGCTCTTCTGTTGCAACAACAGATAACTGAGCTTCTGGTACGCGTCCCAAGTTCTCTAAGAACTTCCTAAGCCTTACCACCTGATATATTACCTAGCACGCAACAACGTGCTAAGCCTCTATGGTAGAGTCTGTGATTCACTCTTGCTTCACACTCTACCAACTACCGCTTCTAATCCCAAGATAAAAATAATCCCTGAAATCGATTCTCTGGAACACACATCTAACACTAAAGTTAGACCTTGTGTGTCCAATCGATATCAGGACCTGTGAAGTGCAAGCTAACTCACAATCCTTACTTAACGAGGATTTCTGAGTATACCCTTCACATCGGTCCAAAGATCTGGACCCGGGTTCGACTGAAACCGACCCATCTTCCTGCTGCGCAATAGATATCTAGCCTCGTAAAACGAATCTGGCTAGAATCTTATCTTCATGCGTAGCCTGTGACAGCAAGAGAATCTTGCTCTGGTTATCTAGAGTTACCTTGATTCCCAGAGCATAACTCGCCTCACTAGGGTCTTTCACATCGAATTGTGATGACTACAAACCTTTACCGTATACAATATTCTTACGTCATTTTCAATCAGTAGGATATCGTTAACGTAAAGTACTACGTACACCCTTGTAGCTTTTTCACCTTTCTTGTACCCACTTGGTTTATCATCATTCTGATCAAATCCGTATGAGCGGATTTCCTTGATCAAAATATATATTCCAACTTGGATGCTTGCATCAGTCCATAAATGGACCTTTGCAACTTACATCACATATGTTCCTGACCTACTGACACAAAGCCTGGGGCGATATCATCCATATATCCTTTCCAAATTCCCGTTAGGGAATAACTGTCTTGACATCCATCAACCAGATCTCCCAACTATAATGGGCTGCGATGGATTAAGAGAATCCGAAATAGACTTAGGCTTAGCTACCAGTGAGATGGTTTTGACATAGTCAATCCCTTCTCCTTTGGCAACTAATCTAGCTACTTAAGTCTTAACCGGGTGCTCTTCTTATACACCTCCTACACCCTGAAGGGTGATAGTGCTATAAGTGTCAAGACTGTTCCAAGGGACATTGATGTAAGCTTGCCTCCATGGTCTTTTGTCAGTCAGAGCTATCGGAAGCTCCCACTACTTCTTCGTAGCTCTAGGGATCATCCTCCTGAAACTCTGGATTAACTATCAAAGTTTCTCCATAGTATCTTTCAGGAGCTCTGATAGTCCCACAACGACGAGGTGGTGGTGGTACAAAAGTAAATTGTTTCTACAGTACCTGGTATACCAGTTTCTTGTAACATCTACTCCCACTACGTTTTCAGATGCGCACTCTCTACCAGTACCCAGTAGTTCACCCAGAACTACCTTACTGATAAACTTATGGTCTATAATATAATCCTGGTCTAGGTAAATGGTATTCGTAGAAACGATTACCTTCCAAACCTCAAGATCATAGAATAGTCCACCTTATGCCTCCTAAGGGTAACCTATAAACAGATATACCTGAAATTACATCTTCATCTCATCCCTCTTGTCCTTTTGCACAAGTGCAGGACAACCCTATATCTCAAGACTCTATAGTGTCAGCTTTCGCTTAGACTATAGCTCTTTATAGGTCTGAGGTACTGATCTAGATAAGAGATAGTTTCAGATATAAGCTACTGTTTTAAGGTACAACCCCACCAAAAGGTGGGTAGTACATTTGGCAATATTCATCATACTACGGACCATGTCAAACAGAGTCCGATTCCTTCTCTCGGAGACTTCATTCTGACGTGTCATCCTTAGAGCATTTAACTGGGAGATAATCCCATACTCTCTCAGGATCCTATGGAACTCGTCCGATAGTGACTTATTTCTTCGATTAAATCGAAGAGTCTTCTATCGTCTAGACGCTCTTGGAACCATAGACGTCAAAATTAACTAACTCCAATACCTTAGTGGCCCTTTTAGTTATTCTGCCTTCCAGATAACATTCATAGGTTAGAAGGATCTCCGATGAATCTGTGAACAGAAACTCGGCCTTCTTTTACCTTTGAATTTATCTAAGGCAGAATATCTAAATCAGAGGGGTCACAAATGGGATAGCTTCTCCGAAGGATTTAGATGAATTTAAATTAGACGCTGCAGCTGTCATGATATCTATTTCCGAATTAGGATTAAATATAAAGAGATTATTCTGATCTATTTCTCTAGTAATGAAGCTATCTATTTAGTTTAAGATACACACCTACGGTGCTGTCTAAAACTAAAAACTTCATTTACCAAAGAGGAAACAGAACTACATCTCTAAAAAACAAAATCCGTATTTCGGAAAAACTAAGACAATCATATCTAACAGCTTCCGCAGCGACTTATGGCATCAGTACCTATGTTAGGATTCCTTCACTATAAAGTAGCCTTCTGCTTTCCTTGAATATCTGTAGACCAGAAGTCTACATTCCAAGAAGCATAAGAACTGCTACTAGATAGCGACTCAACTCCTAACATCCTGAGGTCATACTCAATCTTCAAATACCCCCTATGCTCGCCACAGCGGAAATACTTCCGTCCTTGGCGTTACCAGACTTAGGATTCCACACCAGTTTCTGCACTAGAATAGTTTTTGATCTCTTATAAGTTATTCCCTTAGGTTCTTCTAAAGAAGACCTAGGTTAAGCACTAAAGGCATTGCCTTTAATCTTGATCTCATCCTTTGTCTCTTGGAAATCTCCTTAGAAGTTCTGCGTTTATCATCTCTAACTTGTTAAAGCTAAAGTCTCTGATAACGCCTTCGAAGGTTCCAGACAAGGATGCAAGACAGACGTCTTCCACCACCTCGTCATCTGGTACCATGTCTTGGGAATCTAGTTCGTTCTGGAACTCAAAGATGTGTTCCCGAACAAGCATACCCACTGACATCTCGGTACCGACAAGTATCTTAGTGGAAAAGTGATGAGTCGACTGACTTCGCCTTCCAGACATCTAATGCAAGTAAAACTTAATTAGAGAAGACCCGGCATATCTCTGACTTGCTTCTAAAGAATTGTCCGCAAGTCTGCTATAACATAGCACTTGCACATCTCCTTAGACTCTCGCCAGTCTTCATATGCCCTAGTTAGTGCCCTAGTGATATCTGGACCCATTAGGTCTAGTACAGGGATATTTAGATTGCATGCCAATGTACATTAACTACCCTATGCATAAGCTAAAGATTGCGCTTCCACTCTACGTAGTTAGAGACTCGATAACTGGTTCTCTTATGGGATAGCGGATAGGGGAACTATATGGTTGAATGAAAATGAATGCAAAATAACTTATTTTATGGATTTTGAAAATAAGCTAATTATATCCAAATGTCAGCGCTACCCTCACAGCGAAGACACCTCTATGGATTAATTAACCATGTATGTAAGATCTCAGAATCGACTACACCTGCCCTAGGGGGCATCATGCAGCGTCAATCCGCTTACACGGGCCTTTCCTTGACCCAGTCCAAATCTGCCAACTAAGGGCTTTGATGGACCATGGTTATCTTTTGGCCAGTGCCACGTGATCACCGTTGTCTTCGCAACGAATACCTCACGTGCACTTAGGATGCTTACCCACGAGCCTAAGCAATTATGACACGGGAGTTCATGCGGCCCCCACTAGGGTGGGATGAAAAGCCCTTCTCTCCTGGCCTCATAATTGCCATATCTTTAGGGAGGTCATTAAGTAATTTGGCATGGAAACACACAGCTCCCACCCTAGGGGGTGTGAAGTTATGCATCCCCACCCAAACACAAAACGACTGGCCGTGGAGGCCAGAGGATCTCTAAAAGTCCTCTCTTACATCCCTTATTAAAGTTGAGGGTTATTTAATGCAAGTATGAGTGTACACTAAGGTCACGACAACCTATACACTAGACCCTGGTCATACCGTGCTCCCACTAGCATTCAAGCCTTTCGCGAAGCATTAATCGATCTTGGAATATCATAGTCCCTGCCTCGAGTGGATTTCTCCACTCAAGGGTCACATTACATATCCCAAGAACATTGATGCTTTGCAAATTTGGCTATCACGCTAATGCCCTGGAGCCTAGCCTAAGGTCAGACTGACAGGAAAGGTCTTCCACTACCATAGCGCCTTGCTTATAAATTTGACGAATGATATCATAGTAGAATTCCAACTCATTCTAGGTTTCGATGCTTGCCAAATAGGCACACCCGACTAATCGGGTGTTGACCTAATGGGGGCATAACCAAATGTGAGGAATTCATACTATCATCAAGGGTCAATTAAATAATAGGCGTCACTAGTGGAATCCAATCCTAATAAGGTCGCTAGGACCCGAGGGGAAAGGGCATCCCTCTGACACAGATAATCAAATTATCGCATCGGGGTTCTCTACAGAAATATAAAGAACTACTGAAAGAAATAAGCACACAACTGAATCAAGTTCAGGGTCCGACCCCTGAACCTGACTGGCACAGCGCAGGCTCTCTGTCTCCTTCACAAGGCTCCTCGATCCGGTGCAAGCCTCTGTATACGATCTTCTGACGCTTTATGCCCTTTGCCGTCATCGTGTACGCTTCGCCGGATCGTCATCGTCCTCCAAGGTTCCGCTCATCTTCCCAGTGGTGGATCTCCACGGTAAGTCCTCCTCTTCAATCTGTAACCGAAAAAGATCTAGTACGCTTCGAGCAAGTGCTCGCTCGTACACAATTTCCTAGAAAGAAAAGGAAAACAAACCTAGCAAAAGCCTGGGAATCAAGGGTGGTAAATCTTCACCTCTTGCCCGACTATGGCTCTAAAATCTATCCACACACAGAAGAAAAAACATCCAGACAAAATCGCTAACACGGGGTCCGACCCCCGGTAGCAAGCAATCACATATCCAGAATAATTTTAGAAGCGGCGCCCTGCAAGAACGATTCATAGAACATACAAAATCTACTATGCATGATCTACTCGTAGAACCCCGATGGCGGCACATACTATTCATGCGCGCACATGACGATTTCATGAAAAAAACATGAAACGCACACCACTAGCGTGCTCTGATACCAATTGTTGGAAATAAATCCCTGGTAGAGGCCCGCAGCGGAAGCAAAGTGATGGTCCGAGGACCGTGAGCGGTGTGCGTTATATATCAAAATTTTCATCGAAACGATCTACATATGCGTGTATGAATCTAGCATGGCAACTACGCGAACCCCTAACGATGATCTAACGCGAAAGAACAAACTAGCATGAATGCATATTCTAATTATGTTAGATCTACTTGTTAGAGGTCATACCTGCGTGCGGAATCTTTCACCGCGATAAATTTCTTCTTTGTCGATGGAGACGGGCTACGGATCTGCTCGACATAGCTTCGGTGCGATGGCCATAACTTTCTGTTCCGAACTCTAATTGGGCTGAAATTTGGACTGCATGTAGCCAACTTCGAGACGCAACTTTTCCAACAAGTTTCACGTCGTTTGGACTTCTGTAGCTCCCGGAATAGCAGAAACAACGTTAATTTTCTGTGCAGATTCTGGACAGCAAAAGGTTGCGGGAGACGCCTTCTAGTTCACCCGATCTCACACGATGCATGGCACCTCGTCGATGGATCTCTGAGTGCCTCCATACGACGAGCCTTCTCCTTCTACGAAACACCACGTGAGGAAGATGAGTCGCCATCCAATGGCGCAAGCGAGAGAGAGAGAGACGAGAGAGGAGATGCGAAGAGAGGAGAGGGGGCGGCTAGGGTTTCCCCATGCCATGGCCGGCCCTAGGGCTTGCATGGCTCTATGAATTTCGTGCACCCTCTCTCTCCTTATCATATATATAGCCGGCCTATCCATATGGATAAGGACAGTATGGATAAGGATGATTGATTCAAGCCTTATCCCTATATATCTCTTCTTTATCTCTATCCTTTCCTTGTTTTCGAAAACGGTCAAAACCAGCCCGTTTTCTGCGCCTCATAACCGGCCCCTTCATCGGAGGCAACAACCTCCCGAAACTAATGGGGCCGGCCTTGACCAGTCTCTCAACACTTAGGGCCGGCCCCCTTAGTGCATAGTGGCGCATGGTATGACCAAAACGCCCTTATGTCACTAGTTGGCCGTTCCTCGTGTACGAGACTTTACAAGGCACACATAAGTGAAGTGCACCAGTGATTTCACTATTCTCTGAGGTTCCCATAGGGTGCCCCTAGTGAAGTCAACTAGTCAACTCGCAACATGTCCCGGTGCATCGCACCTATGTGGCAAAGTCCACTTATGACAAGGAATTGCTACATGTGTCTCTGCACTAACCTAGGGTTTCCCCTTAGTGCACACACGTAGCTACGCATCTACCGTGCACTAGTGCGAAGCACTCACGGAGCGTATGCTTGGACTTCTCGCTTCCTCTAACTACGTTCTGTGTTTCGAGGAGATGGTATAAGAACCGTACATAATGTCGATAAGGTGGAACCTTCAGGGACCAGGGTTCATGGCTTCCAACTCAGACTCGATCGACACACTACCCGAGTGTACCATCGATCCTCTGAGTCCGAGTTAACCTGCGTAGCCACCCAGAGTGCGACGCAGGCTGCACTCCAATTCCCCCGGACTTACTATGTTCTCTCTCATACCCCTGCTCTCCGCTTAGTATGGTAAACTCGCTGTCCCTCCACTGGTGCCATGACGCAACTCGAGCGGTGGAGAATACCGTCAGACTCGAGTGCTTATATGACTCGGTTCCTTCCAGGTTGACCACGTACATCATACCTCCGATAACTCTGCCGAGTAACCGGATCCGTCACCAGTCGAACTGATGACCACCTGGCCAGGGTTTAATACGACGTAGGTCAGACCAAGGAACGCACCTCCCGTTAGGGGTGTGGATAGCCTGCAGGAGTGACATGCTGATGCAACACCAGCCGGGTAACCCAGTACACCGTGGTTTTGGATCACTGCATCCGGATCCTCACACATTGGTGCGCCAAAGCACCACACAACTGGTTAGTCCACCAGACATGGCTCCTCAGGGTTTAGGACCGTTTTACCCTAAGCAGAAACACGGTTTAGTGCACCGGTGTCTGCTCACCGATCTGTGCACCGTGTTGGTTCCGTTCGGCCACAGACACTGTGCCTGGTAATGACCGTGGTGGAGACACCCACGCTCTGTCATCCCAACAGCTTAACCTGATAGGGCGACCAACCCTAATCAGAGCTGCGAACGTATTTAGGTTACATGGGACCAGTCCCTTGAGTCTCCCACTCAAGAGGATTACCATGTAGCCATGGCTCTCTGTTCTGTAATCAGAACACGTACTAAGGTACGTACCTAGATGCAATCTTATACTATCAACCATACATAGCTAAACTATAGGTTTTTACGAGCTATAGATCTCACCAATTCTAACATATCAGACCAAGGAACGCACCTCCCAATGGGGATGTGAATAGCCTGTAGGAGTGGCATGCTAATGCAACGCCAGCCTGGCAACCCAGCTTACCGTGGTCTTGGGTCGTGGTTAGATCCCTCACACGTTGGTAAACCAAAGTTACCCAAACTGGTTAGTCCTTCGGTCATGGTTTCTCAGGGTTTAGGATCGGTGTCTGCTCACCGATCTGTACACCGTGTTGGTTCTGTTTAGCACAAACACTGTTCTTGGCAATGACCACAGTGGAGAAACCCATGCTCTGTCATTCCAACAGCTTAACCTGATAGAGCGACCAACCCTAATCAGAACGACGAACAATTTAGGCTAATAGTACTAATCAACTGAGTCTCCCACTCAGATGAACCACTATACAGCCATGGCTCTTTTAAGTTCAGTATATAGAACACGTATAATACGCACCAATTAAGCTATTCTAATATAAATATCAACTCATTTATTAATCAATCATTGTTTTTACAAGCCCTAGACCATATCTTACTCAATAATCTCCCACTTGGTCTAGCGAGGAAAAATGGTTCTGACTCCCATAGCTTCTATATGCTGCTCAAACACCTTTGCAGAAATCGCCTTTGTAAAGGGATCAGCAACATTGTCTGCAGATGCTATTTTGGTTACCGCTACTTGCCCTTCCTTCTAAAATACCGGATTAAGTGGAACTTGCGTTCGATATGTTTCCCCTTCTGGTGGTGCCTTGGCTTCTTGGCCTGTGCTACCGCCCCACTATTGTCACAATAAAGGACAATAGGTGACTGAGCCTCTGGTACGCACCCTAAGTCCAATAAGAACTTTTTAAGCCACACCGCCTCTTTTCTAGCCTCGTACGCTGCGATGTACTCAGCTTCAGTGGTGGAGTCTGCGATGCAACCTTGCTTCATACTCCGCCAACTTACTGCTCCTCCTCCTAACATAAAAACATAACCTGAAGTCGATTTTCTAGATTCCACATCTGACATAAAAGTCAGCATCTGTGTATCCAATCGGCGTCAGGTCCTGTGAAGTGTAGACTAACTCATAATCCCTCGTACGACGAAGGTACTTAAGTATACTCTTTACAGTAGTCCAGTGTGCTGGACCCGGGTTCGACTGAAACCGACTTATCATATCTACTGCAAAACAGATATCTGGCCTCGTGCACTGCATGGCATACATTAGACTACCTACTGCTGAAGCATAGGGTATCTTCTGCATCTCTGCCTTCTCCTCAGGTGTCTTAGGACATTGATACTTAGACAATTTCAAGTCATATCTGAATGACAAGAAACCCTTCTTGGAGTCCTGCATGCTGAATCTGGCCAGTATCTTATCTATATAAGCAGCTTGTGAGAGCGAGAGAATCTTGTTCTGGCGATCTTGAGTTACCTTAATCCCCAGAATATAACTCGCCTCACTTAGGTCTTTCATATCAAATTGCGAGGATAACCAAACTTTTACCGTAGATAATGTTCCTACGTCATTTCCAATCAGTAGTATATCATCTATATAAAGTACTAAATATACCACTATAGTATTATCACTCCTTTTGTATACACAAGGTTCATCCTTATTTTGATCAAATCCGTATGAGCAGATTGTCTGATCAAAACGGATATTCTAATTTTTGGATGCTTGTTTCAGTCCATAGATGGACCTCTGAAGTTTGCAAACCAGATCTTCATGACCTACTGACTCAAAACTTGGAGGTTGTATCATATATATGTCTTTCTCCAAATCTCTATTGAGGAAAGCTGTCTTGACATCCATCTGCCAGATCTCTCAATCATAGTGGGCTGCGATGGATAAGAGGATTTGAATAGATTTAAACATAGCTACCGGTGAGAAGGTCTCGTCATAATTGATCCCTTCTCGTTGGGTAAAACCCTTGGCAACTAATCTAGCTTTATAAGTCTCAACGGAACCATCGGGTCCTCTTTTCTTCTTGTACACCCACTTACACCCAATAGGTTTAATATTGGGTGATGGTGTAACAAGTATCCAGACATTATTTTGGGACATAGATGTAATTTTTGCCTCCATGGCTTTTTGCCAAGCAAAACTGTCAGAAGATTTCATCACCTCATCATAGCTCAAGGGATCGTCCTGCTGAAACTCTGGATTGACTAATAAAGTCTCTCTATAGTATCTTTCAGGAGCTCTGATTTGTCTCCTGTGGGGGGAAATTTTCGAGCCGCCTTGATCGAGAATCCCACCCCACAGCCTTGATTGAATTGGATTGCTTGTAGAGTTAGAGATTAGAAAGTTGAGAAGAAGAGAGATGACACGTGGAGTTGTTGTCGAAGTTCGATCTTACGACCTACGTCTCCGGGCGAGAGGTGTCACCTGATCTTCACTATAATATGAATATAAAGGGTTGAGCGTTCTCTCGACAGGCCGAGAGAAGCTTTTTACAGTGGGGGTTGCACGGAGCAACAAGAAAAGAAACTAGGAGGAGAGAAGTAAGCTCTTACACTTGCTCTGGAGTTGGAATCCCTCTTCCTCTGATCGAATGACCAACAACCTCTTTTCTGGATGCCTTGGGGGTCCTTTTATAGCGTAGGCACGTGCCCGATATGGCAGTGATGACGTGGCGATGATGACGTGGCACTGGTTCTGGGCCTCCTTGCTGGGCCCTTATTGGGCCGTTGTTCGGGCCCAATAAGGGGGAGGGCTTGATCTGCGAGCCTCGTAGAGTGGGCCCATGAACCCGGGCGGGCTTACCCACTTGGGCCGTTGCGCGGGCCCATGCTGCTCTGATCCGGTCCGGTACAATTTTTGCACCCACAGTTACCCCCTCCTAGTCGGGTCAGAACCCCCTGGGTCGGCTGGGATTCCGAGGTGCAAACACCTTAGGATCCTGGCGTGGTTAGCAAGGGCTGTCGGTGCCGCGGTTCGCATTAGCAGAGTCTCCTTTTGCCGATGCCGAGACCCTTTTGGCGCAGGCCAAAAGTCTCGGTTTTGCAAGGGGGCGTTTCCAAAAAAATAGTGTGTTTTCCGACCGAGTGGGTACCGAGAGGGTACCGAGAGGGTACCGAGAGCATACCGAGAGGGTACCGAGAGGGTACCGAGACCCTTTTGGTGCAAGCCAAAAAGACTCAGTTTTGCAAGGGTGTGTTTCCGAAAAAGCAGTGTGTTTTCCGACCGAGTGGATACCGAGAGGGTACCGAGAGCCTTTTGGTGAAAGAACAGCTTTTCTCTTTTTCCTTTCTTTCTTTCTCTCTTTCCTTTCTTTGCTTCTCTCTTTCCTTTCTTTGCTTTTGTTTCTTTCTTTTTTTGCTTTTCTCTTTCCTTTCTTTGCTTTTGTTTCTTTCTTTTTTTGTTTTGCTTGTGCTGTACACAGGAGAATGGGGGCACAGCAAGAGGGGCGCGGGGTTGGTGCCCGAGTGGGAGCCGCCCCCTTTTTTTTTTGAGCCGCGAGTTGGACGGCAGCGGCAGCATCCATGGTCGGCACGGGGTACGGATCGTAGCGGCTGCTGAGTGCTGAGAGCCGGGTCCCTTTGTTTGTTTTGTTTTTTTGGTCCTCCACCAGCAGCTAGAGCAGCGTTTCGATCCCGAGCGACGTGCGACTTTTGTATTTGATCTGGAGCGACGAGCGACTTCCGTTTCGATCCCAAGCGACGTGCGACTTTTGTTTTTGATCCCACGTGGTCTCCACTAGCAGCTATAGCAGCGATCATGTGGTGTTTGTATTCAATCCCAAGTGATGTGCTACTTTTGTATTTGATCCGGAGCGACGAACGACTTCCGTTTCGATCCCAAGCGACGTGCGGCATTTACGCGTCGCGGCATTTACATTCGATCCCGATCAACGAGTGACGTGCGGCTTTCGTTCTGATCCGGAGCGGCGTGGGCAATCCAGTGGTCAAATTCATAAGGGTGGGATTGCATCAGCTTCACGTACAAACAACCCCCCCTCTTTTTTTTTTTGTTCCCCCCCCTCCTTTTTTTGTTTAAGTTGTACACCCAAGAGGAAGACACGACAAGAGGAGGGCGTGGGGGTCCGTGCATGAGTGGGAGAGAGGGCAGACTTTTCTCTTTCTTTCTCTTCTTTGTTTTTCTTTTTGTTGGTGCTGTACACCAAAGTAGGAGGCACGTCAGACTTCTTCAAGATCGGTGCCGATTGGCTCACGGGCTTGGAGTAGATCGGTGTCGAGCGGTCCGCAGGCTCGGGGCCGTGCTACTAATTGATGCCGAGGTGAGGACGATCGATGGTAGGGGAGAGCACAAGACTTGGCCGACCGGGAGGCCCTACCGTCGCCAATCAATTTGCAGTCGTCGCTACCCCATATGGGTTGCGAGTGATGGGAGGCGCTTTTTTTTTTTTGTTCCCCCCCCCTCCTTTTTTTGTTTAAGCTGTACACCCAAGAGGAAGACACGGCAAGAGGAGGGCGTGGGGGTCCGTGCATGAGTGGGAGAGAGGGCAGACTTTTCTCTTTCTTTCTCTTCTTTGTTTTGCTTTTTGTTGGTGCTGTACACCAAAGTAGGAGGCACGTCAGACTTCTTCAAGATCGGTGCTGATTGGCTCACGGGCTTGGAGTAGATCGGTATCGAGCGGTCCGCAGGCTCGGGGCCGTGCTACTAATTGATGCCGAGGTGAGGACGATCGATGGTAGGGGAGAGCATAAGACTTGGCCGACCGGGAGGCCCTACCGTCGCCAATCAATTTGTAGTCGTCGCTACCCCATATGGGTTGCGAGTGATGGGAGGCGCTTGTGTCGCAGGTCTTGGATCCGAGGAGGAGGAGTTGGCGGTCTTCTCTCCGGGCAGTTGATCCAGCGCGAGGAAGGAGAGGGCTGCGGGTCACATGTTTCCGATCATTTTGGAGGTGAGGGTGCGTGTGACCCGATCTAAAATTGGGGAGCAGGCTATGCTCCTCCTTCCTGCTGCTGCGTGTACTCCGAGAATTGATGCTTGCCACCCGCCTCTTTCACCAAAAGCTGATTGAATTCCATGTCGATCGGTGGTCCCATTTTTTTTTTTTTTTTGCCTTGCCTTGCTTCTGTTGGTGACGTCGATCTCCCCCCTCTTGGTTTTCTGACGAAACCAAGAGGTAGATTGTTGTTGATGCCGACGCACCCCCCCTCTCGGTTTTCTGACGAAACCGAGGGGGGGGCTGCTTGTTGATGCGTCACACCCCCCCTTACTTGGTTTTTGTGCGAAAACGAGGGATGTGCTGCTGATGTGCCGTCACCCCTTTCCCACTCAGTTTTTTGTGTGAAACCGAGGGGTGTGCTGATGGTGTGCCGTCACCCCCTCCCTACTCAGTTTTTGTGCGAAACCGTGGGGGGGCTACTTGCTGATGTCGACACACACCCCCTCTCGGTTTTCTGACGAAACCGAGGGGTGTACGGCTGATGGTGTGTTGTCACCCCCTTCCCACTCGGTTTTTGTGCGAAACCGAGAGGGGGCTGTTTGTTGATGCTGACACCCCATTATTGGGGCTGCTAGAAGAGGTCAAAAAGTGTCGGTATTGAAAATAGTGTATTTTTCGAATTTCAGCCCCATTTGAAACCGACACTTTTTTTGGTAAAACGTTGGTTCGCAGGGATGTCGGTGAGGGACAGTGCTATATTCGAGGGGGTTTCTTAGAGATAATCTAGGATGACGCCGCATGATGGCCAGCTGGTCTTCACCCAATGTATTACCGCACCTAGTTACTGTATTCACCAGGTACTACGGTCACGTGAGGGTATTGACTTGGCCAGGATCAAGGAAGCACCATTTTATTCCGTGTTACCCACCGTCGACTGCACCAGTATGGAGACACGCACTGCCAGAGTCAGACCAACCACCCCCTGACCGGTTTGGAACCGTTAGTCGTCAAAAAAAGGTGATGGCCAGTGACAATCTGATGCTTGGACCTGAGTGACAAGACTAAGCTTGGACTTTTGATCGAATGCCAATACGTCGGCGACGATGTCTCGGACTTTGTCTTCGAATGCCAAGGGCTGGGCCTTGGGCTTGTAGAGTGTTAAGGCGTTGGTCGCCTCGAACTTTGTCTTCAAGTGCCAAGGGCTGGGCCTTGGGCTTGTAGAGTGCCGAGGCGCTGGTCGCCTCGGACTTTGTCTTCAAGTGCCAAGGGCTGGGCCTTGGGCTTGTAGAGTGCCGAGGCGCTGGTCGCCTCGGACTTTGTCTTCAAGTGCCAAGGGCTGGGCCTTGGGCTTGTAGAGTGCCGAGGCGCTGGTCGCCTCAGACTTTGTCTTCGAGTGCCAAGGGCTGGGTCTTGGGCTTGTAGAGTGCCGAGGCATTGGTCACCTCGGACTTTTTCTTCGCATGCCAAGGGCTGGGCCTTGGGCTTGTAGAGTGCCGAGGCACTGGTCGCCTCGGACTTTATCCTCGAGTGCCAAGGGCTGGGCCTTGGGCTTGTAGAGTGCCGAGGCATTGGTCACCTCGGATTTTTTCTTCGCGTGCCAAGGGCTGGGCCTTGGGCTTGTAGAGTGCCGAGGCACTGGTCGCCTCGGACTTTGTCCTCGAGTGCCAAGGGCTGGGCCTTGGGCTTGTAGAGTGCCGAGGCATTGGTCACCTCGGACTTTTTCTTCGCGTGCTAAGGGCTGGGCCTTGGGCTTGTCGAGTGCCAAGGCGTTGGTCGCCTAGGACTTTGTCTTCGAGTGCCAAGGATGTCTCCTTAAACTTGGTGCATGTCAAAGCGACGACGTTTGCCTTGGACTTATTCTCTTCGCCTCGGATAAGTATAGTTGATAGTTTAGCTTGACCTAGATTGTCAGGAGCATTTTTATCTGACTTTCGCCTTGAAAGGGCGTAGCCGAATTGCCTTCGAGCTTCCGACTTGAATGGGTGAAATCGAAGGTCTTTGGTTGACCTGGGTTGCCAGGGGCCTTTTATCGGACTTTAGCCTCGAGAGGGCGTAGCCGGATTGCCTTCGAGCTTCCGACTTGAATGGGCAGAATCGAAGGTCTTTGATTGACCTGGGTTGCTAGGAGCCTTTTTATCAGACTTTTGCCTTGAAAGGGCGTGGCCGAATTGCCTTCGAGCTTCCGACTTGAACGGGCGGAATCGAAGGTCTTTGGTTGACCTGGGTTGCCAGGAGCCTTTTTATCGGACTTTAGCCTCGAGAGGGCGTAGCCGAATTGCCTTCGAGCTTCCGACTTGAATGGGCGGAATCGAAGGTCTTTGGTTGACCTGGGTTGCCAGGAGCCTTTTTGTCGGACTTTAGCCTCGAGAGGGCGTAGCCGAATTGCCTTCGAGCTTCCGACTTGAACGGGCGGAATCGAAGGTCTTTGGTTGACCTGGGTTGCCAGGAGCCTTTTTATCGGTCTTTAGCCTCGAGAGGGCGTAGCCAACTTACCTTCGAGCTTCCGACTTGAATGGGCGGAATCGAAGGTCTTTGGTTGACCTGGTTTGCCAGAAGCCTTTTTTTTTATTCCTTAATATGGTGGAATCGAACTTCGAGAGATTTGATTTTGAGAAAAAAAAGACACTTTATTGATATAACAAAGTTGCAGTTACACTTTTTCAGAGATTGCCCCGCGGACGTTACGATTATGCATCCACGTATTACATTGACTTTCTTTTCTCCACTGCTGCAGCCTCTCCTACTCTCGACCTGGTTCCTTAATAGCGAGGTAGCCATCGAGCCGCCCTTCTTGGATCAGGTCTTCGATGTGATGCTTTAGCTTCCGACATATAGAGGTTGGGTGGCCATGGCTGCGATGAAACTCACAGTAGGCTGTCGTATCTCCCGCCTGGTCGGAATTTGGAGGGAGAGGCTGTGGCCACTTGCAAAAGGGCTCGTTCTGCAAGTATGCGAAGATGTCTTCAATGGAGGTGTTCAGCTCAGTGAACACCCTTTGATCCCTTGGAGTTCGCCTCTTTTCTACCGGAGGGGCTTTTGGATCTTCATTGCACCTTTTGGCCTGCACCTTTTGGTCGGACGCGGCCTGGGCAGCCTTCTTGTAGTGTGCTTCATTCGGAGCTTCATCATCTTTCTTATGTCGAGAGTCACGAGACTCGCGGGGCTCGTGTAGTCTTCTGGCCCGCTGATTGTCTTCCACCTCTATCTCCCGCTGTACGCGCTTGAACATCGCTTCCAAGTTATTGGGAGGATGCCGGATGAAGTCGGTGTAGACATGGAGCTCTGGCCGGATAGCATTCTGGAATGCCAGCATGATGGCCTCCTCATTATAGGAGCGACCGGTGAGCTCAGAATGCTCATTACGAAACCTCATCGTGAAGCTCCTTAGAGACTCGTCGGAGCCCATCTTCAGCTGGTAGAGTGTATCCAGCCTCTTTTTTGGCTTTAAGTTTAGCCGATAATGGTCCATGAAGAGTTCAGCCAACTCTTTGAATGTGACCACCGTACCGGTAGGCAGTGTGTAGTACCAGTCGAGGACAGGTCCCTCGAGGCTTCTCGCAAACATACGACAGAGAACATGGTTCTCATATTCGTAGGGCGTCAGGGCCTGCTTGTAGGCTAGGATATGGAGAGCAGGGTCTCCCTGGATGCAGTTGAACTTTGGTAGGCTCGGTGTTCGCCAACCCATAGGAAATGGTGTTGCAAGAACCTTGGGATGCAGTGGCCCCACCAAGGTGATTAGTTGTCTACGGTCTTGATGGCGGCGTCCCACGTCGGCAGTATGCCTTAGTCGGTTGAGCAGCTCGCGGGCATCTGTTGCTTTCGTGTGCGAAGGGATAGAATGTCTAGTGGACCTTGTTGACTGAGGTGATCCTTCTCCGCGATAGCTGGGCGCACCGTTGACGTCGAGGCGATCCCACACCATTTGCTTTGGTGCTTGTGTGGATACCTGATGCATCTCGATATGCGGTACATGTGGTTCTTCAAGATGATGACTCACGGCTGGGCTAGTCCTTGGTTGGTCTTTATCAGTAGCTAGAGAGTTGTGGGCCATAACCCCCGCTCTTTCAGCCGCCTTTTTTAGGGAATCCCTCTCTTGCTCGAGGGCCGCATTCTTCTTGAGGAGATTTAGTAGCTGGAAATCTGCAGCCGAGATCTCAAATGTAGCCTGAGGCTTGCTCCCTTGAATAGTGTGTTCTTTGCCAGATCGACGCCTCGGGGATGACAGTTCTCGCCGATCGCTGTGCCCTTTTGGATGGCTGCCTTGCGGCCCCAGCCGCTCCCGAACATTTCTTCAGTTGGTTGCAACCGAGACTTCTTGTTCTTCTTCGATCAGCATATCGTTTGTTCATTCAGCACCCGCCTTTGGTGGGTTGGTGCTGGCCTTCACCATCGAGCATGTTGATGTCGGCGTGATGAAGGCGTTGAGGTTGATTTGGAGGAGGACTTGTGGATCGTCACCACAAGTTGAATAGGAGTCGGTAGAGGTGTGGGTAAGACCTCTATCGATATCCCACAGACGGCGCCAAAGATTGTGGGGGGAAATTTCCGAGCCGCCTTGATCGAGAATCCCACCCCACAGCCTTGATTGAATTGGATTGCTTGTAGAGTTAGAGATTAGAAAGTTGAGAATGAGAGAGATGACACGTGGAGTTGTTGTCGAAGTTCGGTCTTACGACCTACGTCTCCGGGCGGAAGGTGCCACCTGATCTTCACTATAATATGAATATAAAGGGTTGAGCGTTCTCTCGACAGGCCGAGAGAAGCTTTTTACAGTGGGGGTTGCATGGAGCAACAAGAAAAGAAACTAGGAGGAGAGAAGTAAGCTCTTGCACTTGCTCTGGAGCTGGAATCCCTCTTCCTCTGATCAAATGACCAACAACCTCTTTCCTGGATGCCTTGGGGGTCCTTTTATAGCGTAGGCACGTGCCCGATATGGCAGTGATGACGTGGTGATGATGACGTGGCACTGGTTCTGGGCCTCCTTGCTGGGCCCTTATTGGGCCGTTGTTCGGGCCCAATAAGGGGGAGGGCTTGATCTGCGAGCCTCGTAGAGTGGGCCCATGAACCCGGGCGGGCTTACCCACTTGGGCCGTTGCGCGGGCCCATGCCGCTCTGATCCGGTCCGGTACAATTTTTGCACCCACATCTCCCACTACGACGAGGTAATGGTGGTATTGAGCGATTCGTTTCTATATTCTCTGGTATATTAGTTTCAATGTTACCTCTTCCCTCTATGTTACCTAATGTGCTACCTCCACCAGTACCCAGTAGCTCTTCTAGAACTACCTTACTTGTTGGCTTGTGGTCCATAATATAGTCCTGATCTAAGTAGATGGCATTCGTAGAAATGAGTACCTTCTTATCCTCAAAATCATAGAATATACCACCTTTTGTTTCTTTAGGATAGCCTATAAATAGACATACCTTAGACTTAGTCTCTATCTTATCCCTCTTGTCCTTCCGCACATGTGCAGGACATCCCCATATTCTGAAATGCTGCAGTGTAGGCTTTCGCTTTGACCACAGTTCTCTAGGAGTTAGAGGCACTGTTTTAGATGGGATATGGTTTAAGATATAAGCTGCTGTTAATAGGGCATATCCCCAAAATATGGTTGGTAAACTAGCATAACTCATCATACTACGGACTATGTCCAACAAGGTCCAATTCCTTCTCTCAGAAACTCCATTCTGTTGTGGTGTACCTGGAGCAGTCAACTAGAATACAATCCCACTGTCTCTAAGATACCCAAGGAACTCGTCCGATAGGTACTCACTTCCTCGATTAGATCAAAGGGCTTTCACATATCTACCAGTCTGTTTTTCAACTTCGACTCTAAATTCTTTGAACTTGACAAAGGACTCAGACTTTTGATGCATTAGGTAGATATAGCCATATCTTGAGTAATTATCAGTAAATATGATGAAGTACTCATGGCCTCCTATTGCCTAGACGCTCATGGGTCCACATATATCAGAATGAACTAACTCTAATATCTCTGTGGCCCTATTCCCTTTGGCTTTAAAAGCCCTCTTGGTCATTTTGCCCTCCAGACAAGACTCACAGGTTGGAAGGATCTCCGAGGGATCTGTTTCCAGAAGCTCAGCCTTAACCAACCTATGAATTCTATCTGAGACAATATGCCCAAGTCTTAGATGCTATAATAGAGTTAGATTTTCTGAAGGTTTCTTACGTTTAAATGAGTTAATATTCAAAGCGGTTATGTTTTTTTTTTTTCTAATTTAGGACTTAGAATATAGAGACTGTTCTGAACTATTCCTCTAATAATGAAGGTTCCATTCATTCTAATAAACACACCAGATGTATCAAAATGAACTGAATAACCATCATTCACCATATAAGAAACAGAAATTAGATTACGTCTCAAAGACGGTATATATAATACGTCTCTTAAAATCAAAGTCTTTTCATTAGAAAAAGATAAATAAACATCTCCAACTACTTCTGCGATTGCAACAACATCAGTCCCCATGCTTAGGACCACTTCCTCATCAAGTAGCCTTCTGCTTACCTGGAATCCCTGTAAAGAGTTACAGGCATGGTCAGTGGAACCAGAATTCACAATCCAATATGCAAAAGAATTGCTACTTGAAAGAAGTGACTCAACTACAAGTAGCTGAGAATTACCTGTTCCAGCACCCTGAGGCTTTGTGCAGTCCTTTTTCCAATGACCCTTTTTGCCACATCTGAAGCACTTCGTGCTTGGTGACTTCATCTCTCTTGACCTAGAGGTCCCCACTTGGCTCTGCAGAGGCCCTGCCTTCAGCTTCTTGTTCTTAGACTTCTTGCTCATAGGCTTCTTAGCCTTTAGAGCAGCCCTACGCTTAGCACTTAATACCTCACCTCTAACCTTGAACCCGTCTTCTGCTGCCTAGAGAGCTCCAAGAAACTCTGCATTTGTCATCTCCAACTTATTAAGGTTGAAGTTAGTGACAAAGCCTTCAAAGACTCCAAATAGGGACGCAAGGAAGATATCGGTCATAACCTCGTTATCCAGCACAATGTTCATGATAGTCAGTTCGTTCTGAAACCCAAGTATTTTTAGCATGTATTCCCGGACAGGCGTCCCTTCGGACATCTTAGTGCTAACGAGCTTTTTTATTGTGAGGTAGTGTGTTACGTGGCTATGCCCCTCAAATATTTCTTTGAGGTATAGCATCATATTAGAAGCATCAGGCATTTCTTCGACTTGCTTCTATAGAGTTGTCTGCAAGGAAGCTATGATATAGCACTTGCACATCTCATTAGAATCTCGCCAGTCGGAGAAATCCTTGGTCTCTGCCTCAGTGGCATCTGGACCTGGTAGGTTCGGTTCCTGAGTGGTTAGGGACATGGTGTGTTTATCGATCTTCAGAACAAGCATGAGGTTGCGTTTCCACTCCTCATAGTTAGGACCTATAAGCTTGTTATCATTAAGGATGGCAGCTAAGGGATCTAGTTTGGTCATCTGAAAAATAAATGGGAGTATATTAGAATGCTTCATAAACTCATTTTATGGTATTTTTAAAATGAGTCAAATTATATCCAAATGTCAACGCTACCCTCAAAACGGAGACATATCTATTGATCAATTTTACCATGTATATGAGATCTCGAATTCAGATACACCCGCCCGAGGGGGCAGTGTGCAGCATCCTTCACTCACAGCAGGTCTCTCGGACCCAATCCAAATCTGTCACAAACGATCTATAATGGACCATGGTTTTCTTTTGGCCAGTCCCCCGTGATCTCCATGCGACGCAACGGGTAGCCTCACGGGTGCTTCGGATGCTTACCCACAAGCCTAGGCAATCATAACACGGGAGCTCATACGGCCCCCGCGAGGGCAGGAAAAGCCCTTCTCTCCTGGCATTATGGCCATCATATCCCGAAGGAGACTGCTAAGCCTCCGGCATGACAGAAAAAAATTCTTACCCGAGGAGGATATTGAGCCATACCCTATCACCCGGAAATTCAGCAGTTGGCCATAGAGGCCAGGGGTACTCAAACTGAGTCCTCTTACACATCCCTTAATTATAGTGAGGGTTATTTTAATGCAAGTATTTTAAATCCTAGGTTACGACAACCTAGACCTAGACCCTGGTCATACCGTGCTCCCACTAGAGTTAAAACCTTTTATAAAGTATAGATATACTTGGAAAGAACCATAGTCCTTATCCCGTGGATACTCAGTTGTCACCTTTCTCCCGAGAATCACATTACATACTTTCCAAGCCTTCGATACTAAATAAAATGATCATTACCCTTTGTGCTCTAGAGCCTAGCCTATAGTCTAGACGTACAAGGAAAGGTCTCCCATTAGTATGATTCCTCGTATGCAACTTGATGTTTGATGTCATAGATGATCACCACATCACTATTGGTTTCTATGTCAAACCAATTAGGGACATCCGACAACCTCCGTCGGACCTCGACCTAATGGTGGCATAACCGAGTGTTATGGGATCCAACTACCATCAAACACCAATTAAACTATGAGTGTCATTAAATAGAGATCTAACCTAATGGTCGCAGGGACCAAGTGGGGAATAGGCATCCCACACACAGTGGGAAAAGGACATCCCATAATCTAATACCTACAGCATTAGAATATATATTTTTACCGGGGTATTAGAAAATATCCAACTACCATTAAACATAAACATCTATTGATATCAAGTTCAGGGTCCGACCCTGAACCTGACTAGCAGTGCTCTGATGATCCCGTTTATGGCATCTTTCAGATATTTCTTCCTTTGGCCCACCACATCCGATCTTCCGGTAATGGATTTTCCATCTGAATTTGTCCTCCAAATCTTCAGCCTGTAATTGAAAAATCTAGTATGCTCCAAGCAATCGCTCGTTCATACACATTTTCCTATAATGAAGAATAATGAAAGGTCTAGAAATAGAAATAATTGGTCGGGAAAAACCAAGCCATGAGACAACCTCCACGCACTTGTCCCATTAGGCCTTACAACCATCTATCACAGAAAAAACAAAAAAAATAACTATACAATCATTTTTTTTTTCGGGGTCCGACCCTCGAAACTAAACAATCAAAATTATTATTTTGTAGCGGCACCCTGCAGGAAAAATATAGCATGCAACACATATGCATATATGATCTAGCGCATGCAAACCCCGGTGAATGCATTCGTTCATCAAATACGCATTTGATTCGATTCATAGGAAAAAATTTCATGAATCGCACACCGAAAATAGCTCGATACCATTTGTTGGAAACATATCAGAGGTGCAACGGAAGCCGGACTTGATCTTAGGATCGATACGGTGTGCGATAAATTTTTAAAATTTTCTTAAGAAACAATCATATGCGCAAGATTAAAACAAAATGCAAACGAACCCCTATGGTCATCTATCGAAATACACCATAAAAATTATGTATGCAATTCAATAGATCTAGGGTTTAGTTTATTATACCTCCGTGCCGGATTTAGCACCGCGATGTTAATATTCCAATTTGATGATGACAGAAGTATCCACGTGCGTGGGAGAAGGCTCGTTCTTCTTCGGGTACACCCGATCTCACGAATCGGCCCGGATCCTTCCACTCCAATCTCTGAGTGCTTCGAAGTGCAAGCTTTCTCTTCTTCTTTATCACACACACTCTATGAGGAGAAGAAGATAATATGCAAAGGATTTTCTCTTCACACCATAGGCCAAACCCAAGAGTGAGAGAGATAAGTGCCCAAGAGAGAGAGGGAGGCCAAAACTGAACACCAAGGATTCTAAAAAATCTGAATGAGGTTCGGTTTTTCTTGCCTAATAAGCCTTGGAAACCGTGCCCCCCTCTCCCATTGTCCATATGAACCGTTCCCCTCTTTCTCTCTCTCATTAATCCTCAAACTTAAATGCCCACTATTGTATAGTTACTATATTTGATTTTGCAATTAAAGGGAATACATTCAAATCATTTCAAATCTGAATTAATCCCTTTAAATATGAATTTGATGGCCATGCATATTTACCCTAATGAGGGGGGCGACCACTAGGGCATGTGGGACATTTTGAAATGACCAAAATGCCCCCTATGCATCTAGTGGCCATTCACCTTATACGGGAGCATACATGGTCCATCTCCGTGCATGATAAAGTACTTTAACACTTAGGGCACCTCATCCATACCTATTTAACATACCATGGAGTGATGAATAATGTTTTTACTATTTACTGGGGTGCCCTCAATAAAACATGGGGTACCCCTATAGTAAAAATCACTAAACACACAGACCGTTTTCTAGTACAACACGCACACACGGAATGAACTCCTCATGGCATTATGGCAACATTGTGTGTCCCTACACTACTCTGGGGTTGCCCCCTAGTGAACACACTTAGTCCTGTGCAACCACCATGCCCTAGTGCAATGCACTTACGGAACACAGGACGATTAAGGCATTATTTCTTCAACTCATATTGTGCTATGAGACAAGGAGAAAGTTATGATCCATAACGATCGTGGATAAGATGGAACCTTCAGGGAATAGGATTCATGGCTTCCAATCGGAACCGATCGACACACTATCCAAGTGTCCCTGTCAATCCTCTGGGTCCCGGTTAACCAGCGTGGCCACCCAGAGTGCGACCCAGGCTGCACTCCAATTCTCCCAGACTTATTAAGCTCTCTCGCATTTCTCTGCTCTCCGCTTAGTTAGGTAATTAGATGTTCCTTCACTCGGTGCTATGTGTCAACTTGAGCGGTGGAGAGCACCGTCAGACTCAAATGACCATATGACTAGGTTTCTTCCAGGTTGACTAACACATCGTACCTCCGATCATTTTGGCTAAATAACCGGATTCGGTCTAACAGCTCAACTGTTAACCACCAGGCCTGGTTTTAGTATGGTATATGTCAGACCAAGGAACACACCTCCCAATGGGGATATGAATAGCCTGCAGGAGTGGCATACCGATAAAACGTCATCCTGGCAACCCAGCGCACCATGGTATTGGATCATGGTTAGATCCCTCACTCGTTGGTGAACCAAAGTTACCCAAACTGGTTAGTCCATCGGTCATGGTTCCTCAGGGTTTAGGACCTATTACCCTAAGCAGAAGCACGGCTATGTGTACCGATGTCTGCTCACCGATATGTGCACCGTGTTGGTTTTGTTCAGCCACAGACACTGTGCTTGGCAATGACCATAGTGGAGAAACCCATGCTCTGTCATTCCAACAGCTTAACCTGATAGGGCAACCAACCCTAATTAGAACTGCGAACAATTTAGGCTAATAGTACTAATCAACTGAGTCTCCCACTCAGATGAACCACTATACATCCATGTATAATAGAACACGTATAATACGTACCAATTAAGTTATTCTAATATAAATATCAACTCATTTATTAATCAACCATGGTTTTTACAAGCCCTAGACCATATCTTACTCAATAGAAAGGACTCCCACTAGAATGATGCCTCGTTCATAATTTGATGCCTGATGTCATAGTAGACATTATTTCATTATAAGTTTCGATGCTAGCCAAATAGGGACATCCGACAACCTCCGCCGAACCTCAACCTAATAGTGGTATAACCAAATCGTGATGAGTTCACACTATCATCAAACGTCAACTAGAAACGGTATCACTTAGTGGAATCCTAACCTAACTTGGTCGCTAGGACCATGTGGGGAAAAGGCATCCCACTAGGGTTATCATACTTCTTATGGGGACATTAGTTATCTCTAAACAAATCTAACACTGCGTCTATCTCGGTGCATAATACTTGGCTACCTGAACTACCACGAGGGCGGTTACCACCTTTTTTTTTAGTTAGCCAGCGGATTCGCACATGTTAGAACCATATAGAGACACCAATAAATCCATAAGCTAAGTACTAACCTTAAGCCTGATCTAGAGACTAACTCACAAGCAAGATAGATAATTAAATTATCATCGGGGTTCTCTAAACACTAAGTAAAGAGAACAACAGAAAAAACCATCCAAACTGAATCAAGTCCAGAGTCTGACCCCTGAACTTGAATAGCACAGCCAAGATATCATGTTCTTCTGTTCTACACGATCTCTAACGACGATCCCGATCATTGCCAATGTGCTCGCTTTTGCCGGGTCTTTGCACTCCATGGTACCGCTTGCCCAAACCGTGGATGTAGCATCATCTTCTTCTTTTTGTGACCGAAAAACTAACATGCACCGAGCAAGTGCTCGTTCGTGTATAATTTCGCTAGAAATAAAAGAAAACAATCCTAAAAAATATGGCCAGGGAACCGAGGGTGATCAACCTCCACCCCCACCTATCTAGAGCCTTAAAATCTACAAGCACAATAATAATCAATGCAAAAATTAAATCCGGGGACCGACCTCCGGAGGTATGCAATCACAGATTATCATTCAGCGCGGCACCTGCAAAGAAACGATGCATAATACAATCCATATGCATGATCCACGCCGAACCCCGACGAAAACATATGCTATCATATATTCACATGATGTTTTTACGAATTCATGCATGAAACACACATCGAAACGTGCTCTGATACCAATTATTGGAATTAAATCTCATTATCAGAGTCGCAGCAGAAGCAAAAGGTAGATCCGAAGATCTTACGATGTATGTTTTATTACAATTAATTCTACAAAACAATCTACATGCAAATCCATGATCTTAGCATATGTGCGGACACCCTAGAGGCATACTACGATCTACGGAAACATGCATGCATCTAGTTAGGTATTTAGAATCATCATACCTTGTGGATCTATGATCCGAAGAGAACAGAACAATGATGAACTGCACATAAATCGCAAGGGAAACTGCCGAATGGCACCTTGTCCTTTGTGAATGGAGGAATCCTCGAAGTCCTATCTCTGAGTGTAAGGACTACGAGCCGACGGAGGAATTCATTGTGAAGATGATGGCGAGCTGTGAGATCTCCTCCTTCTCTTTCTCTCTTCTTCCTTCTCCTTCCTTCCTCCTTCTTCTTCCTTCTTCTTCCTCTTTCTTCCTTGGCCGAAACCACAAAGAGGGAGAGAGGGAGAGGAGGTTCGGGTTTTCTGGAGAGGGAAAGACCTAGGGCCGGCCCCTTCTCCCTCCAATCCCTTTATAGGGCCGGCCCCAACTCACATACACAAGCTAGGGCCGGCCCCCTAGTGATTGGGATGAAAGGGGGCGATTTTTAGGGTTTCTACATGTCTATCGTGAAGCCCAGACGAAAACATCATTCACGAAAAGTGAAACACTGTAAGAGAGATTAAGTGAGGTGCGCTACTCGGAATCGAGTTCCGTCAGTGCCTATGAGCTCCTGGAATTATTCCGCTCTTTTTAGGATTTATATTCAATATGTTCTGAGCCATATTTTAGTATTTATAAAAATACCCCTACGGCCCTTAACACATGTGAATTAGGTTCTTAGGCTCCTGGTTTGTGCTTCATCGCGCTATTTCGTATCCAACGTATCCAACCAGGTCGGGGAACAATTCCTATGTGTAACGACAGGATGGAACCTTCAGGGTTCAGGATCTCTAGCTCCAACCGAATCCCTGATTAACTGTTCCGGTGACACACCGAAAGTTCCGTTAATCAGCCCTAATCCGATTAGCCCGCGTAGCCACCCAGAGTGCGACACGAGTTGAACTCTAGTAATCCTAAACTTATGTTACTCCCTCGTAACCCTGTTATCTACTATAATCTAATAATCCTTAGTCCCTTCTATTATTTGTGCCATGATACGACTCGGGCAATGGGGAGCACTGTCAGATCCCGATCGATCATCTGACTAGGATTTGATGACTTGTCATCTATAACACCGCACACCTTCCATTGTTATACCTAGCATCAGGAACATCGTCAGTCATACTGATAACCACTAGGCTTGGGTTAACTGTATGGACAGATTGACTCATCAAAACATACCCATCCAATACTGAACGTCGGATAACCTGTAGGGATTGCATGCCACTCAAGCACCAGTCGAGTAACCCAATATACCATGGTATTAGACTATGGAAGGTCCATACATGTTGGCACATCAAAGCACCACACAACTAGTTGGCCCAGTGTACATGATCCCTCAGGGTTAAGGACAGATTATCTATTGTAGTAAGATGGTTTATGCACCAGTGTCTGAATCACTGAACTGTGCACCGTCTTGGTTCCTGTTCAACACGATCATCGTACTTGGTCAGGTAAATAGGAATCCCATGTTCTCGTGGTGGAGACTTCACCACATACTCTACCTGCCAATAGTTTATTCTCGGTGAAGCGACCAGCATCATCAAAGCTATGAACTAGTTCTAGGTCTACACAGAACTGGTCCACTGGGTCTCCCAAGAGTGGATCCACTATGTGCCTCAGTGGCCTACTGTGTTCCCTAGGGTTCTTTTATTATATGTGTATTAACATATACCAAAGTAGTATTCTAATTAAAACAATAACCAAAGTCATCTTTATTAATGTTAATACAGAAAATCCACGCTCATGACACACGAGCTACAACACGCCTCTCTTACAAGACGCCGGCACCCTTTCACCAGCGCCCCTTTCACAAGGTGCCCAATAACACAAGACACCATCGCCACTTTTACAAGGCGTCAGCACCCTTTCACAAGACGCCGAATAACACAAGGCGCCCAATAAAATATGGCACCGGTGCTCCTTTTACAAAGCGTCGGTGCTCCATTCACAAAGCATCGGTGCCCCATTCACAAAGCTTTATGAATAGGGCATCGATGCTTTGTGAATGGGGCACCGGGGCTTTCTGAATGGGATACAGATGCTTTGTAAATGAAATGCCAGTGCTTTGTGAATAAGGTGTCGATGCTTTGTGAAAGGGGCACTGGTGCTATGTTTTATTGGGCGCCTTGTATTACTCTGCGCCTTGTGAAAGGGTGTTGATGCCTTGTGAAAAAGGCGTCGGTGCCTTGTGTAATACAGTTGCCTTCTGAACGGGGCGCCGGTGAAAGGGTGCCGGTGCCTTATGAGAGAGGCATCGGTGCCTTGTGTTATTGGGTGCCTTGTGAAAGGGGCGCCAGTGAAAAGGTGTTAGCGCCTTGTGAGAAAGGCGCCGGTGCCTTGTGTTATTGGTGGTTCCTATAACTTTAAGTAGTTCTAATTAAGGGACTAAAATGTGCAATTTAACCCCAAGTATAGGGTGTGTAGCGAAGTAGTAATCTTGGTGAGTCCGAGGTCGATTCCACAGGGACTGAAGGACTAATGGGAACAAATGTGATGACAGTGCGTGAACGTGAGTGCAAATTAGGGTTTTCCACTGAGAGTAGAGCACGAGAGAATGAAACTACGTTACTAAATTAAACAGAACTAAAGATTACGATTAATTAAAGTAGATTATTATGGAGAGGAGGCTAAGGCGTCTGGGTTCAACCTAGTAGTATATTATATATTCTTTTGATCAATAAGTATGTATGATGATAGCATGAAAATTAAGTTCGGATGCATGCTACAGGGGTCTTTAAGCATTACACATGCCCAGAGTCGATGTGAAATCAAAAGGACTTGTACACATGCATCGATTTCTAAAGATATGCATCCATCACAAAAACTAATATAGATTGAAAATTATGTGATGAGAGACTCGTGAGGCTCGTGTCATTATGCCACAGGGATTCGCAAGCATTACGTATGCCCGGAGTCAATACGGAATCAAACAAATTTGCAAGCAAGATGCCATATATCTTAGAATAATGTCATCAATCATAAGAGTCAACCATAGGAAAATTAAAACTTCATTACTGATCAATAGAAAAGTTGGGCGGTTATGGAAGGATAGAGGGAGAGAAGATCGGAAAAAGCAGAGGCGGGAGAGAAGAGAGAGATGGGTGCGGACGGCTATGATCTCGGGGCGGCTGGATCGGTTTAGAGAGAGAAAGAAAGATATGGGAAGAGAGAGATGGAAGAGAGAAACGGGAAAGGAGAGGGACGGTTGTGATGGGTCTCGGAGTGGCTAAGATCGGCAAGAGAGAGAGAGACGTCCGGAGTTAGAGAAAGAAACGGCGAGAGAGTTTCAGTTTTTAGGGAGAGAAAGTAGGAAGAGAGAGAGAGCTGTGCGGTTAAGGAAAGAGAGAAGAGAGAAGTTCAGAATAGAGAGAGAAATAGGGACGCGAGCAGGAAAAATAGGAGGAGAGAGAGTTGTGCTATCGGGTTTAGAGAGAGAAAAATAAAGACGGGAGAGAAGAGAGAGGGACGTCTGGAGCGAGGTTCGCGATCGGGTCGGGGCTGTTGCGTGCATGGCTTGGTGAGAGAGAGACGACTGGGATTGGTTTAGCGAGAGAGAGAGGAAGTCAGACGGGACTGGGTGGCTGTGATGGGTTTCAAGAGAGAGATGCTCGTGGTGCTCGGTTACACGCTGGACACGAGAGGAGAGAGACATGATCGGATAGCTGCATGGGTTCTCAGATTGAATCAGACGGCTGTGATTAGGTCTATGAAGAAGGAGATCAGGTAGGATAAAGATAGGAGGTTCTGATGAGATCCAGTTCTGATGGGTTCTAGGTGCACGGACAACTGTGATGCGGGCTCCGGATTAGAAGGAGAGAGCAGGTTTCAGTGATGGAATGGGTGTGGCTTTGCATGGCTAGCTAGGCCATCGGATGGCTGTGATGGTTTGCAATTAAGGGACACCTGTGATCAGGTTTTCCAAGAAGGAGTGCATGCATGGGTAGGATACTTGGATGTGCATGGGTGTTTTGATCGGATGGCTGTGATTTGATGAAATGGAAATGGGCTGATTTTTGGGTGTTAAAAAGAAAAGATCGCGTCGGGTGCAAGGGACACGGACGGCACGCAGCTGTGATGAATTTTCCAAATAGGATAATGAAAGGGAAGAGCTTGCATGGGTATGATCATGCTAAGTTGGGGACGGGAGCTCGTTGGGTGTGATGCAAGATAGAGTATGAACTAGGCATGTAGAACGATGTCTGAGATTATCCTTTGCAAGCTCCATTCCCATCCGAACCATATGAGCCAGTGACCGCATCCAATGTCAGGCCATTTTCTTGCGCGTAGTCTTCCTTCATTTATCCGATGCTAGCAATGTGTCAGTGACGTCATCTCAGCCGACTTTTCACAACTTTTCTTTTCTGCACCATTCTTCACAAGGGCCTCCAAATGGGCTGTGCATCCTCCATTGAATTATTGTGAGACTATCCATCGCTCGATCATAATGCCTCCTATCTGACTGCGTCGAGTACCGGGTCAGTTCCCTGAAAAACACATATAAAATAACGAGTGTAAGGTTACAGTGCAATTATCGATAAAAAGGATAATTTGGACTTTCGGGCTCCGTATTTTTTATGCATGTATCGTATGAGTGAGAACCAATAGACCGTTATGTTCGTAGTAAAGTCTACTATGCAGTGGTGCAAAGAAACTGATACGCTTTACGAGTATATGAAAAGTTTTACGTAAGAAAGCGATGATAACTCAGTAAAAAATAAGCGATAAAATGGATTATTTGGAGACTTAACACACCCCCCAACCAGCTTTTTGCTAGTCCTCGAGCAAAATAAGCAAGAATTCGATGCAAAGATTTTCATTAATAATGCATAATGGTTTTTAACCCCCAAAAAGTTTTTTTTTTATTAAATGATAAAACAACTTAAAATAATTTTTTTTTTTCAACTAACAGAAAATTTTGATGAATAATTTAAAATACTCAAGACTAGAGATTCTACGACACAAAGTTTGTAGAGTAGTATTAGCCAATTTCTAGTTTACCGAGTCATCGATTGAGTTCCGGTTATTAACCATCCGGTAGGAAATATCAAACTGCCTATACTCGAGTGCTCGGTGATATCTGAACTTAACACGACTAGAGCTTTGGTTTTCAAGAGTGTGTCAATACTAATAAGCACCAATAATGGTCAAAAGACCTTAAACACTGATTCAAAATCCCGATGTCTATCCAGGTTTACGAGAGGTGTAGATGTTCACTTTAATACCACAAGGGCTTTATATGTGATATTCCATGCTTACTCGTGTTTTTACAGCGACGGCTTTCACACTATCTCTTTTTTTTTCTTTTTTTTTAGGCCTCCTTTTTTAAAGAATCTGATTATGTATCCCTTCCTAATTTACACCATGGTAGCTGCACCCTGTGCCCATGATATGCTGTCAACACTCTCATAAGTCAAGTAGCCATCCCTATGTTGCTTCTAAATTAGATTCACTCTGTGTATATAGGATCATTCTCATAACCCTATACACCATGCTTCACTAATATATTTGCATGTAAGTTAGGACTTTTACATAACTCAACCCTAGACCTTGTAATAGGTAGCCCTTTTCGCTGTACCTGGTCTAATCCACTAGTTGCCCCTTTTTTTTACCCTATCTCTCCATAGAGCAAACTAAGTGAACAAGACAGTCGTGGTTCATCAGGCCTCTCAGTATTATCAGATCAACAACAACCTATCGAACCTATACTCCAAAGGTGCAAGCCAGAAGTGTAGTGAAGTTTTCAAAGTACAATTAACCTGATATTTTATAAGAAGGAATTAATAAAGGGAACTCAAAGTTACCTTTCGACTAGAACTTAGGCCTTTTATAATCTATGTCACTAAGTGCCATATAGTCCTAGCAAGAGTACATAAAAATTAGACTCCAAAACTTTCAGAGTAACTTTTTTTTTTAATAGGCAAGAAATCATTTTTTTTTGAAAAATGAATAAAAGTAATAACTAATATTTGGAAAAGTGTAAAAATATACAAAATTAGAATTCGTCAGGATTCCCACTCCCCAACCTAAATATGACATTGTCCTCAATGTTTAAAAAATAATGCACATAATGATATTTCATGGAGATTCAAATATAGAAACATGAAGGATATATCATTTTGCAAGAAAGGCATGGAGAATGGTTAGAGATTACCTGAAAAGATGATTGCATATATTTCCACTGCTCTCCAAAGATATTTACTAGAAAAAAATAAAATAACAAGAAAAACAAAACTAATATACAAGCAAAAGATCTCTATCAGATATAGAGATTAATCCTGATAGACAGGATCTTCCAAAGTAGTAGACTCATCATCTGGAGCAAAGTTTTTCAAAAATGGTTTTAAGCGCTGTTCATTAACTTTAAAGATATTGTCATTATTTGGATCTTCAATTTCTATAGCTCCATAAGGATAAACTGTTTTTACAATAAAATGACTAGTCCATCGAGATTTTAGTTTACCAGGAAATAAATACAACATTGAATTATATAAGAGAACTTTTTGAGATGGTTCAAAAATTTTTCATAAAATATATTTATCATTAAATATTTTTATTTTCTCTTTATAAATTCGGTTATTCTCATAAGCCTCATTCCTTATTTCTTTTAATTCATCTATTTGGAGTTTTCTTAGCGAGCTAGCCTTATCAAGATCAAAGTTGAATTTTTTAATGACCCAATAAGCTTTATGTTCTAATTCTACAAGCAATTGACAAGGTTTTCCATAGACGAGTCTAAAGGGAGACATGCCAATTGGAGATTTATACGCAGTACGATATGCCCAAAGTGCATCGGTCAGTCGTAAAGACCAATCCTTATGATCGGGATTAATCGTCTTTTTCAAAATATTTTTGATTGCCCGATTAGATACCTCGACTTGCCCATTTGTTTGTGGATGATATAAGGTGGCAATTTTATGGGTGATTCCGTACTTTCGCATTAAGGCCTCAAAAGGTCAGTTACAGAAATATGAACCCCCATCACTTATTATGGCTCGAGGTGTTCCAAATCTAGATAGGATATTTTCCTTCAAGAATTTTAATATAGTTCTATGATCATTAGTTCTATAGGGTTGGCTCAATCCATTTGGAGATATAATCCACAGCTACTAAAATATAAAGATTCCCAAAAGAAGGAGGGAATGGGCCCATAAAGTCAATGCCCCAACAATAAAAAACATCTATGATCAAAATCGGGTTTAGGGGCATCATATTTTTGCGGGTTATCCCTCCTAACTTTTGACATTGCTCACATGATTTACAGAAGTCATGAGTGTCTTTGAAGAGAGAAGGCCAGTAAAAACCACACTGCAAAATTTTTGCAGCAGTTTTCTTTCCAGAGAAGTGACCACCACATGCTTCTGAATGACAGAAGAAAATGATACTATAAAATTCATTATCAGGCACACATCTCCTAATTATTTGATATGGGCAATATTTAAATAAGTACGGATCATCCCAGAAATAATTTCTAACGAGTGCTAGGAATTTTCTTTTATTCTGTTGGGTCCAAAAACTAGGAATTTCACCCGTAACTAGAAAGTTTGCAATATCAGAAAACCATGGTGAAGTCACAAGTTCAAATAATTATTCATCAGGGAATATATCTTAGATTGGTGAAGTATCCATGAAATCTGAGATAATAAGACAGGATAAGTGGTCAGCCACTACGTCCTCTACTCCTTTTTTATCTCGAATTTCTAAAAAGAATTCTTGGAGTAGGAGAATCCATCAAAGCAATCATGGCTTAGTGTCCTTTTTTGAAAGAAGGTACTCGAGAGCCGCATGATCAGTGAAAATTACAATCTTGGATCCTATCAAGTAAGATCTAAATTTGTCTAGTGCAAAAATTACGGCTAAGAGTTTCTTCTCCGTAGTAGAATAATTTACTTGAGCACTATTCAGAGTCCTACTAGCATAGTGGATAACATATGGCTTCTTGTCCTTTCTCTGCCCTAAAACTGCCCCGACAGCATAGTCACTAGCATCACACATGATTTCAAAAGGAAGATTTCAATCAGGTGGTTGCATATTAGGAGCGGAAGTTAACAAGCCTTTCAACTTGTCAAATGCTTGCTGATAATCATCGGACCACTCCAAGATATTTTCCTTCTGTAGGAGGTTGCATAAAGGTCTAGATATGATACTAAAGTCCTTAATGAACCTTCTATAAAATCCCGCATGACCTAGGAAAGAACGTATATCTCTTACTGTCTTTGGGGTAGGCAAATTTGCAATTAAATCGATTTTAGCCTTATCAACTTCGATTCCTTTGGATGAAATAATATGTCCAAGAACAATCCCTTTGATGATCATAAAGTGACACTTCTCCCAGTTCAAAATTAAACTTTTCTCTCGACAATGAATAAGGACTAACTCCAAATAATGTAAACAATCATCAAACGAGGAACCAAACACAGAGAAATCATCCATAAAGACCTCCAAAAAATTTTCAACCATATTAGAGAAAATACTAAGCATGCATCTTTGAAAGGTTGCAGGAGCATTGCAGAGTCCGAATGGCATTCGCTTGTAAGCAAAAGTACCAAAATGACACGTGAAAGTCATTTTTTCCTGATCTTCGGGATCGATTTCTATTTGATTGTAACCCGAATAGTCATCTAGGAAGCAATAGAATTGATGTCCTGTTAATCTTTTCAGAATTTGATCCACAAAGGATAAAGGGAAATGGTCTTTCCTAGTGACAGAATTTAGTTTTCTATAATCTATGCATACGCTCCAACCCGTGGTAACTCTAGTTGGAACTAATTCATTTTCTGAATTTTTGATTACAGTAACTCCAGACTTCTTAGGGACAACTTGGGTTGGACTGACCCATCTACTATCAGAAATAGGGTATATGATATCCACATCGAATAATTTTAAGACTTCTGCCCGAACCACACCCTTAATGTTAGGGTTCAGCCTTCTTTGTGACTTACGAGATGTTTTGGCATTATCTTCTAAATGGATTCTATGAGTGCAAATTGAGGGGCTAATTCCTTTAATATCAGCGATGGTCCAACCTATTGCACTCCTATGCTTTTTTAATACATCCAAAAGTTTGCATTCTTGTTCCTGATCGAGTTCAGATGAAATGATCACAGGGAATGTTTCATCTTTACCTAGGTAAGCATACTTGAGTTCAGAAGGTAAGGGCTTCAACTCAAGTTTGGGTGCTTGGACACTAGATAGAAGATGATTATCATTGCTTGGGGGCAACTCTTCAAAACATGCCTTCCAGTTTTCTGTATCCAGCAACGCAGTTGAGTCTAATAGGGCATTGACTTCTTCAAATATCTCATTCTCATCTATTCTAGCGAAGTGAGCTAGACAGACCTCTAAAGGATCAGAAGAAAGGGAAGGGACAAATGTATCCTCTGTGATTGTATCAATCAAATTCATCTCATGACCTTCACCATCTTCATTTTCATCTTCAGGTTGTTTGCAAAATTAAAGATATTAAAATCTATGGTCATATTCTCAAAAGAGAGCTTCAGCATCCCATTCCGATAATTGATCAAAGCATTGGAAGTTGCCAAGAATGGGCGGCCAAGAATGACTGGAATTGCAGTTGTACTATTTGTGACAGGTTGAGTATCCAAAACGATAAAATCTACTAGAAAGTAGACTTTATCAACTTGGACAAGAACATCTTCAATGACCCCTCTTGGTATTCAAACAGATCGATCAGCAAGTTGAAGAGTGACCTTGGTAGGTTTTAGTTCTCCAAGGCCCAACTGCTCGTATACCGAATAGGGCAGTAAATTGACACTTGCCCCTAAGTCAAGTAATGCTTGCTCGATCCGGGAGTTTTCTATGATGCAAGATATTATAGGGCAACCTGGATCTTTGTACTTTGGTAGGGTGTTGTGCTTTAAGATAGCACTAACTTGTTCTGTCAGAAAAGTCTTATTTTGTACATAAAGATTTCGCTTTATAGTACAAAGGTCTTTTAGAAATTTTGCATAGGATGGAATCTGCTTAATTGCATCTAACAAGGGGATATTGATCTTCACTTATTTAAAGATGTCTAAAATTTCTTGGTTAGTTGCCCCCTTTTTAGTTGCAAGCAATCTGTGAGGGAATGGGGCAGCTGGTTTATATTTTTTAGTTGCAAGCAATCTGTGAAGGAATGGGGCAGCTGGTTTATATTTAGGCAATGACTCTTCTTCAGGTTCCGCATTGCTAGTTTATTCTTCACCCTTATTATTAGGATTTTCTATAGGTCTGTCAACCTTCATTGGAATTTCTTTGTCAATGATTTTCCCACTTCTAAGGGTGGTGATAGATTTAGCATGCTCAGCTCATAAGTTTGAAGAATTTGACATAGGCTTTGACATACTAGAGGATCCTACTTCATGTTGGCTTTTAAGATTAGGAAACGGTTGGGCTGGAAAAATTCCTATTTCCCTAACATTAAGTTGTGCTTCAATTCTATCGACCGATGTTTTGAGCTCTTGTAAGGTTTGTTTTGTATTTTGATTAATTTGTGATTGACCTTCCATGAATTGCTGCAATGTCTCTTCAAGGGTTTTCTTATGTGGTGGTACATAAGAAGAGACATTGCATCTTTACATTGCATCTCTCTCTTGAAACCCATCACAGCCACCCAGTCCCGTCCGACTTCCTCTATCTCTCTCGCTAAACCGAATCCCAGCCGTCTCTCTCTCACCGAGCCATGCACGCAATAGCCCCGACCCCTCGAACCTCGCTCCGGACGTCCCTCTTTCTTCTCTCTCGTCTCTATTTTTCTCTCTCTTAACCCGATAGCACAACTCTCTATCCTCCTATTTTTCCTGCTCGTGTCCCTGTTTCTCTCTCTATTCCGAACTTCTCTCTTCTCTCTTTCCTTAACCGCACAGCTCTTTCTCTCTCTCTTCCTACTTTCTCTCCCTAAAAACCAAAACTCTCTCTCCGTTTCTTTCTTTAACTCCAAACGTCTCTCTCTTGCTGATCTTAGCCACTCTGAGACCTATCACAATCGTCCCTCTCCTTTCCTATTTCTCTCTTACATCTCTCTCTTCCCATATCTTTCTTTCTCGCTGACCCAGCCGTCCCGAGATCACAGCTGTCCGCACACATCTCTCTCTTCTCTGCCGCCTCTGCTTTTTTCGATCTTCTCTCCCTCTATCCTTCCATAACCGCCCAGCTCTCTCTCCTGCCCGAATTCTTTCTTTTTAAACGGTGCACGAACCTTTCTCACTTACTCCCTATATATAGCATACCCTATAGAGCATCAAGGGGGCCCGAACTTCATCTGACCAAAACCCCGAACCTGATCAAACCATCACCACTCGGACCATAACCATCTTCCACCAAAAGCCTGAACTTCATTAGGCCGAACCATCACCACTCGGCACCTTCACCTTCAACCAAAAGCCCTTGTCCGAGGGATTACTATCGTCCTCCACTCGGCATCGTCATCAACGCCACGCACCATCGTCTCCGAGCCGTGCTTTACCGTCGCCAAATTGACACCGCACGTCGTCACCATCGCCGGAAGCTGTCATCCACAAGCGCCATCCTTCATATTTTTTTTATTAATGGAGTTTGCTTGCACTTATGCTTTTCTGTTGAATTCTATGAACATGCACGGCTAAACCCCTAGCTAAGGCTATGGGGGATGCCTAGTGGTTATTATGCTTTTCTATTGATCAGTAATGAAGTTTTAATTTTTCTATGGTTAACTCTTATGATTGATGACATTATTATAAGAGGTCCTTTTGATTTCACATCGACTCCGGGCATGTGTAATGCTTAAAGACCCCTGTAGCATGCATCCGAACTTAATTTTCATGTTATCATCATACATACTTATTGATCAAAAGAATACATAATATACTACTAGGTTGAACCCAGATGCCTTAGCCTCCTCTCCATCATAATCTACTTTAATTAATCGTAATCTTTAGTTCTGTTTAATATAGTAACGTAGTTTTATTCTCTCATGCTCCACTCTTAGTGGAAAACACTGATTTGTACTCACGTTCACGCACTGTCATCACATTAGTTCCTATTAGTCCTTCAGTCCCTGTGGAATCGACCTCGGACTCACCGAGATTACTAATTCGCTACACACCCTATACTTGGGGTTAAATTGCACTTTTTAGTCCCTTAATTAGGACTACTTAAAGTTGTAGCAAGTTATTGGCACCATTGCCGGGGATTGCAACGGACGAATAGGAACTTCACATCCATGTTTTTCTTTTTAGTCTTTGCTTTTTCTTTGCATTCAATATACTAAGTACTTCTTTTTTTTCTTTTCAGGTAAAAAAAAAAGGATCTGCATAGTGAAAGAGCAGTAGATCGTTGATTGCGAAGGAGTACTACGTGCTTGCCTAATAAAGAACTGCTTCTCCCTGGTACACTCGTTCTTTAAATTCTCTGTATTTCCTATCTCACATCAACTTACGCTCTCGTGGGAAAGCTCGACACATACGTCTCGGTGTAGGCGTATGTGTGTATAGTATGTTATCCCCTTCAAATGAAAGCGTTCATATAGAAGGCTCTGGGAGGTGCATACATTTGATTGCAAACCCTTGACTTACCTTTTGTCTCTGAATCTTGTGTATGCCCTTGTGGTATTGGGATCATACACAAAGATTAAGTAGAACTGAATCTGAACAAAACCTGTCTAAAAACCATTCTGAAAATATGGCAGATAACGAAAATGATGTAGGAAGTAATCATGGCAATAATGAAGTTCAAAATAATACAGTAATCCAATCTTTTCGAGATTACTTGATACCGGCTAGATCTAGTACACTATCGTGCATCGTGTTGCCTGCAACTGATGCAAATCAATTTGAATTAAAACCTGGTATAATCCAATTGCTCCTTCGATTCCATGGCCTTGAATCTGAAGATCCATATCTTCACCTAAAAGAATTTGATAATATATGTGTCACCTTGGTATTTCGAAACGTCTCTGAAGATGCAATTAGATTACGCCTCTTTCCCTTTTCTCTGAAAGAAAAGGTAAAATCTTGGCTCCATGTTTTAAGATCACAATCTATAGCAACTTGGGCCGAGATAAGTCGAGAGTTCTTAAAGAATTTTTTTCCCACTCACAAAACCAATGCACTACGTAGGCACATCATGAGTTACTCCCAAAAGGAGGGTGAATCGTTCTATCAGTGTTGGGAGAGATATAAGGATCTGCTCCTTAAATGTCCTCACCATGGTTTTGAGATATGGAGGACAGTTAGTTTTTTCTATGACGGTCTAACACCCCATATGCGTCAATTAGTTGAAACCATGTGTAATAGGGAGTTTATGACCAAGAACCCTGATGAGGCATGGGACTTTTACGAGTCCTTAGCTGAAAATGCCCAACAATGGGAATTATCAGAAAAAACTGAAAAATCCACTCATACTAAGGAAGGGATTTATCAACTAAGAGAAGAAGCTGATTTGAATGCTAAAATGACAAATCTTACTCGGAAAGTGGAAGCAATTGAGCTTGTCAAAAGATCTAGTTCTTCTAACCCATTGGCAAGCACGATATGTGCATTATGTGAGAGCCCTTCAATTCTCACACAGCTCAAGAATGTCCATCTATACCTACTTTTCAAGAATTAATGGTTGAACAATGAACTCAGTCAATACTTATCAAAGATCCTTTAGCTCCCCGTATTCCAATACCTACAATCCTAATTGGAGGAACCATCCAAATTTTAGCTGAAGACATGAACCCTCTGCTAATGAATCTCAAGAAAATTCTTCTCAAACGCCTTATGTACCACCACATAAGAAAACCCTTGAAGAGACATTGCAGCAATTCATGGAAGGTCAATCACAAATTAATCAAAATACAAAACAAACCTTACAAGAGCTCAAAACATCGGTCGATAGAATTGAAGCACAACTTAATGTTAGGGAAATAGGAATTTTTCCAGCCCAACCGTTTCCTAATCTTAAAAGCCAACATGAAGTAGGATCCTCTAGTATGTCAAAGCCTATGTCAAATTCTTCAAACTTCTGAGCTGAGCATGCTAAATCTATCACCACCCTTAGAAGTGGGAAAATCATTGACAAAGAAATTCCAATGAAGGATGACAGACCTATAGAAAATCCTAATAATAAGGGTGAAGAATAAACTAGCAATGCGGAACCTGAAGAAGAGTCATTGCCTAAATATAAACCAGTTGCCCCATTCCCTCACAGATTGCTTGCAACTAAAAAATATAAACCAGCTGCCCCATTCCCTCACAGATTGCTTGCAACTAAAAAGGGGGCAACTAACCAAGAAATTTTAGACATCTTTAAATAAGTGAAGATCAATATCCCCTTGTTAGATGCAATGTCTCTTCAAGGGTTTTCTTACGTGAGTACAAATCAGTGTTTTCCACTAAGAGTGGAGCATGAGAGAATAAAACTACGTTACTATATTAAACAGAACTAAAGATTACGATTAATTAAAGTAGATTATGATGGAGAGGAGGCTAAGGCATCTGGGTTCAACCTAGTAGTATATTATGTATTCTTTTGATCAATAAGTATGTATGATGATAACATGAAAATTAAGTTCGGATGCATGCTACAGGGGTCTTTAAGCATTACACATGCCCGGAGTCGATGTGAAATCAAAAGGACTTGTACACATGCATCGAAATCTAAAGATATGCATCCATCACAAAAACTAATATAGGTTGAAAATTATGTGATGAGAGACTCGTGAGGCTCGTGTCATTATGCCACAGGGATTCGCAAGCATTACGTATGCCCGGAGTCAATACGGAATCAAACAAATTTGCAAGCAAGATGCCATATATCTTATAATAATGTCATCAATCATAAGAGTTAACCATAGAAAAATTAAAACTTTATTACTGATCAATAGAAAAGCATAATAACCACTAGGCATCCCCCATAGCCTTAGCTAGGGGTTTAGCCGTGCATGTTCATAGAATTCAACAGAAAAGCATAAGTGCAAGCAAACTCCATTAATAAAAAAAATATGAAGGATGGCGCTTGTGGATGACAGCTTCCGGCGATGGTGACGACGTGCGGTGTCAATTTGGCGACGGTGAAGCACGGCTCGGAGACAATGGTGCGTGGCGTTGATGACGATGCCGAGTGGAGGACGATAGTAATCCCTCGGACAAGGGCTTTTGGTCGAAGGTGAAGGTGCCGAGTGGTGATGGTTCGGCCTAATGAAGTTCAGGCTTTTGGTGGAAGATGGTTATGGTCCGGGTGGTGATGGTTTGATCAGGTTCGGGGTTTTGGTCAGATGAAGTTCGGTCCCCCTTGATGCTCTATAGGGTATACTATATATAGGGAGTAAGTGAGAAAGGTTCGTGCACCGTTTAGAAAGAGAGAATTCGGGCAGGAGAGAGAGCTAGGCGGTTATGGAAGGATAGAGGGAGAGAAGATCGAAAAAAGCAGAGGCAGCAGAGAAGAGAGAGATGTGTGCGGACAGCTGTGATCTCGGGGCGGCTGGGTCAGCGAGAAAGAAAGATATGGGAAGAGAGAGATGGAAGAGAGAAATAGGAAAGGAGAGGGACGATTGTGATAGGTCTCAGAGTGGCTAAGATCAGCAAGAGAGAGACGTTTGGAGTTAAAGAAAGAAACGGAGAGAGAGTTTTGGTTTTTAGGGAGAGAAAGTAGGAAGAGAGAGAGAGAGAAAGAGCTGTGCGGTTAAGGAAAGAGAGAAGAGAGAAGTTCGGAATAGAGAGAGAAACAGGGACACGAGCAGGAAAAATAGGAGGATAGAGAGTTGTGCTATTGGGTTAAGAGAGAGAAAAATAGAGACGAGAGAGAAGAGAGAGGGACGTCCGGAGCGAGGTTCGCGATCGGGTCGGGGCTATTGCGTGCATGGCTCGGTGAGAGAGAGACGGCTGGGATTCGGTTTAGCGAGAGATAGAGAGGAAGTCGGACGAGACTGGGTGGCTGTGATGGGTTTCAAGAGAGAGATGCTTGTGGTGCTCGGTTACACGCTGGACACGAGAGGAGAGAGACCCGATCGGACAGCTGCATGGGTTCTCAGATTGAATCGGATGGCTGTGATTAGGTCTATGAAGAAGGAGATCGGGTAGGATAGAGATAGGAGGTTCTGATGGGATCCGGTTCCCCTTGATTTTTGAGGCGGGACAGAACACCTCAGACTTTGTCTGCAAGCATCAAAGTTATCTCTCCAGTCTCGTTGAGCGTCGAGGTGGTGAGAAGTACCTTAGACTTTATCTGTGAACATCGGATCTGTCTCTCTGGGCTTGTTGAGCACCGAGGCGGTGAGAAGTACCTCAGACTTTATCTACAAACATCGAAGTTGTCTCTCCGAGCTTGTTGAGTGCTGAGGCAGTGCGGAGCACCTCAGAATTTTTCTGTGAGCATCGGGGCCATCTCTCTAGGCTCGTTGAGTGCCAAGGCAGTGCAGAATACCTTGGACTTTGTTTGCGAGCGCCAGAGCTGTCTTTTCGAGCTCGTTGAGTGCCAAGATGGTGAGAAGCACCTAGACTTTGCTTGTGAGTATCGAAGCTGTCTCTCCGGGATCATTGAACGCCGAGACGGTGCAGATCACCTCGGACTTTGTCTGCGAGTGCTAGAGTTGTCTCTCTGGGCTCGTTAAGTGCCGAGGTGGTGCGAAGCACCTCAGACTTTGTCTGCGAGCACTGGAGTTGTCTCTCTGGGCTTGTTAAGCGTCGAAGTGATGAGAAGTACCTTGAACTTTGTCTGTGAATGTTGAAGCTAGCTCTCTGGGCTTGTTGAGCACCGAGGCGATGCGAAGCACCTTGAACTTTATCTGTGAGCACTAGAGCTGTCTCTCTGGGCTCGTTGAGCACCGAGGCAGTGCAGAGCACATTGGACTTTGTCTGTGATCACTAGAGCTGTCTCTCCAGGATCATTGAGCTCCGAGGCGATGAGAAGCACCTCAGACTTTGTTTACGAATGCCGGAGCTATCCCTCCAGGCTCATTGAGCGTTGAGACAATAAGAAGCACCTTAGACTTTGCCTGCAAACACTAGAGCTGTTTCTCTGAGTTAGTTGAGCGCCAAGGCAAAAAAAAGCATATCGGACTTTGTCTGTGAACGTCGGAGCTGTCTCTCTGGGTTTGTTAAGCACCAAGGCGGTACAGAGCACCTTGGACTTTGTTTAAAAGTACTGGAGTTGTCTCTCTGGGATCGTTGAGCACCGAGGTGGTGCGGAGCACCTCAAACTTTGTCTGCGAGTGTCAGAGCTGTCTCTCCAGGCTCGTTGAGCACCAAGGCAATACGAAGCACCTCGGACTTTGTCTACGAGCATCGGAGTTGTCTTTCCAGGCTCGTTGAGCATCGAGACAGTGTTGAGCACCTCAGACTTTGTCTACAAGCACCGAAGCTGTCTCTCCGGACTCATTGAGCATTGGGGTGGTGCGGAGCACCTCGGATTTTATTTGCGAGTACCGGAGCTATATCTCCGGGCTCGTTAAGTACCGGGGCGGTGTGGATTACCGCGGACTTTGTCTGCGAGCATCAGAGCTGTCTCTTCATGTTTGTTGAGTGCTAGGGAGTGCGAAGCATCTTGGACTTTGTTTGTGAGCGCCAGAGCTATCTCACCGGGCTCGTTAAGTGCCGGGGTGATGCGAAGCACTTTGAACTTTGTTTGTGAGTGCCGAAGCTATCTCTCCATGCTCGTTGAGCACTGAGACGGTGAGAAGCACCTTGGACTTTGTTTGCGAGCACCGTAGTTGTTTCTATAGGCTCGTTGAGAGCCGAGGTGATGCGGAGCACCTTGGACTTTGTCTACGAGTGCCGAAGCTATCTCTCAGGACTAGTTGATCGCCGAGGTGGTGTGAAGTCCCTCATACTTTATCTTGCAGTGCCAGAGCTGTCTCTTAGGGCTTGTTGAGCATCGAGGCAGTGAGAAGCACCTCAGACTTTGTCTGCAAATGTTGGAGCTGTCTCTCTGGGCTTGTTGAGTGCCGAGGCAGTAAAAGGCACCTCGAACTTTGTCTATGAATACCAGAACTATCTTTTTCTGGGCTTGTTGAGAGCCGAGGTAGTGTGGAGCACCTCGAACTTTGTCTGCGAGTGCTAAAACTATCTCTCCGAGGTCATTGAGTGCCAAGGTGCTGAAGTACCTCGGACTTCGTCTGTGTGTGCCGGATCTATCTATTCGGGCTTATTGAGCACTGAGGCGATAAAGAGCTACTCAGAATTTGTCTACGTGCATCGGAGCTATCTTGCTGGGCTTATTGAGCGCTGAGGCGATGAGAAGAATCTCAGACTTTGTCTGCAAACACCTAAACTATCTCTCCGGACTTGTTAAGCACCGAGGCGATGAGAAGCACCTCGGACTTTGTCTGCAAATGCCAGAGATGTCTCTCTGGGGTTTTTGAGTGTCGAGGTAGTACGGAGCCCCTCGGACTTTGTTTACGAGCACCAGAGCTGTCTCTCCAGGCTCATTGAGTTTCGAAGCAGTACAAAACACCTCAGACTTTGTCTACAAGTATCAGAGTTGTCTCTCCAGGTACGTTGTGTGCCAAGCTGGTGAGAAGCACTTCGGACTTTGTTTGCGAGCATTGTAGTTGTCTCTCTGGGCTTGTTGAGCACCAAGGCAGTACGGAGCACCTCAGACTTTGTCTGCGAGTGCTGGAGCTGTTTCTCCAGGCTCATTAAGTACCGAGACTGTGCTGAGCACCTCGGACTTTGTCTATGAGTGCCAGAGCTGTCTCTCCGAGCTCGTTAAGCGCCAAGGCAAGGCAATGCACCTTGGACTTTGTCTGTGAGCGCTGGAGCTATCTCTTCAGGCTCGTTGAGCTCCGAGGTGGTACGGAGCACCTTGAACTTTGTCTGTGAGCTTCAGAGCTGTCTTTCCGGGATCATTGATCGTCGAGGCAGTGCGGAGCATATGGGGGAGGATTTCGGTCGTCATATGTGACCCTCCTCCAACAGTCGAGTGAAGGTTTTACCCTTCGGGATGTGGTGCGCTTTGAAGCGCTGAGCTGTGACTTGCTAGGCTGTCACACAAGCATTGTAGAATAGAGAGAGAGTTGACACTGGATGTGGTGACGAAGTTCGGCCGAAGCCTACATCTCCGTGCAGTAAGACGCAACCTTTGAATCCACTATTTCTAAGTAAACAGTAGAGCTACTCTCGACAGGCCGAGGAGTGCTTCTTACAAGTAATCTGAGGATGAAAAAGGAGTCCAAAAACCAAAAAACTCGAAGAGCTCTAGAAAACAGAAAGTGGGTTTCTTCTCTGAAATTTGGGGATCTGGATTATTTCACAGGGTTGGCTATTTACAGTGGTTTAGTTCATCTAGGGAATATTCCAGGAATAGTCCTTAGAGTATCCAGGGTTTAGTAAATTTTTGAAGGGATTTACCAAACCCCAGATAGTGCAAGTGGGCCCCAAGCAGGGCTGCAAATCTCATAGTTGAACTTATGGGCCCCAGGCAGGGCTGCGGGTCCCACCGTTGGACTCGTGGGCCTCAAGTAGGGATGTGAGTCCTACCATTGGACTCGTGGGCCCCAGGCAGAGCTATGGGTCCCACCGTTGGGCGTTAGCCAGATTTTGCACCCATAGTTACCTCTTCCCAGCTAGATGGGTGTTAACCTAGCTGGTTAGGATTTTCTGGTGCAAAGCTGGTCACTCGTTTACTGACCTTCTATCCGGGGTTGGCTGTTGTCTCTCTACTGACCCGCTACGTGAGACCGACCATTGGGCCCACCGACCCCCTGCCAAGGGCCAGCCAGGTGTGCGTCTGCCGACCCGTTAAGTGGGGCTGACCATCATCTGTCTGCCGACCCATTACGTAGGGCCGACTATCGTCTGCCTACTGACCCCCTATCCGGGGCCGACTGCTGTGTGTTTGCCACCCGTTGTGCATGGCCGACCATCGTCTGTCTTCCGACTCGTTGCTCGGGGCCAACCGTCGTCTTCCTGCCGACCCCTTGTCCGGGGCCGACTGCTGTGCGTCTGCTAACCCGTTGCGCAGGGCTAATCGTTGCGCCCGCCAACCCCCTGCCATGGGTCGGCCTTGTGTGCGTCTGCCGACCCGTTGTGCAGGGCCGATCGTGTATGTGTTACCCCTCCCAGTTGGGTAGGTGGCAACCTGGTTCACTGGGATCACAAAAATAGTCGCGCGCATGACGGTTCGGGCCAAAAATACTTGGGGGGCTTCGGTTAAAAAATATTAAGGGCAGAGGGTTATGTACAAAAAGTAAGGGCAGGGGGTTTTGTGCAAAAAGTCAGGGGCCGGGGGGTTTGTGCAAAAAAACATGGGGCAAGGGGGTTCTGTGCAAAAATTTAGGGTTAGGGGGTTCTATGCAAAAAATCAGGAGAATGGGGGTTTGGTCAAAGATTTTAGGTGGCATGGGTGTTTCTGTAAAAAATCATGGGTTGTGTTTATTGTCAAAATGGTAAAAGGGGGTTCTGTACAGAAGTTTTAGGACTAGGGGTTTTTTTGCAAAAAATCAAAAAGCAGAGGCGAGGGTAGCGAAGGCGGCCGGGTACGGGCGCTGGCACGGGCGCGGGGTTCGGGGGTAGCGGAGGCGGCCGGGCATGGACGCGGGGTCGGGCCGGAACCGGACACGCGGGTGGCTTGGGTTTGGGGGCGCCGGGAAGGTGGGGTTCGGGGGCAGCGACAGGGGGAGATGGGTGGGCGGCGTTTGCGGCGGCCGCAGTGGTCAGGCAGCTCGGGCTCAGGGGCGCCGGGGACGGGGATGAGGGGGGTTCGGCCGAAGACGGAGACGGGGGGGGATGGGGTCGCGGTGCTGCCTCCGCCGTCGGAGAAGAAGAAGAAGCTAGACAGGGAGGGGGAGCTTGTGGCCCCCTCCCTGCTGCTCATTGGTCGTCGGAGAAGAAGGTGGGGAAGTGATGGCTTGTGGTGATGGTGGAGGTGGTTGGTGGTGGAGGTGGTTGGTGGTGGTGATGGTGGATGGTGGTGATGGTAGAGGTGGTTGGTGGTGGTGGGGGTGATGGTAGATGGTGGTGATGGTGGAGGTGGTTAGTGATGGTGGTGGTGATGGGGCGGCGGCGGGTGGCCGGAAGTGGTGCCGGGTGGCGAGAGTCGCCGGAGGGGGGGGAGGGGGGGGTCTATTTTGGTGTATGTGTTGATGGGGGGTTTTGCAAGAGGGGGGGTCTTGTAAGAGGGGGGGTTCTTGTAAGAGGGGGGGGGTCTTGGAAGAGGCTTGCTTCATAGAGCGGCACTACCTCCTGCTCTCAACGATCGAAGAACAACGGGCGGCTGCATTGTGCATGCATTGAACCCAAGTATCACAATTCATCATCATTTTCTTTTCTTTTTTTGCCACCCTCTCACACTCAAACTCTCTCTCACACCCACTCAAAAATCCAAGAGAAGGGGCTGCACATATAAGATCAAAGGGGATCGACATGAGCCGAGCCTAGCTTTGGCCTGCTTGAGCTTGCCTTGTAACCCAACTAACTCAAGCGAGCTTGTCGGCGCACATTATTCGAAGTCGACGATCGGGCTCGCCGATGTGTTGTCCAAAGAAGGGCAACGCGGCTGCCACCGTGTTGTTCAGCATCGGCCGTCAAGCCCGTCGTTGCATTGACCGGCATCGGTGGTCGCGCCCATCGAGCCCCTGCCAAGGGCCGGCCAGGGATGCATCCACCGACGTGTTATCCGATGACGAGCATCACGTCTATCGATGCATTATCCGACGTCGGCCGTAGTATATTGTCCGACGCATTCTTTGTCGGGCACCGAGGCGGCGACGGCAGCCTCAGACTTTGTCTTTGAATGTCGAGATGGAGGTCGCCTCAGGCCGAGACGGTGTTAATGTCTCGGGTTTCGTCAGGTGCCGAGGTGGCGAAGCTTGCCTCGGACTTCGTCTTTGAATGCCGAGGCGAAGGTTGCCTCGGGCCGAGACGGTACTAACGTCTTGGGCTTTGTCAGGTGCCGAGGCGGCAAAGTCTGCCTTAAAATTCGTCTTCGAATACCGAGGCGAAGGTTGCCTTGGGCTGAAACGGTGCCAACGTCTCGGGCTTTGTCAGGTGCTGAGGCGGCGGAGGTTGCCTCGGGCTTTGTTTTCGAATGCCGAGGCGAAGGTCCCCTTGGGCCAAGATTGTGCCGATGTCTCAGGCTTCATCAGGTACCGAGGAGGCAGAGGTTGCCTCGGGCTTTGTTTTTGAATGCCGAGTCGAAGGTCGCCTCGGGCCGAGACGGTGCCGATGTCTCGGGCTTCGTCAGGTGCTGAGGTGGTGAAGCCTGCCTCAGACTTTGTCTTCGAATGCCGAGGCAAAGGTCGCCTCGGGCCGAGACGTTGCCGATGTCTCGGGCTTCGTCAGGTGCCGAGGCGGTGAAGCCTGCCTCGGACTTTGTCTTCAAATGATGAGGCAAAGGTCACCTCGGGCCAAGACGGTGCCGACGTCTTGGGCTTCGTCAGGTACTGAGGCGGTGAAGCCTGCCTGGGACTTTGTCTTCAAATGCCAAGGCAAAGGTCGCCTTGAGCCGAGACAGTGCCGACGTCTCGGGCTTCGTCAGGTGCCGAGGCGGTGAAGTTTGCCTCGGACTTCGTCTTCGAATATCGATGCGAAGGTCACCTCGGGTCAAGACGGTACCAACGTCTCGGGCTTCGTCAGGTGCCGAGGCGGCGAAGTCTGCCTCGGAATTTGTCTTTGATGGTGAGGCAAAGGTCGCCTCAAGTCGAGACGATGCCGATGTCTCAGGATTTGTCAGGTGCCAAGGAGGCAGATGTTGCCTTGGGCTTTGTTTTCGAATGCCGAGGCGAAGGTCGCCTCAGGCCAAGACGGTATCGACGTCTCGGGCTTCGTCAGGTGCCGAGGCGGTGAAACCTGCCTCGGACTTTGTCTTCGAATGCCAATATGAAGGTCACCTTGGGCCGAGACGTTGCCGATGTCTCGGGCTTCATCAGGTGCCGAGGCGGTGAAGCCTGCCTCGGACTTTATCATCGAGTGCCAAGGGCAGGGCCTTGAGCTTGTTAACTATCGAGGTGTTGATTGCCTCATAATTTGTCTACTCACGTCGAGGCGGAGGTCGCCTCGAGTTGAGACGGTGTTGACGTCTCGGACTTTGGCAAGTGCCGGGGAGGGCAAAGCCTACCTTGGGCTTTGCTTTTGAATGCCCAGGCTATCACCTTGGGCCGAGGCGATGTCGCCATCTCGATCTTTTGCAGGTGCCGAGGAGGGCAAAGCCTACCTCGGGCTTTGCTTTTGAATGCCAAGGCTGTCACCTTGGGCCGAGACGATGTCGTCGTCTCGGGCTTTGGCAGGTGCCGAGGAGAGTGAAGCCTACCTCGGGCTTTGATTTTGAATGCCAAGGCTGTCACCTTAGGCTCACTAGTCAATGGGGTAAGAACTCGGAGTACTCAGTGTGGTGCCTTTGTATCAGTTAGACTTAGGCGAAGCTCCGTTTCAGTCAAACCTATATATCGGAACATGTAGCTTTGTACCATTGCAGGTTAGTTGGCCGTGTTGCGACGTGAACCAAACTAACTGTGACGAGGCACTAGTGCATATGTCCTTACATGACAACGGGAGCATGTGCGACGCCAATGATTCGGAGTACTCAGCGTAGCGCCCTTGTATCAGTTGGACTTAGGCGAAGCACCGTTTCAGTTGAACCTACGTATCGAGACACGTAGCTTTGTACCGTTACAGGTTAGTCGACCATGTCGCAACACGAACCGAACTAACTGTGGCGAGGCACTAGTGCATGTGTCCTTACGTGATAACGGGAGCATGTGCGATGCCAATAATTCGAAGTACTCAGCATAGCGCTCTTGTATCAGTTAGACTTCGGCGAAGCACTGTTTCAGTCGAACCTACGTATCAAGACACGTAGCTTTATACCGTTACAGGTTAGTCGGCCATGTCGCAACACGAACCGAACTAACTGTGGCGAGGTACTAGTGCATGTGTCCTAACGTGACAACGGGAGCATGTGCAACGCCAACGATTCAGAGTACTCAGCGTAGCGCCCTTGTATCGATTGGACTTAGGCGAAGCTCCGTTTCAATCGTGCCTACATATCGGGACATATAGCTTTGTACCATTGCAGATTAGTCGGTCGTGTCGTAATGCGAACCAAACTAACTGTGGCATTGAGTAGAAGTTGAGATAGAATTTGATAGTCTTCGATAGAACTTGAAGCATCTTTCATTTCATTGATAACTTGGAAGATGTTACATCATAGATTTCAGATGAGGGACCTTCCGAGTTATTGATAGTAGGCGGTCTTTTACTCTGATCAGTTGACAAGGTGCTTCCCTTTGGTGTTCGTGGTCTTATGAGGCTCTACGGGTCTATCGTCTGCCTGCCTCGGCCTCTCAGAGGTTCTATCTTCCTTAGCCTGAGCGTTGCGAGCTTGAGTTGTTGGTCGCGTTGGTGCCTTATCAGAAAGGCGCTTCTCGAGGTCACGTTTCTTGCGAGCGACTTGATCGTCCTCCACCTCGATCTCCTTTTGAATTCAATCAAATAGCACTCTGAGGGAGGACGGATTGCGGATGAGGTCATTGTAGATGTGGAGGTCAAAGCGTAGGGCATTCTGAAATGCAAGCATGATGGCTTCATTATCGAGGTGATGTCTAGAGAGTGCAACATACTCATTCCGCAACCTCCAACAGAACTCTCGGAGGGTTTCATCCGATCCCATCCTGAGCCGGTAGAGGGAGTCCAGCTTCTTCTCCGGCTTGAGGTTCAACCGATAGTGTTGAACAAAGAGGTCTGCCAGATTCTTGAATTGACTTACGGAGGCCGTAGGGAGGTTGTGATACCAGTCCAGCGACATGTCATCTAGGCTGTCAACAAAGGTACAGTATAGAACCTGGTTGTTGTGGTCGTGCGATGTCAGTGCCTGTTTGAAGGCGAGGACGTGCAGTGTCGAATCTCCCTTTAAACAGTTGAACATGGGGAGAGCGGGGGCTTTCCAGTTTCGAGGGAACTGGGCTCAGAGAATGTATTGATGAAGTGGCCCTTCAGAGGTGTGATTGTTCCGACGATCTCCTCGTTGGTCGAAGAGACATCTCGGAGGAAGAGGAGGCAAAGAGGGCGTTGGAGTCCATCTCGTCGTTCGATGCCCAACTGGGGTTCGATCCCTATTGTAATATTGCCAAACTTTGGAGCTGTGCCCATCATTCCAAACATCCCTCACGATGCAGGGCTCGGAGGATGACTCGGAGCAGAGACTTGGGATAGCGTGCAGACTCACTGAGACGCTCCCAGATAGTCGGTCTGGGAGGAATAGGCGAGGGTCCTCTCAAGAGGGATTTGAGAGAACGTTGAGGGATATCGACGATGGATCGTTTGGAAGGAGCGAGAGATTTTTTAATCGATCAGCAGATGTCTGCTCCGTCTTTGATGCCAGTGGCAGACCATAGGAGGTCAGTTCCTGCTTCAATGGCAATCTGTCGAAGGGAGTCTCTTTCCACCATGAGAGCGGCGTTCTGCTTCATGAGGGTGAGGAGTTGATAGTCCTCTGCTATGATTTGGTATGATGCTTGAGCACTGGTATCGGGAGAGACGTGTGCTTTCCCTAAGCACTGAGAAATTTGGTCGGTGAGTTGAGGTGACTGTCGAGGTTGAGCCTGGGCGATGCGATCAATCGATGGGCGACTCCTTGAATTAACAGCAAGTTGTTGTTTTGGGTGTTGGCTCATAACAAACCAACGACTCATTGAGCGAGTCGTCGGATACTGAGCTTCTGGGTGCATGATGCTTTCCTCTGGCTGGTTCATCGGTGTCTTCGCCATCTAGGTGCAGCAATAGAGATAGACGGAGTACTCGGGCAACCGGTATCTGCTACAGGAGGAGTTAGGAAACTTGGACGTTGCAAGTTGATAGGATTCAGATCCCACAGACGGCACCAAACTGTGGGGGAGGATTTCGACCGTCGTACGTGACCCTCCTCCAACAGTCGAGTAAAGGTTTTACCCTTCAGGATATGGTGCGCTTTGAAGCGCTGAGCTGTGACTTGCTAGGCTGTCACACAAGCACTGTAGAATAGAGAGAGTTGATACTGGATGTGGTGACAAAGTTCGGTCGAAGCCTATATCTCCGTGCGGTAAGACACAACCTTTGAATCCACTATTTCTGAGTAAACAGTAGAGCTACTCTCGACAGGCCGAAGAGTGCTTCTTACAAGTAATTAGAGGATGGAAAAGGAGTCTGAAAACCAAAAAACTCGAAGAGCTCTGGAAAACAAAAAGTGGGTTTCTTCTCTAGAATTTGGGGATCTTGATTATTTCACAGGGTTGGCTATTTATAGTGGTTTAGTTCATCTAGAGAATATTCCAGAAATATTCTTTAGAGTATCCGGGGTTTAGTAAATATCTGGGAGGATTTACCAAACCCCAGATAGTGCAAGTGGACCCTAGGCAGGGCTGCGGGTCCCACAATTGGACTTGTGGGTCCCAGGTAGGGCTGTGGGTCCCACCGTTGGACTCGTAGGTCTCAGACAGGGCTGCAGGTCCAACCGTTGGACTTGTGGGCCCCAGGCAGGGCTGTGGGTCTCACCGTTGGGCATTAGTCAGATTTTGCATCCACAGAGCACCTCAGACTTTATCTACGAGCGTCGGACCTATCTCTCTGGGCTTATTGAGTGCCAAGGTGGTGCAGAGCATCTTGGACTTTGTCTGCGAGCACCAAATGTAACATCTACCCCAAACACACAATATATTATCCGCTTTGTCCATACCCGCACGAGAACTTCCTAGGGGGGTCACCCACCCTAGTACTACTCTCGCCCAAGCACGTTTAACTACGGAGTTCTTACGAAATCCTTATCGGTGCACGGTTTTAAAAAGCATCTTCTATGTTTTAGGACGGGAAATTATATAAATAGCTCAGGATCTTCTTCTTTCCAAGCGCTTTTGGGCCAACTCGTGGGCTTGTACACCTCACCTCATCTCACCTTATTCATCTTGGCATCACTACCTCAGGAATCTTGGCTATTGGCCTATTGGATCTTGGTCGTCATAATCCACCCCCCTTAAGGGCTACACGTCCATGTGTAAGGTTAAACTTTTCATTGCGAGGAGAACTGGCTTTAATACCATTTTTTAACATCCGCCTCAAACACACAAGATATTATTGCTTAGCCTGTGCCTGCACGAGAACTTCTCAGGGTGGTCACCCATCCTAGTACTCCTCTCGCCTAAGCATGCTTAACTATGGAGTTCTTAGGAAATTCTTATCAGCACAATGTTTTAAAATGTGTTTTCTATATTTTGGGATGGGAAATTGTATAAGTAGCTTAATATCTCATTCTCTCCAGGCAATGTGGAGCTAACTCGTGGCCTTATACACCTCACCTTATCTATCTTGGCATCACAGCCTCAGGGGTCTTGGCTCTTGGCTATTGGTCTATTGGATCTTGGTCATCACACTAGAGCTGTCTCTCCGGGCTCATTGAGCACCGGGGTGGTAGCATCTCGTGTTGGAATTGGTGAGGTCTACAGCTCGTAAAAACCTAGAGTTTAGCTGTATATGGTTGATAGCTTAGGATTGCACCTTAATATGTACCTTGGTACGTGTTTTAATTATAGGACAGAGAGCCATGGCTACATGGTAATCCACTTGAGCTAGAGACTCAATAGACTGGTCCCATGTAACCTAAATACGTTCGCAGCTTTGACTAGGATTGGTTGCCTTATCAATATAAGCTGTTGGGATGAAAGAGCGTGGGTGTCTCCACCGTGGTCATTACTAGGCACGGTATCTGTGGCCAAACGGAATCAACACGATGCACAGATCGGTGAGTAGACACCGGTGCACTAAGGTGTGTTTCTGCTTAGGATAAATTGGTCCTAAATCCTGAAGAGCTACGTCTGGTGGGCTAACCAGTTGTGTGGTGCTTTGGCATACCAATGTGTGAGGGTCCAGTAATTATATGACCCAAAACCATGGTGTACTGGGTTACCCGACTGGCGTCGCATCAATGTGCCACTCCTGTAGGCTATCCACACCCCTACCGGGAGGTGTATTCCTTGGTATGACTTACGTCATATTAAACCCTGGCTAGGTGTCCATCAGTTGGACTGTTGACCAGAGATCCAGTTACTCAGTAGAGTAATCAGAGGTACGATGTATGTGGTCAACCTGGAAGAAACCGAGTCATATGATCACTCGAGTCTGATGGTAATCTCCACCGCTCAAGTTGCATCATGGCATCAAGTGGAGGGACAACGAGTTACCAATACTAAGCAGAGAGCAGAGGTATGCGGAGAACATAGTAAGTCCAAGGGGGATTGGAGTGCAGTCTGCGTCGCACTCTGGGTGGCTACGTAGGTTAAATCAAACTCAGAGGGTCGACGGTACACTCGGGTATTGTGTCGATCGAGTCCAAGTTGGAAGCCATGAACCCTGGTCCCTGAAGGTTCCACCTTATCCACATAATATATAGCTCTTGAACCATCTCCTCGATTCACAGAATGCAGTTAGAGGAAGTAATTAATCCAACCCTAATAATCCTACGCTCAGTGTGTGCATAGCACTAGTGCATGATAGATGCGTAGGTACGTACGTGTGTGTGTGTTTGGGGAAATCCCGAAGTAGTACAAAGACACACATAATCATTTCCATACCTCAATGGGTTTTGCTACACAGGTGTGATGCACCAGTTCGTGTTGCGAGTTAACTAGTTGACTTCACTAAGGAAACCCTAGGTGTTTACTAAGGGTACCCTGGTAATAGTGAAATCACTAGTCATAACCCACGTAGATGTGACATACGAGTTCCCAAGCGAGAGGGGAAACCAACTAGAGGCATGGGGGTATTTGGAAAACCAAAATATCACCAAGCACTAGGTTGGCCGGCCCTAGCACATAGGGATAAGCATCTAGCTTGTAGGAGTTGCAAGCAAGAGTATAGGGGAGGGGGGCTTAATAAGGGAGCTTTGACTTTTAAAGGGGTCGCCCTTGTATGGGAACAAAGGGTCGGCCATGTGCTACACGCAAGGAAGAGAGAAATAGGGGGTGGTCAAAGCCTGCTTACGCAAGGGTAAGGGCTGGCTCCTATATGAAGACATAAGGAGAGAGAGGGGGCTGGCTAATGCTGAAACCCTAGCCATCATCCCTTCTCTTCTTCTCCTCTCTCGTCTTCCTCGTGTGTGTGCATGGGTTCGAATACATCTCTTTTTTCTCGTATAATGAATCGAAGATGGAGAAGGCTCATCACATGGAGACACTCAGAGATCCATTGACGAGGTGCCATGCATCGTGCGAGATTGGGTGAACTAAAAGGCGCTTCCCGCAATCTTTTATTGTCCAGATTTTATGCAGAAGATCAATGGTGTTTTTACGATTACGGGAGCTATAAAACTCTAAACGACCTCAAATCACTTGTAAAATTTGTGTCCCAAAGTTATATAGCTGCAATCTAAATTTCAACCTAATCGGAGTTATAGGCAAATATTTATGGTCATTGCATCGAAGGTATATCAAGATGATCCGACGTCGTCTCCATCGACAAAGAAGAAATTTGTCACGGTAAAAGAATCCGTACGTAGGTATGACTTCTAACTTATAGATCTAGTGTAGATAGAACATGTATACATGCTAGATTGTTCTCTTCGCTAGATCGACGTTAGGAGGGTCATGATTTTCCATTCTATGTTCATACACGCATGTGTAGAGTTTCGATGAAAGTTTTGATATGTAACGCACACCACTCACGGACTTCGGACCTTCACTTTGCTTCCGTTACGGGCCTCTATCATGGGATTATTTATAACAATTGATATCAGAGCCATACTAGTGGTGTGCATTTTATGTTTTTCATGTAACCATCATGTGCGCGCATGATTAGTATATGCCACCATCGGGGTTCTACGAGTAAATCATGCATATTGTAGAATTTATATGTTTTATAAATTATTCTTGCAGGACGCCGCTATAAAATTATCTGGATATGTGATTGCTTGCTACCGGAGGTCGGACTCCGTGCTAGGATATGTCTGGATATGTTTTCTTTTCTGTGAGTAGATAAATTTAGAGCCATAGTTAGGCAAGAGGTGGAAGTTGACCACCCTTGATTCCTAGGATTTTTGCTATATTATTTTTTTTTTCTTTCTAAGAAATTGTATACGAGTGAGCACTTGCTCGAAGTGTACTAAATCATTTTTGATTACAGATTAAAGAAGAGGACTTGCCGCGGAGATCCACCATCGGAAGGACGAGCGGAACCTTAAAGGACGATGGCGATCCGGTGAAGCATACACGATGACGGCAAAGGGCAAAAATGTCAAAGATCTTATACAGAGGCTTGCACCGGATCGAGGAACCTTACGAAGGAGATAGAGAGTTTGTGATATGCTAGTCAGGTTCAGGTATGACCCTAAACTTGATTCAGTTGTGTGGTTATTTTTTTTTTCTGTAGTTCTTTTTTTTTCTGTAGAGAACCCCGATACGATAATTAGATTATCAGTGTTTTAGAGGGATATCCTTTTCCCTCAGGTTCAAGCGACCTTATTAGGATAGGATTCCACTAGTGACACCTATTATTTAATTGACCTTTGATGATAGCATAAATTCCTTATATTTGGTTATGTCATCATTAGGTCAACACCCGATTAGTCAGGTGTGCTTATTTGGCCAGCATCGAAACCTAGAATGAGTTGGAACTCTAGTATGATATCAATCATCAAATTTATAAGCAAGACGCTATAGTAGTAGGAGACCTTTCTGTCTGTTTGACCTTAAGCTAGTCTCCAGGGCATTAGCATGACAGCTAGGTTTATGGAGCATCGATGTTCTTGAGATATATAATATGATCCTTGAGTGGAGAAATCCACTTGAGATAGGGACTATGATATTCCGAGATCAATTAATGCTTTATGAAAGGCTTGAAACACTAGTAGGAGTGTGGTATGACTAGGGTCTAGGGTATAGGTTATCGTGACCTTATTGTAAACTCATACTTGCATAAAATAACCCTCAACTCTAAAAAGGGATGTGTAAGAGGACTCGTCGAGATCCTCTAGCCTCCATAACCAATTGCTTTGTGTCTAGGTAGAAGGGCGTAGCTCGATACCCTCTAGGGTGAATGTTATGTTTTTCCATGCCAGATGACTTAGCAATCTTCTTCGGGATATGGTGGTTACGGGATGAGGAGAGAAGGAATTTTTATCCTAACTTAGTGGGGGTTGCATGAACTCCCGTGTCGTAATTGCCTAGGCTTGTGAGTAAGCATCCGAAGTGCACGTGAGGCTTCCGGTGCTTCGCATGGGGATCACGTGGATCTAGCCAAAAGGACAACCATGGTCCATCAAAGCCTTTTATTGGTAGATTTGGATTGGGTCAAGAAAAGATCCGTGTGAGCGGATGATAATGCACGATGCCCCCTAGGGTGGGTGTATCCGATTCTGAGATCTCACATACATGGTTAATTAATCCATAGAGGTGTCTTCACTGTGAGGGTAGAGATGGTATTTGGATATAATTAGTTTATTTTCAAAATTTATAAAATAAGTTTTATGCATTCTTTCATTAAACCATATGGTTCCCCTATCTGTTATCCCATAAGAGAACTAGTTATCGAGTCTCTAGCTACGTAGAGTAGAAGCGCTATTTGAGCTTATGCTTAGGGTTATAAGCGTACATTAGCTTTCAATCTCAATATCCCTCTACCAGATCTAACGATTCCAAATGTTACTAGGGAACTACCTAGGGTATATGACGACTAGCGAGAGTCTGAGGAGATGTGCAAGTGTTGTGTCATAACATACTTGTAGACAACTCCTTAGAAGCAAGTCAAAGATATGCTAGATCTTCTGAAATAAAGTTTTACTTGTATTAGATGTCTAAAAGGCGAAGTCGGTAGACACATTGCTTTTCCATCAAGATACTCATTGGTACCGAGATGTATGAGGATATGCTTGTTCGGGAACACATACTTGAGTTCTAGATCGAACTATATTCCAAAGATATAGTGCCAGATGACGAGGTGGTAAAAGATGTTTTGTCTTGCATCCTTGTCTGGAACCTTCGAAGATGTTGTCAAACACTTTAGCTTTAATTAGCTAGAAATGACAAAAATATAACTTCTAAGGAGCTTTCCGGAAGACAAAGGATGGGTTCAAGATTAAAAGTCAAGCCTTTAGTGCTTATTCTAGGTCTTTTCTAGAAGAGCCCAATGGAGTAACTTATCATAAACCAAAACTATATCAGTGCAGAAACTGGTGTGGACTCCTAAGTTTGGTGATGCCAATGACGGAACTATTTTCACTGTTGCAAATAGAGGGGGCATTGGAAGATTGAGTATGGCCTCAGGGTGTTAAGGGTTAAGTCATTATTTAGTAGTAGTTCTTCTACTTCATAGAATATGGACTTCGCGTCTACAGAAATTCAAGAAAAGCAGAAGGCTACTTTATAGTGAAGTGATCTTAACATAGGTATTGATACCATAAACCGTTGTGGAAGCTGTTAGATATGATTATCATAGTTTATCCGAAACACAAATTTTGATCTTTAGAGATTTAATTCTATTTTCTCCGTGCTAAATGAAGTTTTTAGTTTTAGATGGCACCGTTGGTGTGTTTCTCGAACTGAATAGATATTTTTTTTGCTAGAGAAATAGTTCAGAACGATCTTTTTGTATTTAATCCTAATTCGAAAATAGATCTCATAATAGCTACAACATCTGATTTAAATTTATCTAAATTCTTCAGAGAAGCTAACCTATTTATTGCCCTCTGATTTAGATATTTTACCTTAGATAAATTCAAATATTGCAAAAGACCGAGTTTCTGTTCACAGATTCCTCGGAGATTCTTTTTTACCAGTGAATGTTATCTAGAAGGCAAACTAATAAAAAGGGCCACTAAGAAATTGGTGTTAGTTAATTTTAACGTATGTCGTTCCAAAAGCGTCCAGACGATAGGAGGCTCTTCGATTTAATCGAGGGAAATAGTACATATCGAACGGGTTCCATAGGTCCCAAGGGAGCATGGGATTATTTCTCAGTTAAATACTCTAAGGATAACACGCTAGAATGAAGTCTCCTAGAGAAGGAATCAGACCATGTTCAATATGGTTTGTAGTATGATAAATATTGCCATGTGTACCACCCACCTTCTGGTGGGATCGTACCTTAAAATAGTAGTTTATATCTGGAACTATCTCTCATCTAAATCAATGCCTAAAACCTATAAAGAACTATGGTCTAAGCGAAAGCTGATTTTATAGTGTCTCGAGACATAGGGTTATCCTATACTTATGCAGAAGGACAAGAGGGATAAGATAGAGATAAAGTTCTAGGTATATCTATTTATAAGTTACCCTGAGGTAGCATAAGGTGGACTATTCTATGATCTTGAGGTTTGGAAGGTGGTCATTTCTATGAATATCATCTACCTAGACAATGATTATATTATAGACCACAAGTTTACCGATAAGATAGTTCTGGGTGAACTACTGGGTACTGGTAGAGAGTGCGCATCTAAAATCGTAGTGGAAGTAGATGATACAGAAACGAGTATATCAAATATTGTAGAAACGATTCACTTTGTACCACCACCATCTTGTCCTTGTGGGAGGAACATCAGAGCTCCTAAAAAATACTATGGAGAAACTTTGATAGTTAATCCAGAGTTTTAAGAGGATGATCCCTAGAGCTGCGTCAAAGTAGTATGAGCTTTCGACAATTCTGACTGACAAAAAACCATGGAGGCAAGCCTGGATCAATATCCCTTGAAACAATCTAGACTCTTATTACACTATCACCCTTTGGATGTAGGGGGTGTATTAGAAGAGGACCCGGTATTCTTATTAAGACTTATGAAGCTAGATTAGTTGCCAAAGGAGAAGGGATTGACTATGTCGAAACCTTCTCACCGTTAGTTATGCCTAAGTCTATTTTGGATCCTCTTAATCCATCATAGCTCATTATAGTTGGGAGATCTAATAAATGGATGTCAAGACAGTTATTCCCTAATAGGGAATTGAAAAAATGACATATGTATGATGTAGTCTCAGGCTTTGTGTCAGCAGGTCAGAACGATCTGGAGTGCAAGCTACAAAGGTCTATTCATGGACTAATATAAGCATCCAAGTTAGAATATCTATATTGATAATAGAATCCACTCATACAGATTTGATCAGAATAAGGATAAACTAATTGGGTATAAGAAAAGTGATAGAGCTACAAGGGTATAATTAGTACTTTACATTAACGATATTCTATTGATTGAAAATAATATAGGAATGTTGTTTATGATAAAGGAGTAAGGTTCTCTCGCTGTCATAGTCTACATGTGAAGATAAGACTCTAGCCAGATTAGTCGCTTCTCTCTCTAGATCCAGAGCTTCTGTCACGCCCCTGATTTTCTTGGCCGCGAAAAACCCAGGGTGTGAAATATTGTGATTTTTTTTTTTTTTTTTGAAACAGAACAAGTGAGATTAGGTTAAAATATTTTGGAAACATTTTTGAAGAGTCTTATCAAACCCTGTTATTATTTATTTAAAAAAAACACTGTGAGCGATAAAAGAATAACTCGACCACCGAAACCGAGCATCACCCTTAGTGAACGAGAAGCGCACTCCCTAACCAAACAAGGACAGGAGACACGTCTCTAGGTCACGCAAGAGTGATACTCTCACGGGAGCACGTAACTCAGCCTGTAAAGGCGAACAGAACCTCACAGCTGCTCAATTGGCCCAGAGGCCCCACACACAAGTTACGCTACGAGAGCAGCTGGTATCAACGCCTCAGTTCATTTCCACTAAAAGAGTACCATTATAACTGAAAACTTTTACGGTTCTACTCTCTACAATGATTGCATCATATACAAGACTTCTCCATACTCCACTACACTAATTACAACCCTCAACTCTCAACAGTTGTAGACTGCTCCATCTTCTGCTCCTACTCTGGCACGCCAAACTCCACGATCGATCTAGTCTTCAAAGTAAACTGTTGCTTCAGCGGTAACTTGGCATCCGTTCGCTCCTACTCCATGCTCACGAACATTGGTACCTGAATTTGGTACATGATAATTCCCAAACTCTGAGTCACTTCGAAAAGGAACGAAGTGACGCAGCGATCACCCCTAAAAATCTCTTGCACTTGTAAGAATACTCTTGGTGATCAAAAACACGCTCCCCAACCAAACAAGGACAAGAGACAAGCTTCTTGATCACGCAAGAGTACTACTAAACATACGATAAAATAATCAAATAAAAATACTTAGATCATCAATCAAATATATATGATCATTATAGTATGAGAAGTCATAATATCTATGAATAACTATCATTTAACCATAATGATTTTTGATTACCAAGGTATGGTCATCAGTTAATATACAAAACCATATCACGATACTCAACCTTAATCACTCATGTTCAATATCTTTTTTTTTTAATATCCAATTATTCCACTGCAATGGGAATGATTCAAAATATATAGTCTCTGATCATCAATACTCAACTAATCTCTTTATGTCGCATTTGCAATATCTATTTGCAATATCCAATCATTTCACCATAGGGGCAATGATTAATAATATACGATCCATGATCGCCAATAACTCAATTGTTATCTTTATATCTTGCTTTCAATAACAAAACAAAATCCAACATCAGTCCTAGTCAACACTGCTAGGACTTACTATACTAACGCACTTAGGATAAGGACCTTGCCGAAGCAACAGAACACAAAAGCTAGGACGCACCCTTGCTTTCCTTCGGGCCCGTCGACCCGGAAAAACCGCGACGGTGCACACTCCCGAGCACTCGCGCCCTCACAACCACGGTCCGGTAGCGGCGTCATACAGACCAAGCCCCGCCTCCCAACGTCTCGTCGGACCACTACTCCCAGCGACATGCCTGATCAAGGCATTCGCTAACCCCGGACTTTCTTGTGTCCGGAAAGGTATGCCTCTCAGGTAAAACAACTAACCTTCCTCGAGTGCCATACCTAGGACCTGCAGGTCCCCAAGACTCAGTACCACAGTACTGGCCTACTAGTGTCAATGACACTCTGCTATGGCTTCGAAATTCCTTATACTAAGGATAGGTACGGGATCCCGACTTGATATTAGATGACCTACTGTCATCTAAGCGATACAGGGATTCTAACGTTATAGTACAGACACACAAGTGTACGCTAGGTGACCTATTGTCACCTAGGAAATATTGGAATCCTAGCAGACACAATATAATCAAACAGAGGGCCAAATATATACATACACGGTTACAAACATCCATACAGGGGTACAATACATACACACAAGGGTATAACACACACACAAGGCATAACCTGTATCAGTCCTATCATCCGGTACTGATCAACTCATCCTTCTATCTCTGAAGTTCACTCTTCCATAATCAAATCTTTCGAAAGCACTTTTGGGTTTATCCCTCATATCCATAATCATTCTTATTCAGTGGCAACATACCGTTCATTACGGAAGAATCATCAAAACATAGTTTCAAGAATTGTTTAGACATGAATTTGATAAAACTCTATATCGATATAACAAGGCTTGCATGGTTGATGAATCCATTATGACGCCCGGTAGGTTCAACTTCGTTGAAACCATGCTACGTGGTAGGTTCAATTATTTGCATGCGACTACATGACCATCATCCGTGTGCGATTATGGGATCGACCCCCATCCCGCACACGATGGTCATGTAGCACTCTGCATGCATGGATTGAACCTACCACGTACTTCACATGCCTAAGTATGTAGATACATGGTTTAATTCTTTCTAGTCCAGGCACAAATGCCCGTAGATCAGCCCTGGCCGAAGCCACGCTTGTCCTTAGTTTAAACGGTTTTTCAACTATTCGATTCGAGCTTTCGACATGCTTATCAGCTTAATCAAGTATCGGGTCGTGGACCCTAAAAATCAACATAGGGTCATTGACCCTCAATTTTAATATAGGGTTATTATAGACCCTTAAGCAATCATAGGGCTATTAGCCTTTAAACATTTATAGATTCATAAACCCGAAACATGACATTTCTAACAAACATAAGTCATTTACCCTAATCTCATGTCATCATTTACGTGTATGTATCATTATTAGCATTCGTATATCTTTAGGTATAATCATGATATCATTTACTCTACTTATATATTTTTAATCATTATTTATCTCAACCGTCTACTTATCATGGGTTATCAACCATCAATCATCATGGATCGTCAAACCTTCAAATCATCAAAGACTGCTAAAGCCTCAATTCATTAAAGATCTAACCCTCTAATTATTATGAATCATCAACCCTTCATTATCTTGATTTACACTTCCCTAATCGTCATCAATTACGAACCCTAATAATCAAGGATTGAGACCCTAATTATCATGTATTACAAATACTAACTATCATGAATTACATATTCTAATCAACACAAATTCACAAGCCATTGTTTATCATAGATTACAAACTCTTAATCATCACGGATTTCATCTTCTAATTATTCTGACTTCAATCCTCTATACATCAGGAATTACGAACCTAATCTTTCATGTGTTAAATACTCTAGAGATTCATAGATCACATGCCTAAATATTCATCTCTCACATACCTTCATAGTCGTGGGTTGCATACCCTAAATTCTTATTGTGATATCCTCTATCACTTATATATCATTTGTTAATTCTGACATCATTAGTATGCTTGTGTCATCATTTCTTGTCGTGGTATCTATCTTTAATTATGTCATTATCTTTAATCTCGGTGACATTTATATTTTTATCTCCTCAATTCACGTAGTAGATTACTCTTAAATCAAGACATCATAAATCTAGCAATATCCTCAGTTCACGTTATTGCATCATCTTTCATTCAAATATTATTCGTCTTAGTCATGCTTGTGTGAAATCCCAATTAGGGCTTGGGTCATTGGACCCAAGTTAAGTGTGGGTCCTCGGACCCTAAATCATACATGAGCTAATTATACATGTAATAATACCAACCCTATTTTGGATGCAATACAAGCCTAAATAGCCTTTTATAGTAAATTAATTTATATGGCAATTCAACATTTAACCTAGACATGGCTTAACATACCATAATCAAAATCCTAGACTTAAAGACCTAAAACTTAGTGTAGTAGGGCTTGCCTTGGATTTCGAGTAAGCTCCTCCTTTTCTGCTCTGGTATAGAGTGCTACCGATCGAACTCCACGTTTTAGCCTGGGAACCGAAAAACCAGATACGTATGTAAGAACCACAGAAGGCTAATGTTAATAGGTCACGGTGCTATTATGGAACTACTAGAGTTTTACACTTAGACTATTGGGTCACCGTCCACAAGAAGATCAACTAGCGCCGATTTCAGTCATTATTACTGAATTGCCCTCGATAGGAGATTTGATAGGTGTTCGGCACTATGGTATTGGTCAGGTCACCCTCCACAGGGGATCAGTATTGATCAAGAGCACGGGGATCCATGAGATGATTAGGTCTAGTGCATGGCCGGGGACTTGTCCCCAGGAAAGTGGGACCAGCCCTTTGGAAGGGCGCGACTTAAGAGTCAAGTGAGGCCTTGAGTCTCTAAGGGTCCTCCACTGGATTCCAGTGGTACATATAGGTGGGTATCGGGATTCGGGACCTGATGCCATTAATCTCGTGAGATTTAGAGTTTTGATCGCATAGTTAAGGTCGATGAAAAATCGATCGAACATAGACCCACAATAGAGGTATTTTGGTAATTGCATATGTTTTTGGATTAACCTACAGTCAATGGGTAGATTTTAGAAAATTGAGTCCGTTATCGTCAGTTTCGTCAGATTCCGACTTCTGACGGCGAAACGATAGCCAAAACTGTTTCGATAACGGTGTATCGCATGGTAGTGGGACCTCAACCACTTTGGCGGGTCGGGTTCAGTCACTTAAGTGAGTCACTGAGGTTTCCCTCCCCTTTTGTATGTAAAACACAATTTACAAAAATGCCCTTATAGGCTTTTGAATTTTCAAAACATGCCACCTCCTATACCCACTGTTTCAACAGACCATGGGGTAAGCTGTACTTCATCGGCACTGTTAGCGAGGTCCGGCCGGCCTCCCCGCACCACCAACTGGTGAGGGTGCAAGAGGAGAGCCACCGGGGAGTTTTCACACGAGCCGGGAGGTGAGTGGTGCATGGGTTCGGGCTTGGGCTCCGGCCATGGACGGCCGTATGGGTGGCTTGGGTTGGGCTCCAACCACCTTGTCTCCGGTGGGAAGTGGACCGAAATGCAAAGGGGGAAGCAAGGTGAGGCTCGTATCGGGGGAGGTGCTGTGCGGTGGGGTGCTCCACTCCAGGCGTCGCTGGAGGTGCTTGAAATGAGAGAAATGGGCGAGGGGGAGAGAGGGGCTCACCGGAGGTGGGGAGGTCGGGCTCGGGGTCGTCATGTACGTGGTCGCCAAAGACATGCAGGGGAGGAGGAGCCCGGACGCCCGGGTGCTGCATCTTCCTCTCTTCTTCTTTGATCCCTCTCTCTTCCTTCCTTTCTCTCTCTAGCTCTTTCTCTCTTTCTTTCCGTCTCTTCTTTCTCCACTCTCTCTCTCCGCTGGCTTCTCTTCCTCTCTTCATGTCTCTCTTTCTCTTTTTAAATGGGAATGGGGCTGGGTTTTCAACGGCTTGATGGAGCGGGTGACTGGCTGATGGGAGGGGGCCGCTTTTGGTGGATCTGGTCCCCTCTCTCTCTCTCCATTTATCTCCATTTCCCTCTCCCTCCATTTCTCCAACACCCTCTCTTTCTCTCTCCAAGTCTCTCTCTTTCCATTTGATGATGGGTACGGTCAAGGGGTGAAGGGACTGGATGTTTGGGCTGGGCTCTTGGGTCAGGAGATCGAAACGGTGGGGGAGAGAAAGACAGCCACTGCTATTTAATAATTTCATAGTCCCATGATCATGAGATCAACGGTCAGGAATGCTCGAACCCGATATCCACGGTCGGGTTCGTACACACATGTTGGTTACACGACCCGGATTCACACATGCGCACCAGGCACAACGACTTTGAGTGAAGTTCGCTTCACCGTGTTCCATTCAACCCAGCACATAATTCGGCCCACTAATACAACTATCGCAATTTGCCTCGTAAACGATAATCGGTCATAACTTTTAAACCGTATGTCTGATAACTACGTGAGATCTGTCATTGGAAAGATTTCAACAGGGCGAAACCAATGGTTTGGGTTCGGTCAGATTTCGCTCATCCCATCATCCTATATTTTGGAAATTGTAAAAATGGACATCAAGACACAACTCTTTAATCGTGTGTCAAAACAAATCTCCAAAAATATCCGTTGGAAAGATATCGGCGAGACAAACTCACTGGTACAATTTCACAAAGTTTCAATCACCCGATTGATCACACTGAAAATTTATTCTGGAACTATCTACCGTCATAACTTTTCATACAAAGTCTGTTTGGCGTGTGGGATGCGCCAAAACGAATGTCTCAAAGATACGAACAAACATATTGTAAAATATTTCTAGGGTTTACGTGAACCCAAACCAGAAATGAAGACAACCCAAAAAGTTCGATAAAAAGGATAAATATACCTTTATTAATTAAAATATTTATATAAGCACCCTAATCTAGTTCATACTAGGATTAGGGTTCTTATTTTACCAGCACACCAAATAATCACACATATATTTATATAGGCGCCACATCATTTATGCATAATTTTATATAATAATAATTTAGAGTTCTTACAGCTTCTCTCTCTAGATTCCTGGGAGATCTTGGCATCCATCTTCTCTTCCCCATTTGGGGGTGGAGATGAAGCCCCCCCAAGGCCCGGATCGCTGTAGATCTAGAGGAGGGACGGCAGGGCAGAGTTCGGGTAGTTGTAGTAGAGGTTCTTCCCCTCCTTTTTCTGATTCCCCCGGTTTCAAATAAGGAGCTGAGGTTCAGGCAGCTGCGGATGATCAGGCTCGGGAAGATCAGGAAGAACGGCTGGCGATTGAGGCGGAGTTCCATCCTCCTCGAGCTCCGATTCTTGAGGATTTCATCTCGAGGGGATATCGTTCTGCGCGAGGTCGTGGAGGTGTAGGTTCGTGCTCCATATCTGGTGGTTTGGGCGTTCGATCTCCAGATCTGGCTCCTGGGAGTCCGGGATCCAGACTTGGTGAACTTGGGGCTGTTCAGACGGGCATCAGCTCTGATATTGGTGCTGCACAGGTGGGTATTGCTGCTGCTGGAGGTTTGGGTGGTTCAGATCCAAGATCTGGTGGCTCGGTACCAAGATCTGGTAGTTCAGATTCCCGTTCTGGTGAATCAGCTCCCAGATCTGGTGCGGATGATCCTTTTCTAGTTCAGTCTCGAGATGGCAGGGGGTCATGAAGTATTGCTGGGTCGAGTTCTTTGGGTGATAGTTGCCATAATGGACGGGATTCTGGATGGTTGAAGTCCGGTCGTGATCTTGCTCAAGGTCCTGATCCGACTTGGCAAAAACATCAAGTTGCAGATAAGGATCTGGGAGACGCAGGGGAGTTCCCGCCCCTCAGCTTCACCCAACACAGCCCAAGGAGTGCCTTTGCCCACCAGGTGTTTGTTGGGAAACCTGCTCCTGCAGGGGTCGTTGGAACGAATCAGGCTATTGCAGCAGACAAGCAGCATGTGTTTGCTGGTAGTCCCGAACGCGATTCAGTCCTAAGGCCAGCCCCAAGAAGCACTAGACTAAGGTATATTGCTCCATCAATTAGAGGTACCAAGAAGGTGGCTATTTGTCCTATCGAGGAGGTCGAGAAAAATCAGAAATTGTGGGAGCTAACGCTAGTGGGATATGTGCTGGGAAGAAGACCCTATTTTTTGCACTTGAAAGCTTTGTTATTGCAAAAGTGGAGGCCTAAGGGAAGCTTCGAACTACTCTCGCGTGAAAATGGTATTTTCTTATTTAAGTTTGGGTGTGAGGAAGACTACATCAAAGCCTTGGAAGGAGGACCATGGCAGGTTGATGGTAGGCCTCTAGTTTTGAAAAAATGGGTGAAGGGTTCGAATTGCGAACGGGATCTTCTCACTAAGGTTCTGATTTGGGTGAGGTTTCCTAACCTGATTGTGGATCTTTGGTCTGAAGAATTGCTAAGCCGAATGGGGAGTATCATAGGGGTTCCGTTGTACATGGATCAAGCTACTTCAGATCAATCGAGGGTCAGCTATGCTCGGTTTAGTGTGGAGATTAATGTGGAGGATCCCTTGCCTTTCGAGGTGGAAGCCCGAGATAGTAAAGACAAGCTTTTATCCATTCAGCCAGTCCTTTATGATTGGATCCCCCCAAGATGTCGGGCTTGTAAATCCTTCGATCATGGTGAAGGTAACTGCAGTAAACATCCGAGAATTGGGAATCAATGGATAAAAACTGGGCCCGTAAGGGCCAATGGCGGCACGATGGGGAGAAGTTGTTGGCAACCAGTTCCTCCATCGGAGATAAGGGGGTCTTCCCACCCTTTGTCGTCTACTCCTCAGCCTCATGAGGTTCGGCCATCTGCTAGCAATTTCGAGTGGACTCATGTGGGCAATTTTGCTCGACGTAATGGGAAAGAGCAAGTAGTGGGTGACCCAATGGGATCAGGCAACCGCTTCAGCCCTCTGAGGGAGTTCGCTGAAGAGGGAGAGGGGACAGCAGGTGTTGGTGGTAAGATTGATGCAGGTGATGATGTCGAGGGTGCGAAATCTGCAACAAATGTTGCACCTGTGCCATTTGTTAATGTTACGCTGTCTCGAGGCAGTATTGTTGATGCTGTAACAGTTGATTGTGCTGGAGCTGGAATTGCTGGGAGTGACGAGGTTAGAGCTGAAGCAGCAGTTGTTGCTGCACTAAATGCTGAGGTGAATGCTGAGGCGGTTGCTGCTGTTACATTTGCAAAGGCTAGTGCTGGGGATGGTGTTACAACAACAACTGCAGCTGCTACTTTTGGTGAGCAAGTTGATGGTAGAACAGCAGGGGCTGGCAGTGCTGTTGCCTCACTTCCTAGTGCTGCTGTAGGAATACTAGAAGTAGCTGATGTTACAGAGTCCGTAGCTGGGGAAGGAGAGGGTGTTACAGAGTCAGGAGTTGGTGAAGTCGATTGTATTGATGCATTTGAGGCAATTGCGGATCCTGGAGAAATCGATCTTATAGATTGGACTGATCCGGAACACAGTAGGCTCTATGTTACCGAGGCGTTTCATGCGAGAGAATATGATGAAGAAGTGGTGCTGGAGGTAAAAGCTTTGGTGGAGAGTCTTTATATGAAGACTGGGCATCTAGTGGGAGTTTTTAGACTGAATAGTCGTGAACGAAGTTTCATTACCTCTTTGCTCTCCCCGGATGGTGAACCGGTTCATATGTTAGTTGTTGACCAAGAACTCTTATCCATTCTTGGCATTTCAGATCCAGCACTCTTATTGGGGGAGTCTATGCACCAGAAAGGAGGAGTCAATGGTGGAGTAGACCCGGAATCACTAGCTCTTAAGAAGGAAATGGTGAAGGAGGGGAAAGATAAGGTGTCTCGTCCCCGAAAAGGCAAGCGTACTAAGGAGAGTTGGCCGAAGGGCCCTTGTGACCGTACTACCAGGAGTAGAGCGGACTAATTGTTGCAGCAGGTCTGTTCTGGTGGGTATGTGGGTTGTAGGTGAGTGTTTGGGCTCAGTAGGATAGATATTTTGTCGGTTGCAGTGCTTTGTGGTTTCTCCAAGTGTTGAGAGTGAAGAGTTAACTGGCGATGGAGAAATCCAGATGCGGCTGAGGTCCTTTTGTGCTGGTTTGGGCTATTTGGAGTTGTTCTTTATTTTTATTTTTTATTTTTAGCTGGAGTCCTGTAACTCACTATGGTGAGATAGTTCCCTCTACCTTTGGTTAGAGGGTGAGTGTGGCCCTATTTGGCCTAGTTTTTGCTTACTCAGTCAGAGTTAAGCCGAGTCCTGTAAGTGCCTTCTTTTTTCAGTAATAAATTCGTTTTTTACCTCCCAAAAAAAAAAAAGACTCTAGCCAGATTCAATTTTACGAGGTTAGATATCTATTGCGTAACAGGAATAATGGATCGGTTTCAGTCGAACCCGGGTCCAGATCACTGGACTGATATGAAGGGTATACTTATAAGTTCACATCAAACAAAGATTTTGAGTTAGATTACACTTCACAGGTCTTGATATCGATTGGAAGTACAAGGTCTGACTTTTGGGTTAGATGTGTATTTCAGAGAATCGACTTCATGAATTATTTTTATCTTAAGATTAGAAGCGATAATTGGTAGAGTGTGAAGCAAGAGTGCATCACATACTCCACCATAATGACTGAACACGTTGTTACGTGCGAGGTAGTATTATAGGTGGTGTTGGGGGAAATTTTTGTTGGTGAGGCCTCTCGACCTACAAGGTAAGGAAAACGTGAGAACAGCTGGCTCCGTGAGGAGCGCAGACCCTCCGACGCTCAAGTCAGTGATGGTTCGAAAGTGGGTAGGTTTAGAAGTTAGAAAATGTCTGGGTTTCTGAGTTTCGAACCTGTACTTTGGAGCCGGGGATCATACCTTTATAGACCTTTTGCAAACCACTAGAATCTGGCATATGGTCGCTCTTTCCCGTACCTTTTACACCTTCACATGCCAGCCCACATGGTCCCTTTAATGGCCTTTGTCTTTTAGCTTGCAAGGCGGTGGCGGTATAGGCCAGGTGGACGTTCTGGAAGGCTCTAGTCTGGGGCGTTCTAGATCGACCTTGGCCGGCAAATATGGCACGTAATCGTCCACGTAGCCACGGGGGTGGTGACATCTGTCGATTTGTTACCGTCTTACTGTAGGCGACCATCGTGAGCAAGTAGGCGAACTCCTTTGTTGTTATGTGATCAGGAGAGCTCCCGGTCAAGCTGTGAGCGTTAAATCCTTTGAGGGGTTCTTTAAACTATACCAGAGGCGACCTCTTCCACTTACAAGCCGATCGCGTGTGGTCAAGGCGAGCTCCCGAGCGAGCTGTGGGCGTTAGCCAGGGATGACCTCTTCCGCATGCAAGCTGATCGCGTGCAGTCAGGGCAAGCTCCCGGGCTAGCTGTGTTTTGTAGTACCTCATTAATGAGACCTCGAGGAAGATGCTGCTCCGTCCAAAGGGCGCAGCGATCCGCTATTGCAAGAAGGTGTTAGCCAGGGGTGACCTCTTTCGTGTATGAGTCGATCGTATGCGGTCAGGGTGAGCTGTGGGCGTTAGCCAGGGGCGACATCTTCCTCGTGCGAGCCGATCACGTGCGGTCAGGGTGAGCTGTGGGCATTATCCAGGGACGACCTCTTTCGCGTGAGAGCCGATCGCGTGCGATTAGGGCGAGCTCCCGAACGAGATGTGGGACACCTTACGGAATGTGACACCTATCAGTAAGAGACAATCTCGCCGCGCGCGAGCTGATCCCTATCTGAGCTACGTGCAAGTTGATCATGCGAGCTGCTCATGAGAGTGGAAGCCGGCTCCGTTGAGAGTATTCCTTAAACTCCAAGGCCCACTTTGGTCACAATGCTGCTTACCCAAAAATCGAGATTGACCTTGAATCCCAAGCTCACCCCGGGGGGGGGAAGGGGGGGTTTTATCTTTGGCTACCCAAGGTCGCCTCTTTGGTCGACCAAGGCCACTCAAGGTGCATCCAAAGGTGAGGACGACCCCCAAAGGGACCCTGATGTCTCCATGTATCGCCTCCCATTACTGCCAAGTGGACAACAAGCTAGTAATAATTTTGGCACCATCATTACCCCCTCCTGAGGGGGCGGTTGGATAAAGCTCCATCCGCTTAGGAGTCCAGCGCGGTTGTCCACATAGACCAATTTGATCCTTCTGTCTACTGACCAGCTCCAGCTAAACTGCATTCCATTCTATAAAGTCAGCTATATGGTGTGACATTTGGCCGCGTAATGTGATTCCGTCGTGTCTGCCCGTGATGTCACCAGGTCGCTCAATGAATAAAACTGCATGGCACCAGGCCGCGTAAGGTGTCTCCGCCTTGTCTGCCCATGACATCACTAGATTTCTCAACAAGCAAAACTACGTGGCATCAGACCGCGTAAGGTGTCTCCACCGCGTCTGCCCGTGATGTCACTAGGTCGCTCAACAAACTAAGCTGTGTGGCATCAGGCCGCGTAAGGTGTCTCCGTCATATCTGTCTGTGATGTCACCAGGTCGCTCAACGAGCTAAGCTGTGTGGCATCAGGCCGCGTAAGGTGCCTCCATCACGTCTCCCTGTGATATCACCAAGTTGCTCAATGAGCGAAATTGCGTGGCACCAGGCCGCATAAGGTGTCTCCATTGCGTTGCCCATAATGTCACCAGGTCGCTCAATGAGCTAAGTTGCGTGGCATCAGGCTACGTAAGGTGTCACCATCGTGCCTACTCGTGATATCACCAGGTCGATCAAAGAGCTAAGCTGCATGGCATCAAGCCTCGTAAGGTGTCTCCATCGTGTCTGCCCGTGATGTTACCAGGTCGCTCAATAAGCAAAACTTCTTGACATCAGGCTGCATAAGGTGTCTCCGCCGTGTCTGCCTGTGATGTCACAAGATCACTCAACGAGCAAAACTGTGTGGCATCATATCGCGTAAGGTGCCTCCGTCGCGTCTGCCTGTGACGTCACCAGATTGCTCAATGAGCAAAACTGTGTGGCATCAAGCCGCGTAAGATATCTCCACCTCGTCTACCTATAACATCACCAAATCGCTCAATGAGCAAAATTGTGTGGCACTAGACGAGCAAACCATGAGCTTGTTGTCCTTATCCTTGTAATGGCTTTCCGATAGTGAATCCTCTTCTGTTCACCTTTGTCCTCTCTTTTTGTCTTTGTTGTTTGTCTATATGCTTGCTTATGAGGTTGTTCAGCGATCTTAAGGGTCCTACCCCAGGCGAGGCAGCTAAATCGCTTAAAAAGTTTCACTCATTTTTAAAAAATGGTATGCAAGCAGAAAACACAACATGCACGATAAAATACAATCTGATCCTTGAGCTCGGAAATCAACCAAACATAAATCTAATAATTCAAAACTTCCAGAGCCCAAGGAGTCAATATTTCTATTTTGAAAAATAAATTAAGTGCTAGCTGTCCCCTGCCCGGTTAAGTTCCCTCTGTAATCCTGATTACTGGACATGCCCTCAGCTCGGCAATTGGCGGCTTTTGCATTTCTCTTTACGATCTCCCCAATCCCGAGTTTTGAGGGGTTACCAAAAGATTTTCAGGTCGCCTAAATGAGTGGTCGCCCATTCAGGTCCCCTTAGATCATCACGGGGTGCTTCCTATCATGGCATGTGATGTAAAGGACCCCGGTCATGTTTAAAGTCCTCTAGACAAAGGACTACTCTGGCGATCTCAAGGTCGTTCGGGACGCCCACTGAGAACCCCGGTCTTGCTTTAAGTCTACACAATAACAGACTATTCTTTGAGGAAGCTGCGTGTGAACTGATCGTATGTGAGCTGTTCTTTGTGGGAGCTGCGTACGAGTTGTTCTTTGAGGGAGCTGCGTGCGAGCTGATCACATGCGAGCTTTTTTTTTAGGGAGCTGCGTGCGAGTTGTTCTTTAAGGGAGCTGCGTGCAAGCTATTCTTTGAGGGAGCTACTTGCGAGCTGATCACGTGCGAGTTGTTCTTTGTGGATCACTTTTGAGCACAGATTTGAAGACTCATTTAATCCAAACACCCTTTATTTCACAAAATAGTCTACAAGAGAGGGCCTACGCGCAAGGTAGGAGGAGGCCGTTGTTCGGCAATCTTCCCTCGGTGATCTAACACCACATCTTCAAGCTTAATGTATTGCTGGACCAAGGCGAAGAGCTCGACCATGGTGCGGGGATCGGAAATGACAATAGCGTCATGAAGCTCACCTCCTTCAGGGAGCTCACTCCAAAAGGCACTCACAGTTGTTCGATCTCGCCTGGCTAAGTCCTCGAGGGCGACGTAGGCATTCCGGAATCACCTCAAAAAGTATCGGGGGTCTCCCGTGGGCCCATGGTGAGACCGAACAGTGATTTAATTTGCTTAGGAGATTGTCGATTGCACCGATACTGTTCCAAGAATAGCCCGGACAGAGTAGTTAAGCTCAGGATCGAGCCCGAAGGTAACTTATGAAACCAGTCTAGGGCCGAACCCATCAAGCTGCTCGGGAAGGCACAGCACAGAACATGGTTCTTGTCCTGGAAAAATAGCAACTTTCGGTAAGCCAGCATATGGTCGACTGGATCTTGTGATCCATCAAACATGATGAACTTCAAAGGAGTCTAGAGCTGGGGAAAGTCTCCTCGATGCAACTCCATCGTGAAAGGCGAGCTCCCTCCCCGAGCGGCCAGGTCTTCCAAGGGGCTGACGGATATGCCGGGTAACTGTCAGTGCCTAGGGTGATCCCATAAGAGCGGTTGTGCAAGCCCCATGCGATCTTGTACATTTCCTCGAGGTCGGATCATGCTCGTGGCATGCGAGGGGTGGGGACTTCACCTTGGCAATCAATCCGCCGTCTCGCGGGCTGTAGTCGAGGCGAGTGAGATGGCCGATGCGAGACCGTTGCTTCGTTGCTAATACCTCGAAGGTCGTCATTCCTACCTGACGATCTCGACTGCGATGATGATGCAGATTGCGGTCGCCTCCACGTGATCTTGTCTTAGGCTCATCCGAATCCGCGCTTCGACTCCACCGACGAGAATGTGCTGATGGTGCTAGCTTGTTGCTGGAGCGCAACATGGCGGGTTGCGGAGCTAGTGGGCGAGCTAGGCCTCCCGTCTCCACAGTGGGAACCCCCTTCTCTGGTGACAGGGCTTGCCGGGATAATTGCCGCAGCTCGATCAAACTGACACGATATCTGAGCTGGGAACGAAAGAACATGCGACTTTCTCGAGACTTCCGGCTGTCGAGATCTCTCCGGCGACCTTCCCCTCCGACTCTCGAGATTGGAAGAAAGGTCTGGTCCTTGGTTCCTCATAGATGCCCGGCGCAGATGCGCCAATTCATCCATGATGACCCGCTGAGTGATCAACATCTTCTTGAGGAGCTGGTCACTGAGCGAAACAGGGGTTAGGGTCACTGGGGCCGCTCCACTCGTTATAGACAGAGCCGGTGCCTTTCCCCACCGTCGCTCGCATCCGGCAGGAGCCATCAGATGTTGCCCCACCATCAGTCTTCCAATCGTGTGGTCATGGGCGTTCTCAAAGGAACCAAACGAGATTCCACAAACGGTGCCAAATGTCGGAGGAAATTTTCACTGATGAAGCTGCCTGACCTGTAAGGCAAGGAAAACGTGTGAATGGCTGGCTCCGTGAGAAGAGCAGACCCTCCGACGCTCAAGTCAGTGATGGTTCGAAAGTAGAGAGGTTTAGAAGTGAGAAAATGTCTGGGTTTTTAAGTTTCGAACCTGTACTTTGGAGCTGGAGATCGTACCTTTATAGACTTTTTGCGGACCGCCAGAATCTGATATGTGGCCGCTCTTTCCCGTACCTTCTACACCTTCACATGCTAGCCCATATGGGCCCTTTAATGGCCTTTGTCATTTAGCTTACCAGGCAGTGGCAGTTTAGGCCAGGTGGACGTTCTGGAAGGCTTTAGTCTAGGGCGTTCTAGACCGGCCTTGGCTGGTGAATGTGGCTTACAATTGTCCATATAGTTCCACAAGGGTGGTGACATCTATCAATTTGTTATCGCCTTACTGTAGGCAACCCCCGCGGGCAAGTAGGTGAACTTCTTTACTGTTATGTGATCGGGCGAGCTCCTGGGTGAGCTGTAAGCGTTAAATCCTTTGAGGGGTTCTTCAAACTATGTCAGGGGTGACCTCTTCCGCGTGCGAGCCGATCACGTGCGATCAGAGCGAGCTGTGGGCATTAGCCAGGGGCGACCTCTTCCGCATACTAGCCGATCGTGTGTGGTCAGGGCGAGCTCCCGGGCTAGCTGTGTCTCGCAATACCTCATAAATAAGACCTCAAGGAAGATGCTACTCCGTCCAAGGGACACAGCGATCCGCTACTGCAAGAAGGCATTAACCAGGGGCGACCTCTTCCGCGTACGAGCCGATCGCGTGCGGTCAGGACAAGCTCTTGAGCGACCTGTGGGCGTTAGCCAGGGGCAACCTCTTCCGTGTGCGAGTCGATCGCGTGCGATCAAGATGAGCTGCGGGCGTTAGCTAGGGGCGACCTCTTCCGCGAGTGAGCCGATCGTGTGCTATCAGGGCAAATTCTCGGGCGAGCTGTGGGACAACTTACGGAATGTGACACCTATCAGCAAGAGATGATCTCTCCGGCTATGAGCTGATTGTGTGCGAGCTGCTCGTGAGGACAGAAGCCGACTCTGTTTGGAGTGTTCTTTGAACTCCAAGACCCACTTTTGTCACAATGTTGTTTATCCAAAAATCGGGATTGGCCTTGAATCCCAAGATCACCCCGGGGGGGGGGGTGCTTTTTGTTTGGCTACCCAAGGTCGCTCCTTCGGTCAACCGAGGCCGCTCAAGGTGCATCCAATGAGGACGACCCTCAGGGGGAAGTTGATGTCTCCACATATCGCCTCTCGTTACTGCTACATGGACAATGAGCTGGTAACAATTTTGGCACCATCAGGTGGTTTGACTCATGATGTTCTTGGATAGCATGGGACGTATACCAGAGGCTCAGTTATCTGTTGTTGCAATAGAAGAGCGGTAGTCCAAGGAACCTAGGGACCACCGTAAGGGAAACTCATCAAGTACAAACTCTACTTGATCTGACAGTTTTAGGAGGAAATGCAAGTAGTGGTACTGAGATAGCATCTGCAGACAATGTTGCCAATTCCTTTAGGGAATTCCTGCAAAGGCTTTTGGGCAGCATGTGGAAGCTATAGAGCTTAATACCGTTTTTTCTCGTTAGACCTAGTGGGAGATTATTGGAATTGGTGAGGTTTACAGCTCGTAAAAACCTATAGTTTAGTTGTATATGGTTAATAGCTTAGGATTACACCTTGGTACGTACCTTAGTATGTGTTCTGATTACAGAACAGAGAGCCATGGCTACATGGTAATCCACTTGAGTGGGAGACTCAATGGACTGGTCTTCTATAACCTAAATACGTTTGCAGCTTTTACTAGGGTTGGTCATCCTATCAAGATAAGTTGTTGGGATGACAGAGCGTGGGTGTCTCCACCGCGGTCATTACCAGGCACAGTGTCTGTGGCCAAACGGAACCAATACGGTGCATAATCGGTGAGCAGACACCGATGTACTAAGCCGTGTTTCATCTTATAGTAAAATGGTCCTAAATCCTGAGGAGCCACGTCTGGTGGGCAAACCAGTTGTGTGTTGCTTTAGCGCACCAATGTGTAAGGGTCCAGTTATGTGACCCAAAACTATGGTGTAGTGGGTTACCCAGCTTGCGTCTCATTAGCGTGTCACTCCTACAGGCTATCCACACCCCTAACGAGAGGTGCATTCCTTGGTATGACTTATGTCGTATTAAACCCTGGTTAGGTGGTCATCAGTTGGACTGTTGACTAGATCCAGTTACTCGGTAAAGTAATTGGAGGTGCGATGTATGTGGTCAACCTGGAAGGAACCGAGTTATATGATCACTCGAGTCTGACGGTACTCAAGTTGCATCATAGCACCAAGTGGAGGGACAACGAGTTTACCAATACTAAGAGGATAGCAGAGGTATGCGGAGAATATAGTAAGTCCAAGGGGGATTGGAGTGCAGCCTGTGTCATACTCTGGGTGGCTATACAGGTTAACTCAGACTCAAAGGGTCGATGGTACACTCAGGTATTGTGTCGATCGAGTCCAAGTTGGAAGCCATGAACCTTGGTCCCTAAAGGTTCCACCTTATCCACATAATGTATGGTTCCTAGACCATCTCCTCAATTCACGGAACGCAGTTAGAGGAAGTAATTAATCCAACCCTAATAACCCTACGCTCCGTGTGTGCATAGCACTAGTGCACGGTAGATATGTAGGTATATACGTATGTATGCTAGGGGAAATCCCGGAGTAGTACAGAGACACACATAGTCATTTCCCTACCTTAGTGGGTTTCGCTACATAGGTGCGATGCACCGATTCGTGTTATGAGTTGACTGGTTGACTTCACTAAGGGCACCCTAGGTGTTTACTAAGGGTACCCCGGTAATAGTGGAATCACTAGGTATAACCCACGTAGGTGCGCCATGTGAGTTCCCAAGCGAGAGGGGCAACCAACTAAAGGCATGGGGGTATTTTGGGAAACCAAAATATCTCCATGCACTAGGTTGGCCACCCCTAGCACATGGGGACAAGTATGGGCCGGCCCCTCCCCTAGCTTGTAGGAGTTGCAAGCAAGAGTATAGGGGAGGGGGGCTTAATAAGAGAGCTTTGACTCTTAAGGGGGCCGGCCTTATATGGAAACAAGGGGCTGGCCATGTGCTACACGCAAGGGAGAGAGAAACAAGTAGGGTTGGTCAGAACCTACTTACGCAAGGGAGAGAGGGGGCGGGCTAATGCTGAAACCCTAGCTGTCATCCCCTCTCTTCTTCTCCTCACTCGTCTCCCTCGCGTGTGCGCATGGGTTCGAATGTGTCTCTTCTTCCTTGCGTGGTGAATCGAAGACGGATAAGACTCGTTGGATGGAAGCACTCAGAGATCCATCGATGAAGTGCCGTGCATCTTACAAGATCGTATGAACTAGAAGGCGCTTCCCGCAATCTTTTATTGTCTAGTTTTTGTGCAGAAGATAAACGGTGTTTTTACGATTGCGAGATCTACAAAACTCCAAACGACCTCAAACTACTTTCAAAAGTATTGTATCGAAGTTCTATAGTGCAGTCCAAATTTTAGCCCAATCAGAGTTCGGGGCGAAAAGTTATGGCTGTTGCACAAAAGGTATATCGAGTAGATCTGATGCTGTCTCCATCGACAAAGAAGAAATTTATCACGGTGAAAGAATCTGCATGGATGTATGACTTCTAGCTTATAGATCTAGTGTAGATAGAATATTCATGCATGCTAGATTGTTCTCTTCGCTAGATCGACGTTAGGGGGTCGCAATTTTCCATGCTAGGTTCATACACGCATGTATAGAGTTTCGATGAAAGTTTTGATATGTAACGCACACCACTCACAGTCTTCGGACCTTCACTTTGCTTCCGCTGCGGGTCTCTACCATGGGATTATTCCAACACCTTGGACTTTTTCTGCAAGCGCCAGAGTTATCTCTCCGGGGGCTCGTTGAGTGCTGGGATGGTGCGGAGCACCTCAGACTTTGTCTACGAGCACCAGATCTATCTCTCCGAGCTCATTGAGCACCGAGGCTTTGAGAAGCACCTCGGACTTTGTTTACGAGCACCGTAGCTGTCTCTCTGAGCTCGTTAAGCACCGAGGTAGAGGTTGCCTCAGACTTTTTATTCGAGTGCCAAAGCTTTATCCTTGGACTTTGCTACACGTCGAGGCGGCGATTGCTACACGTCGAGGTGGCGATGGCAGGTGCCACGACAGCAAAGCCTGCCTCGGACTTTATCTTCGAATGTCAAGGGTAAGGCCTCGGGCTCGTTGATCAATGGGGGTTAGAATTCAGAGTACTCAACGTAGTGCCTTTGTATCGGTTAGACTTAGGTGAAGCACCGTTTCAGTCGAACCTACGTCGGGGCATGTAGTTTTGTACTGTTGTAGGTTAGTCGGTCGTGTCACAACCCAAACCGAACTAATTATGGCGAGGCTGGGAGCATATGTCTTTACGTGATAATGGGAGTATGTGCAATGCCAATGATTCAGAGTACTTAGTGTAGTGACTGTATCGGTTGGACTTATGCGAGGCGCCGTTTTAGTCGAACCTATGTCTGGGGCACGTAGTCTTGTACTATTGTAGGTTAGTCGGTCGTGTCGCAACCCGAATTGAACTAACTATGGCGAGGCACAGAATCAAGTATCCTTACGTGACAACAGGAGCATGTACAACGCCAATAATCCGAAGTACTTAGCGTAGTGCCTTTGTATCAATTGGACTTAGGCGAAGCGCTATTTCAGTCGAACCTACGTCTGATGCATGTAGCTTTGTACTATTGTAGGTTAGTCGATCATGTTGCAACCCTAACCGATTTAACTATGGTGAGACACAAGAGCATGTGTCCTTACATGACAACGGGAGCATGTGCAACGCCAATTATTTGGAGTACTTAGCGTGATGCCTTTGTATCAGTTGGACTTAAGAGAAGTGTCATTTCAATCGAACCTACGTCTGGGGCACGTAGCTTTGTACTATTGCAGGTTAGTCGGTCATGTCGCAACCCAAACTGAACTAACTGTGGCGAGGCACGGGAGCATGTGTCCATACGTGACAACGAGAGCATGTGCAACGCCAAAGATTCAGAGTACTCAGCGTAGTGCCTTTGTATCAGTTGGACTTAGGCGAAGTGCCATTTCAGTCGAACCTACGTCTGGGGCATGTAGCTTTGTACTGTTACGGGTTAGTCGGCCGTGTCGCAACCCAAATCGAACTAACTGTAGCTTTGAATATTGGTTGATTATGGGGAGACCCTATGCGGTCAAATTATTCTTGTATTTGGGTGGCAAGGCTATCTCCTTGGACTTATTGCTTAAGTACCGAGGTGACAATGCATGCCTTGGACTTTGTCTTTGAGGGTTGGCTGTCCCCAATTCCTCAGTCGTCGATTGAATCCTCGGGCAATCTGCAACACTGGAGGATGTCCGAGGGTTGGCTGTCTTCGAGCCTCGGTTGTCGATTGATGTCGATGATGAATCATCTGGAAGGAGCAGGGGACGGGTCGCGCGACCGGTGGACATTTGCTCCGTCGTTGATGCTGGTGGCTGGCATCGGAGGATTCACCCCCGATGTTTGAACGTTTTGATTTAGATAACTTCCCTCCAGCCAATCCACAGGTCACGTATTCACCATTCTGGTATAGCGATGGAGACAGACGGATTGTTCGGGCAATCGGTAGGTGCTGCTTGACCAAAGAAGCTGGGAAGCCTGAAGGTCGCAAGTTGATAGGGAAGGATCCCACAGACAACGCCAAACTATGGGGGGAGATTACGACCATCGTAAGGTCCCCCCCAACAGTCGATGGAAAGTGTTGACCTTCGAGATGTGGCTGATGTGGGATGTTGAGCTGTCGCGTGCTTAGATGTCACACAGACACTGTAGAGTAGAGAAAGAAGAAGAAGAAGAAGAGTAGACACAGGAGGTGGTGACAAAGTTCGGCCGAAGCCTACATCTCCGTGCGATAAGACGCAACCTTTGAATCCACTATCTCTGAAGAATTAGAGATACTCTCGATAGAACAATGAGTGCTTGTACAAGTAGATAGAGGGTGAAGTAGGCTTGACTGGAGTCTAATCACCAGAAGGCTCAGAGAGCTCTGAAAAATAAAAAGTGGGATGACGAATTCCGGTCTTCATCCCCCATCCTGGAATATTTGTCGAGTCTGCTATTTATAGAGGTTTGGGAATATCGGGGGTTTTGGTAAATACCCGGGAGGGGATTTACCAAACCCCAAATAGTATGTGTGGGCCCCAGGTAGGGCTGCAGGTCCCACTGTCATCTTCGTAGACCCCAGGCAAGGCTGCGGGTCCTACTGTCATCTCTGTAGGCCCCAGGTAGGGTTGCGGGTCCCACTGTCGTCTCTGTGGGGTCCAAGGCAAGGCTGTTGGTCCCACTATCATCTCTGTGGGCCCTAAGCAGGGCTGTGGGTCCCACTGTCGGGCAGCCAGATTTTGCACCGACACAAACCTCCTCTGGAATGGATTTCGCCTGGGCGTCGCCAAGGGTTCGCCCGAGCGTCCGGCAGTCTATAGACGCTCCTTTGGTCGGGTACATGATCTGAAGACAGAAATATTTGTAGCCTTGCTCAGGCGCAAGCAACCTTGCTCTCAATATTATGCAGATAATATTTTTAAAAAAGAATATTTTAAAAATAGAGAGAAAAACTGCATAACTAGTTTTAGGCTAAAAACATGTTTTATTGCCAAAGGTTCAAATGTTGATAATTCTAGAAGCGGTTCTCGATAAACTAAGATTGGTTTTGCACAAAACTAGTTCTTGGTATTCCAAAATCAAGACCTAAAATTTCAAAATCAATACAAGAAACATCATTATTTTTCACTGATCTTCATTTCCACTCATAGCTTATATGTTCTTTTGGGTTAAGAAAATTGAGAAAATAAAATAAAGACTAATCTTGTCCGCTCATCCTCGTATTGCCTGATCTAGTTTCTTCAGTGGAGTGGATATTGATTTTTTCTCTATTTTGGAAGAAAATCATATAAACCCTTAGAAAGGATTTGATTTCGACATGTGGATTCAATTCCCTTCAGTTAAGGGGCTCAAGAACAGCATAAAATGACTTCACTACAGCAGGTGGATTCATTTCCTCTGTCATTTCTATCTAAGGGTGTGTTCGTTTACATTTCCACCAACTTAAGGAAATGGAAATGAAGTCCCCTGACTTATGTTTCCATTGATTTCATTTCCACTCACTTATTAAGTCGCATGTTCTTTTAGGAGGAAAGAAATTAAGTGTTGACGGTTTGATTTCCTTCATCGGAGGAAGCGTCGTTTCCTCTCGTTTTGGAAGGACTTCATATCCCTCCAAAATGGGAAAATGAAGTCATCGGGTGGATTCGTTTCCATGCCCTTGAGGAACAAAAGAGCAGCGAAAATGGGATTGTTTCCACCACTCCGTTCGTTTCCACAACTGATTTCCGCCCAAAAGAACACAACCTAGGTTTCCTCCGCCACTTCCGACAATTTGTATTCACGACCACCAAAGTTACAATGAAATTCATGCCGAAATCCCCGTATAAATTCAGCTAAAAAGGTGTATAATGAAGCAGCAAATCCCCAAGAGAGATCTTTTATCGATCAAATGAAAATGAACGAGTTAATACGTTTCGCTCGCTCGCTCGCTCATATACACAGATTGCAATTTATTCAACCTCATGATGAATAACCCAATATGAGCTACTCATGTTCAGCTAAAGAATCCTATCAACTTGCAAGGAATCTTCCGCTTCGAGAACCACCCCCCCCCCCCCCCCCCCCCCCCCCCCCCCGGTACATCTCATGAACACTCGGAGTCCACGACTTCCACTCGAATTTTGGAAATCTGAATCTGTTACTGCTTACAAGATGATTAGGATCTCCCCGCAATTCCACGAGTCGGCTACTGTACAAACATTTCGAGTTGTCGGTATCAAGAGGCCTCGAGAACACAAACCATTCTGACCTTAAGATTGGCAGGCATGTGAAGAAGCAAATCAATGTCTTCTCTCGTCCGATGTTTCTGGGCACCCACCGGACAGGCTAAGGTACCCCAAGCAACTCATGACTCCCTTTCCTCTCTGACTGAACATGAGACTTGATAAACATGCTCTCAGCATTTCCATTACTGTCGCACGGTTCACTTATTCCAACATCCGAGTCCCTGATGTCAGAACTAAAGGCAGCTGGATTGATATCAGGAATGGTAGGCGTTGGTGCTTCATTGACCATCCGTCTCCGTCGGGAGGGCCTATTTGCCAACCTACTTGACGTGGGACGCTTTGCTCCCCTTCCCTTCTTCGTGCCAAGGAATCCACACGCAAGAGCTTCTAGTGCTTTTGTGGTCGGCGGCCGGTTCCTGGTGCTCTGCCTACGAGTACTTGCGGAAGGCTGCAGATCACTGATCGTATGGTCAGGGGCCTCCTTTACCTGAGAATCACCATTAGACTGCTGCTTTGACTCCATGGTGTATGGCGATTCCTCTTGTTTTGAGTCATGACCGCCAACAGCCATCACCAGCCAAGGCTCGTCAGTGTCAAAATCCCCTAGGACTGGTAGGTTGAGGTCGATCAGAGCTCGGGGCTGCGGTTTTTCCTCGGACATTGTCACCTCGCTAATAGTGCTAGCACCATAGAAGTTTCCAGTGAGAATGCACTCACAGCTCCGTTCTGGGGTAATCCTAGCTGAAGAGTTAGCTGAGATTCTACCGAGAGATGACCGAACCTCTTGACCTACGATATCACATTCTTTATATGCTTCTAACTCACAAATGGCCTCCTCTTCCTTCGATTCAGGACCTCCTGGAAAAGAGTAAGCCAGTTGACCAGTTCCTTCCTGATTACAAGAAGTCAACCTCCGCCGTTTCGACAGAGCTGCTAAATGATCGGGTTGGCCAGATTTTACCCTGCGACTGAACTGCTGCTTAATGTCCTTTACCGGCTTCTTGCCGTTCACTAGATCAAGACATCCGATGTTGGAATCATGCCCATTTACCGGAACACTGCTCTCCGAAACAGTAACCACATTGTCAGCTAGGCCGGATTGCTTCCTCTTGCTATTTTCTGGTTTCTTGTCGTCAGACGAACCCGGACAACGGTCCCCTTGGCTATCCGATGGGGTATCAGCCGAGTCCTGCTTCTCTTCCGAGCTATCACTCGCTGTTTCTCCTGAAGGAGTAGAGGGTCCATAACTATGAACGACATCTCTAGGTAAACTCCTCAGTTCTCTCACCCTGAATGGCCCTTCCCCTTGAGCCAAACTGGTATCCACTACAGTAAACTTCACAAGTTCCGAGTTGGTAAGTCTCGGGCGGAGATAGCAATGACGTTGATGATGATCCGGTCCAGGATCCACATCCCATCCATGCTCATCCTTGGTTTCACGGCTTTCGCCGCTTCCTTTAGCTCCTCCTCCAACCTCCAATTCAAGAAGCCCGGGGTCTGCTGCCACTTTGTTCAAGACATCACGTACAGAATCGAAATAGTGGTTGCCTTTGACAAGTTTTTTCCTCGAGAACTTCTTAATACCAGGGACCAGAAACACCAAACCATGTTTGGGACCAAGAAAACCAAGATTTTTGGGCTGCTCCGAGTGCCACCCTCTCGCAAGCAGACGAGGCCAAACGGCTTCCCAGAAGAGATCGTTCGACCTGGCTTTGCTTAACCTGAAATCTCCCCTCAGAAACTTGACTATGTCTTCAGATGTCAGAGTGGAGCACGCTTTGCCGATGGGTATTTCAGGGCGGGTGGAGACCTGACTCGTTCTGACAGGGTCCAACGAGATGCCAGTGAGGTCGTGCTTCCCCTTTCCGATTGCAACAGCTTCTACCAGAGCCTGCATACCAACTGCAGCCTTTACTGTGAAGACATATTCCTCTAGAGAAGCTCTGCCCTCGTTAAATCTCTTAGTGGCCTGCGAGAAGAATTGTAATTTAGGTTCAAACATAAAGAACGATTATACAATGAACATAAAATATAGAAATTATAAATGGCAGCCCAATATGGCTGAAACCACAAGAGCTAGAGATTATTGTGGAAATGTAGATGGAGATACTACATGAGGAAGCAAATGGAGCTACTGCACAATTACTAAATTTGGCAAAATGCAGTACATGAACTTCACTACACAACACAGATAACTATGGAGAGCTTTCTAAACTATTACACTACTTTCACGTTAAACAGAGGTTAGAGAATCTCTCTCTCTCTCTCTCTCTCTCTCTCTCTCTCTCTCTCTCCATGTGGCACAGAATATTAGGTCATTTGTTTAGTGATCGACTCAAAAGCGTATTCCGTTCAGACGCTTTGGGTCGTGTGTCCTCCTCTCTCTTTGTCTGTACGGGTTGCAGATTGGCAAATCATCTAACTCTTCCATTTTCTGCTAGTGCTTCCCGATCTGCTGCCCTTTATGAGTTAGTGCATTATGATATTTGAGGTCCTGCTTCTGTTGCCTCTCTCTCAGGTTTTATGTACTATGTTAGCTTTATAGACGATTACTCGAAATGCACCTGGGTTTATCTTATGTGTCACCAGTCTGAGATCCCATATATTTATCGGATATGTATCACTATGCTTCACATCAAGACCTTTCGATCTGACTGTGTCAAGGAGTATCTCTTCTCTGAGATGTGTGAGATCCTTCAATCTCATGACACTCTTCACCAACAGTCATGTTCCCACACCCATGAGCAGAACGGAGTCGCTGAACGAAAGCATCGTCATGTTCTCGAGACAGCACGAGCTTTGCTTCTCTCTGCGTCTATTCCTCACTCCTACTGAACTGAAGAAGTTATGACTGCTGTTCACCTTATTAATATTACTCCGTCCTCTGCTCTTTCTGGTGCTACTCCATATGAGCATCTTCACTCCCGTTCCCCGATTACACTCTTCTTCGTACTTTTGGGTGTACGTACATTGTTCTCCTCCCTCCTCATGAGCATAACAAACTCTCTGCCAGGTCTGTCAAGTGTGTTCACTTGGGTCTCAGTCGGGAGCCCAAAGGGTATCGTCGTATCGATGTTATAGCTAGCCGGTTTTTTTTCCCTCGTCATGTTTCCTTTGTTGAGGATGTCTCGTTCTTCTCCACTGAATCACAAGTTCTCTCATCACCACATGTAACTCCATTTTCACCACCACCACTCCTTTCCATTCCATTATTTTCTCCGTCTTCCCCCACTAGGCCCTCTCCTTCTCCTCCATCCCCCTCTCCACCTCCCCCTCCTCCCTCACCCCCACCTACCATGCCCCCCCTCGCCTCCTCCCCCACCACCACCACCCCCTCCATCCCCCTCACCTCCACCAGCACCACCTGTCACGCGTGTTTACATTCGTCGCTCTACAGTTACTCCCACCACGACTGCCTCCACTGATACTATTTCGCTCGTAGTTGCTCCCTCCTCTCCAGTCGCGGATCCTGACCATGTTCGGCACTACCCTATGCGCGAACATCACCCTCTTGACAAATATGACTACTCTCCTGACAGGTTTGGCTACTCTGCTTTTACTTGTACCTCTTCTGACACCTCTGGTTATTCTATTGTAGCCTCCTATTCTCCGTCATACCAAGCATTTTTTATTGCTCTCCACACACACCGGGAGCCCCAGTCGTACTGTGAGGTAGTTTTGCATCCAGAGTGGCGACATGCCATGACAGCGGATCTTGAGGCCTTTCAACGGACTCAGACTTGGGATCGGATTCCTTGTCTCTCAGGCGTGGTGCATGTTAGCTGCAAATGGATTTTCAATATCAAGACTCGACCTGATGGTTCCATTGAGCGACACAAGGCTCGCCTTGTTGCTCGTGGCTTCTCCCAGGAGTATGGGATTAACTACGAGGAGACGTTTGCTCCAATTGCTCGGATGACCACAGTTCGCACCCTCTTAGCTATGGCAGTTGCTCGAGGGTGGCCTCTCCATCAGATGGACATGACAAATACCTTCCTATATGATGATCTCTAAGAGGAGGTGTATATGGTTCCTCCACCAGGTGTTTTTGTTCCTTCGGAGCAAGTCTGTCGTCTGCACCGGCAATCTATAGGCTCAAGCAAGCCCCTCGTACCTGATTTAAGCGATTTCAGTGCAGTTCTGGCCTCTGGGTTTGTAGAGAGACACTCTGACTATGCCATGTTCACCTGCTCCTCCAGTCAAGGTCTTACTATTTTGCTTCTATATGTGGATGACATGATCACCTCCAGAGTCAATTCGAGATGAAAGATATGGACCCTCTTCGCTACTTCCTTAGCCTTGAGATTGCTCGATCAACTCGTGGATTGTTGATCTCCCAGCAAAAGTACATATCTGATATCCTTGTCGATACTGTTATCACTGACTCTCGCACTGTTGACACACCCATGGAGCTCAACTTAAAGCTCCTCTCTATAAATGGTGAGCTTCTCTATGGCGTCTCCAGATACCAAAGGTTGGTTATGATGCTAGTCTATCTCACTACGACTAAGCCAGACATTGCTCATACTGCTGGCATTGTCAGTTAGTTTGTTCAAGCTCCCCGCTTTGTTCATTATGCAACGGTACTCAGGATCATCCGCTATCTTCGGGACACCATCACTCGTTCTTTGCTTCTACCTTCCACCTCTACTCTTGTGCGGCGCACCTACTCCGATGCCGACTAGGCAGGGGACATTGCTACTCGTCGTTCTAACACTGGCTACTGTGTGTTTCTTGGTGACTCCCTTATCTCTTGGTGACTCCCTTATCTCTTGGCGCAGTAAGAAACAGGAGCCGTTGCTCGTTCTAGCACCGAAGCCGAATACAGGGCTATGGCTTCCACCACCGCAGAGATTGTCTAGCTTCGCTGTCTTATACTCGGCCTGGGCGTTGCAATATCCGAGTCCACACATCTCTTCTGTGACAACCGGGGTGCTATTCAGATCGCTAGCAACCCGGTTGTCCACGAGCAGACGAAACATATAGAGGTTGACTATCACTATATTTGCCAGGAGTTTTTCGCCCACACCATCTCCTTGCCATTCGTTCTCTCGACGGAACAGACTGCTGACTTCCTTACGAAGTCTCTTACTGTTGCTCGATTCCGACATTCTATCAGCAAACTCTCGGTACATAATCCACCGTGAGTTTGAGGGAGAATGTTAATGTATATAGAGATGAGTTGGGTCTTATGTACAATCGGGTCAGGTTCTATGTTGTATATATATATATATATATATATATATATATATATATATATATATATATATATATATATATATATATATATATATATATATATATTGGGCTTAGTCCCTTAATGAAGAGTAATTACATTCTCTCCAAACCCTAGCCGTCATCTCCTAACATTTAGAAAGTAGTTTCAGTATAACTTAAAATGATGGATTGTCCTTCTATTTAAAATGCACCAAGAGCTCTTTGAATCATCATTGAAAACACTAGAATCTGACATTGAACTCATGATAGTTATCCTTGATAGCAAGGTTAAGATTGTCCCTACCATGAAGTTCAGGATCCTAAGTTGTTGAGACACCTTAGCAGCTTAAATTGGTGCAACAAGGATCTCGACCGAATCATTTATGCATAAAACAAAAAAGGTAAAAGGAAATGTTGGTTGACGTGGCTGGAGATCCAGAAGTAACTTATAGAAGAGAGAAGGAAATAAAGAAACAAAATTCCATTGAAATCTCCATGAATTAAAATCGCACTTCACATGACATATAAAAACTCAAGACTTGCTTAAATAACACCTACTTCTATTCTAATCCTTAAATAGAGCTCCCTTTATTTTTTGTTCTTAAAATATTCCATAAAATCCAAAATTACCCTTCTATGACATCACAATTTAGGCGAGAGAGGAGGTTCGAGTGAACCATTTTCCCAATCTGTACTACCCTACAAAATGTAGAAGCTTATGTGCCCATCTTTCCTTTCCTCACATAAGCAGCTAGGAGTGGATGCAGTAAATCCCCAAAAACTAAGTATTAATTCCACGTAAACCTATCCAAACCCTTCTCCTATTATGATCCTAGATCCTAGAAGATTGGACTCACAACCAGACATCTTATCTGAAATAACCCATGTCCAAGTGAAAAAGAGGTTGGTCTCCATTTACTCCTTTCCCATTTAACTCCATGTGGCATCTCGACCAGCAGATTTCAGAAACTTGGAACCCAGATCTCGACCATCAGATCTCCAATGGCCAGTCCAATCTTCTAGGAAGAACAATCAAGCAAATATGCAATAGGATAATCATACACGATTTCAAAAGGAGACTTTCATGTTGATATATTTACTGAACTATTATGCGCAAATCATCCGTGTGGTGAAATTAGCACCCATTAAGATGGTTTCTAGCCTTCAAGACACCTTAACATGCTCCCCAGATAATGATTAACCACCTTATTCTTACCTTTAGTTTGGGGTGATATGTACCATTGAATTCTAGTTTAGTCCCAGTTCTGACCAAAGTGTTTTCGAGAAATAATTAACAATTGTGTATCACTATCAGAAATAAAGATCTAGGTATTCCACGCATGTGCACTGCTTGAAAAAATAAATCAGTTACATGAGACGTATCAGAAAATGAAAAATTTTGCATGCAATGACAGAATCATTCTCGAAATTCTACATTGACAACAAAAATGGACTCTACTCTTGTAATAGTTCTCGGTAAACCAAGGATTAAGTCCACTGAAACATCTTCACAGGACTAGTTCGAAATGGGGAGTGATATAAACAGGGCATGTGTTTTGTGTTTGTCCCTTTAATATTTGTCATACTAGATAGTGTTGGACAAACTGGACTGCATCATGTCGCAGCTTAGGCCAAAAAAATCTTTCATCAGCTAACAAGGCGTACTACCCAAAGTGATCAACTAAACCACCACTATGTAACTCCTGAATGGTCAGCTCTCTAATTGATCTCTCACAGATGCACAAATTTGTGCTCTTAAACAAGCCCATCTTTGATGACATATGAGGAGTGGGGTCAATGCTAAAAGATCTGACACGCTTCCCAAATAATTCCAAGTAAAAGGTGACTTAAAATTTGAGCTTGGAAAAAAAGGAAGCCACCACATTTTTATTGCAACAAGAGAATGTGACGGACGTCCCTCATGCACAGATTTCATATGGGTTCATCCAAAGCATCGGTCACCCTATTGATGACCCTAACCTTATGCCTAACACAAAGAACAGTACTTCGCGGCACCCATGTGCTAGTGCCGCTAGCAGGCAGAGGATGTGTGGGGCCCAGACCAAAAAATAGTAAAAATATACATAACTATAGTCTATACCTCATGGCGTCTTTAGCGAAACAGGTACAGTAATTTGTTCTCTTTTACAGGTGGGCCCCACACGTCCTCCACAAACCATGTATTACCACATTCCCATGAGCTGGGGCTAGCTGTACATCTCGTAGCCACCAATTATTATTCTAACCTAGATGTGTACTCTTGCACGAAAGTGGAACATCTGGCATGGTGCTTGTTCAAATATTTTGTGATCTTAGATATTCAGTGCCTCGTACTCAATTTGAGAACATATTCCCTCTGATAAGGTAGTGACACCAGAATCTTAAACTTGAACGATGGCATATGAAACCACAAAAAGGATTCCTCTTTGGTTGGCAACTTGGGTGAGAAAACCATCCCTGTTAATGCAAGTTCACTGTGTCTCACAGTCCTCGTGTATGGGCGTACTTACATAATCCTGAAGATTAGAAGGAGACAATGCTTCAAAGCGTATATAAAGATTTGATATACCCTGTCCTCTACAATGAAGGTATAATTTCCCATTAAAGGATGGACTTGGACTTCAAATGCATATGAATCCAATGACTGTCGAATTTTCTCTATTCGATTCATGATTTGGTCTGATAATTTTTTTCAAAACCATCTTGAATCAAAATCCATGGTTTATACATATGCATGATTAGGGCTTTTGAATTTTGCATTTTAAACTTTTCCGGACTCAAAGTGTGGAGCCATACTGTAATATTTTTCTTGACTTGCAGAGGTCATGCGCTTGAAGGAAGGCTACACACCATGTACATAACAGGTTCCAATATGATGGTCATGTACATGGCCTATGGACCTCATGCGCATGACAAGCTTCATGAAGCAGTCTCAAAAAAACCTGAGTAACCCATGCTCAAGCCCCATCGCACGAAGGATATATATAGGCACTCATGCGCGTAAAATTTTGTATCAGAGCTCTCTCTAGAACATTCTCTCTGAATCTTGTAGAGAAAATAAATATTCTAGAGGGAGAATGATGTGTAGAGAGAATATATATTTGAGAGTATTTTACAGAGAGAATGTCATAGAAAGATATTACTTTAGAGATAATGTTGTAGAAAGAATGTTTCGAGGGAATGTTGTACAAGGAATAAATGTTATTGAGAGAGAACGTTGTAGACAAACTATTATAGAGAAAATATATTTTAGAGAGAAATCGTAGAGAATTTTTATGATTTAGAAAGAGAATGTTATTGAGAGAATTTTGTAAAGAATATATGTTTGGAAGAGAGAATGTTGTATAGAAAATATTTGGTTTAAAGGAGAATTTTGTACAAACAATGCAATTTTTAGAAGAGAATGTTGCAAGAGAATGTTTCAAAGAGAAAATATTGTAGAGAATATATGTTTTAGAGAGAGAATCTTAGAGAATATTTAGTAGAAATAAATTATGTAGAAAGAATATATGTTTTAGAGGGAATGTTAGAGAGAATGTGTTGTTTCAGATAGAGAATACTATAGTAAAGAATATACATTTTAGAGAGAGAATGAGAAGAGAGAATGTTGTAAAGAGAGAACTTGTGCGAAAATTGCAGATAATATATGCTTAGAGAGACTGTTGTACATAAACAATTTGTTTTAGAGAGAATATGTTTTAAAGAGAGGCAGAAAGCATGTTTTAGAGAGAGCATATATGTTTTAGAGAGAATATATTTTCAAGGAGAATGTTGTAGAGAAAACTAGTGTTTAGAGGTAAAATATATTATTTTAGAGAGGGAATAGAGGTAATAGATGTTATAGAGGGATTGTTGTAGATAGAGAAAGAAAATGTTGTAAAGAGAATATTTAGAAAGAATGTTGAAGAGAGAATATTATAAATAGAGAAGTCTTGTTTTATAGAAGATAATATAGACAAAGAATAAATATTATAGAGAATGTCTTGTTATAGAGAGAGAATAGTATAGTAAAGAAACATGTTTTAGATAAAGAATGTTATAAAGAAAATGTTATATAACATAGACTGTTCTAGAGAGAATGTCTTGTTTTAGCGAAAGAATATTATAGATAAAAAATATAAATGTTGTAAAGAGAATATTATAAAGAAAACATGTGTTGTTTTAGAGAGAATATTGTTAATAATATATGCATAAGAGAGAATGTGTTACAAAAGCCATTTGTTTTAAAGAGATATTTGTGAGAGAATATTGTCGAGAAAGATTATATATTTTAGAGAGGATTTATTCACTTTTTCAGAGAGAGAATGTTGTAAAGATAGCAAGTTTTTAGAGAGAGAATATATGGTTTTAGAGAAAGAATGTTGTAGAGAGAGATGTTTTTTTTAGGAACTCATCGCTGAAAAGTAGAGATATATACATTAGAATATTATCGAGAGAATAGGTGTTATTGATAGATTGGGGTAGAATATATGTTTTAGAGAGAATACATATTTTAGAAAGATAGAATGTCAGAGAAAATTCTACAAGAAGATAATGTTGTGGAGAGTATATGCTTTTGAAAATGATGTAGAGAGAATGTGCCAATGTGGTGATTGTCCGATCAGGTACAAGGGGTGGTGATAACAACGAGCGGCGATGACCGACGATGATGGTGCAGCAGATGCGATGTCAACTGCGATAGTGGTGGATTTGGTGCTTTCAAATCCCTCCAAGAAAGAATTTTTTAAAAATCATCTATTTAGGAGTATTTAAATAAGGTGTTTGGGGCTTCCTAAATCCTAACCCCTCATTTAAATACCTCAAAGGATTTCACGAATTCCATATTTGATTTCCAAACAAGGTAAATTAGCTTACTGAAAATTTAAATTCCTTCTTGATCCAAATCCCTCCTAAAAGTATCGCATCCAAACGCACCCCAAGGGCATGTATTCTTCACCTCCAAATAATGGTTTGAGGATTCGTCCAATCCCGAACCAGTTCGTCCAAACTGGTTCGAATTTTGGCCGATCAAAATCTTCAAACCCGCATTATGCCCCGAATCGGTCTGATTCGGATTTGGTTCATATCATCGTTCTATTAGTTTGAATGCTATATATGATATAGCAATTATATGATGATTCATATATCGCAAGATTTGGACATGAAACGACCTGAATCGAGTGAATTAGACCCTAAATTCTGAAGAAAAAAATTTAATATTTTTCTCCGAAGTAGCTGAACCAACTGACCCGAAACCAAACCCAAATTCTCAAACCTTGCTCAAAATGTTACAATGGTCAACTCAAATTTCATGTAAGTGCCAGCTAGGTGAGTTGGTAAAGTCTTGGCGGGTTGGTACTCGAGACCTGGGAACGATCCCCACTTGCATCGAATTAATCATTGGTAGGGGGACTGCCTTAACCCTCCCTCAGATAAGAGACATTCATGCAATAGATATAGCCACATGTGCTACAGATCATGATACGATTGAAGCACCAATGGCATTGTTGAACACCATAACCATAATCATCAAGCCATGTCCCATCTGACTTGGGGTCGACTTTATGAATCCTTCTTCGCCATTCATTTCTATTTAGGGCAATAAAGATAGAATGGTGGCAAGCTGAGATGCTACTAACAGGATCTACACGGATATTAATTAATGGGCAGAAGCAGCATGTAAGAATGAAGTGATTAGGAAGAATGTCATGAGAATACGGGTATTGTTAACAGGATACAGTCCAGCGTTATCAAGAAATCTCTAGCGGCAGTGCAACATTCCTACAAAAATTGTGTAGTGCTAATGTCAGCAATGTAAAATTGCAAATCCACAGGGTTAGTAAATTATATTGACGGCAAGTAAATTGGTAACACATTAGCCTTGAGGTAGGTTGGTTAGTTTGACTAGTAACAAGATAAACTGAAAAGGTAATCATTGTGCGTCTAGGTGAAATTGCAGTACAAAGTGCTAGGACTCTGCAACTGCTTGCACAAAATGCTGATAATTAAAGAGCTATCTAATAAGAGCACACATGCCAAGAATGATAGCAAAATTGTGCAAACATCTTAAAATGTGCAAGTATCACAACACTCATGGCATCAAAGATTGATATGTCGAAAGCAGCTAGCCTAAAACATTTGTTATTTTAACATAGACAAAAGTTGTTGATATAAAAATATCATATCCCCTTTGCAGGTATGAAAAAACACATATCAATGTTCTAGTCATAGAATATATGTTGACCCAGTTAGGGAAGTTATTATTTTTTTTTTGAGCAATTCCTCCCCGAGCTGGAGAGGATGGGGTTGAGCATACCCCAAGCTTTATTAAAAGAGCAAAAGAAAGTTACAGGAGACTAAGAATGGGGCTAATCTTCCCTGAGCTCTTCACAGAGAACCCTGGAGACCAGCTAGAGACCAAAGATACAAAGTTGGTCCAAACGAACCCAATCTGCAGCTCCTTATGAGAGAAGACTCTGGAGTTCCGCTCCCTCCAAATGCTCCAGCAGAGGCCAATCACCAATAGATCCCAAGCCTTGAAAATATCCTTCTTAACCCTCCGCTTACGCCAAAGTGTCCAAAGGGAACGCAAGGAACCCGGATGACCTCTGATCCCCAGACGATGCTTTAGCATGGACCACAGGGACCTGGCAAAACGACATCTGAGAAAAAGGTGGTCAACATCCTCTCTATGTGCGTGGCACATGGGACAGGAAGTGTCTGTTACGTTGGGATTATTCCGCTTCCGAAGATTCAATCTAGTCAAAATCTTATCCTTGATAGCTAGCCACATGAAGATCCTGGTCTTCAAAGGAGCTGGCGTCTTCCATAGGTGAGAAGCGAAAGGGCAGATCAATCCTCCATTGTTCAAGAATCTGTAGAAGTATCTCACCGAGAAAACCCCGGAAGACTCCAGCTTCCACCTAGATGTGTCTCGACCGCCACCTAGGGAGAAATTATGAAGAATATTGTAAAGATCTGACAGTTGCCCCTGTAAAGCTTCTGGAATCGACCTCCTGAATTTCACCGACCAAAATCGACCCTCTGAGGACTCCGAAGTTTGGGAAAGAACCGAGGCCTGAGTGTCCCATGCCAACTCGAAAAGTTCACCGAACAAGGAGGCAAGGCTAATGTCATCTACCCAGTGGTCAAACCAAAATTTGATGTTCTTGTCATTCCCTGGGACCAGCCGAATACAGGAGCGGAAGGGGGCTCCTATTCTCCGGATGCCTTTCCAAAACTGAGATAGCTTCCCTGACGCTCTACTTCTGGTCTGAAGAGGGGAGAAGCGCTTGAAGTATCTATCCCTGATAATAGAAGACCAGTTGTCCCCCTGATCGTTCTGTAATCTCCACCACCATTTCCCTAACAGAGCTCGATTAAAGTCTCTGAGGTTCGTGACTCCCAGTCCCCCTTGATCGCGCGATTTGCCAGCAAGGCCCCAATTAGCCAGATGATAGGACCCCAACTTCCCATCTGCCCCCCTTCCAAAGAAAAGAACTACGGACCCCATCTATTCTCCTGATGACCCACGAAGGGATGTAATAAAACGCCATGTAATAAGAAGGAATAGAAGACAACACCGAGTTCACTAGGGTGAGCCGGCCCCCTAGTGAAAGAAACCTCCCTGCCCAATTCGAAAGACGCTTGTCAACCTTCTCTACTACCTTGCGCCAATCCGCTCTACCCAGAAGCTTGTTGCTAATTGGAAGCCCCAGATAAGTCATCGGGAAGGAATCTAACTTGCAGTTGAGAATAGTCGAAGCCAAAACTCCCTTCTCCCTGTGAGGCCCTAAGTAAAACATGGAACTCTTGCCGAAATTGATCCGCAATCCTGAGCAGAACTCTAGAGCGTAAAGAATAATCTTAAGAACTGCTACCTGCTCTAGCTCGGCTTCACAGAAAAGAATAGTATCATCAGCAAAATGCAGGTTGGGAATACACCAAGAGTTACCTCTGATCCCGCGGAAAAGGTTCTGAGAGTTCGCTCGATGGAGTATAGCATCGAAGGCATCCACTGCCAGGATAAAGAGGAACGGGGAGAGCGGGCATCCTTGTTTCAGTCCTTTGCGCATATGGAAATGACCTCCAGTAACTCCGTTAATCGAGCAAGCCAATTTGGAAGAGCTAAGACAACGAGACACCCAATCAATCCAAGTATGGGAGAAGCCCTTCGCCCTCAACGTAGAGAGAACGAAGTCCCAGTGTAGCCGGTCAAAAGCCTTCTCAAAGTCCAGTTTCAGTATCAGACCTTCGGACTTAGTCTCCTTCAAGTGATAGAGGATCTCTTGCACCGAAACCACGCTATCCAGAATCATCCTGCCCTTGATAAAGGCCGATTGAGATTTGCTGATCAGGTCATCCATGATTGGAGATAACCTGTTCGCCAGGAGCTTGGTAATGATCATATAGATGCAATTAGAAAGGCTGATAGGTCTAAAGTCCGACACTGCTGGAGAATCTGGTCGCTTAGGGATGAGGATGACGATGGAATAATTCAAACTCTCCAAGCAAGCAGATCCTGCAAAGAAGTCTGTAATGAATCGGGTGACGTCCGGAGCAATACAATCCCAGAATGTCTGAAAGAAAAGCATCGAAAAGCCATATGGTCCGGGAGCTCCATTCCCATTCATATCCCGAACCGCTTCCCTGATCTCATCCTGCGTAAACTGTCTGTCTAACTCCTCAGATGCCTGCAACCTCTTGATTGGCAAATCTCCCCAAGATAAAGAAGCAGAGGACGCCGGAAGGTCTCGGAAGTACTCCTTAAAGTGAGACGAAACACCCTCTAGCACCTCTTCTGTCCCCTCCAATTGACGGCCCCCGACCATCAACTGCTTGATGTCATTTCTAATCCTCCTCCCATTAGCTACCTTATGGAAGAAAGTCGTGTTCAGGTCCCCCAATTTGATCCATTTATCTCTCGAGCGCTGTTTCCACATGATTTCTTCCAGACGGAGTAAGTGCAACAGTCCTCCTTAGCAGTGTCCAGAGTGGACCGCTCTTCCCTCAACAGAGGCCCCGATTCCTCCTTCAGTTCTAATGCCTCTATCGACTTGAGTAAGACCTGCTTGCGGCGAATGACTGAGCCAAAGCGGGAGCGCTCCCAGCCCTTTATCTTTTGTCGGAGGCCTCTAAGTTTCCGAACCAAGTTCCTCGCGGAGTTGAAATCCGTTGGAATCTGAGTCCACTATTTCCTGACCAGGGAAGCGAATGATGGATCTTCAAGCCACATACCCTCGAAGCGGAAGCGACGGGGTGCAAGAGGCCAAGAAGTGCACGTATCCAACAAGAGCGGCACGTGGTCAAAGACCAGAGATGGCAAGCTCCTCTGCGTAGAATTAGGGAAAGCAGCGTCCCACTCAGTTGAGGTGAGGAACCTGTCCAATCTAGCCATGGAAGGAACATCCCTTTTGTTGGTCCACGTAAACAGCCGACCTTGCAGAGGGAGGTCGATCAGATCTAAGGAACGAATGAAGCTTGAGAAATCTACCATGGCACCTGGATGGCCTAGGCCCCCCATCCTCTCATGGCTAAACCTCGTCACATTAAAGTCCCCGCAAAGGACCCAGGGGACCGTCTTGTTCCCTCTAAATTCTGTCAGTTCCCGCCAAAAAGCACTACGGATGCTAACGTCATTCGGCCCATAGACTGAGGTGAACTCTCTAACCACTCTGCTGGACCTACACGAGAGGGTCACCGAAAGAGAGAAAAAGCCGACTTGCTTGCCCGTCAACTCCAATACCTCATTCCTCCAACCGATGAGCACCCCACCCGACGCCCCTATCGCGTCTAGAGATTCCCACGAGAAACTGAGGCCGCCCGATAAACTCCTCAGGAAAGCTGAACTAAGGTTAGCCGTCTTGGTCTCCTGCAGGCAAATAATGTCTAGACCATGCAAGCGACAAAGCAAAGCGACAGCCAATCTCTTCTCCACCGACCCCAGACCCCTAATATTCCATGTTAAAACCTTCATTAACACATTACAGGCCATCGGCCAAAACCCTACTCTTCTCCAAAGAAAGGGAAGAAGACAAAAATTCCTTCGCTGCTGAAGCATCATTCCCGAAGGCAAACCCGCACTCCGAAGCTATCTGCAGGATCGCTTCTTGGTCCAGCAGGTTCAAAAACAGAGCAAAGTCCTCCTCCGCTCGCGACGCCAAAAAGCTCCTCAGGCTCTCCATGATGTGTTGCTGCGATCTAGGGGCCCTGTGCGTGTAAGTCCGGAGGAGGGGCTGTGGAGGGATGGGATCATCGACCAGACCCTCCTGGTCTGCTCCCCCTGGGGTGACCTCTAGACAGGGCTCTAAGTCTTCTAAAACCTATCTAGGCAAGTCCAGACCATCGTCAGTAAGGACAGGCTGGGCCTGGGGACCTGCCACCGTAGCATCCCCAGCACCGAGCGGAATAGCAGAATCAAAATCATAATCCCTCGAATTACGGGGAGTACGGATATCCAAGGGAGACCCGATTGGAACAGCACAATAGGGATTACCTTCCCCTCTGGCAGGGCAGGGAAATTCCCTACCAAAAGCATTACCTTCCCCTCTGGCAGGGATGGCTGATGACGAGCCTCTCTCTCGGACCGGGTCGAGCTGGGCCGGCGGAGCTGGTTCGTTGGAAAGGCCCAACTGGTCCGATGAGCTCCCCGGTTGACGAACGGAAGCAGAAGAGGAGCCCGGGGAGGAGGGATCTGACACCCTGATGAAGAGCTCGAAAAAGAAGCCTCCAACTCGAATAGACAGGGCAGCTGGGATAACCGAAGGGTTAATCGAGCGGAACGATACAATCATGACTTGGAGGTTGCTGGAAGAATCCATAGTGTTCTCTATCGCAACCAGTTCTCCGTAAGGAGCAAGCGCAGCCTTCATCGTAGACTCGTTCCAGCAATGCAAGGGGACTCCCGAGATGTAGAGACGTACTAGGAAAAAAGAGTAGGCCCCTCGAGCTCTGTGAGACGGAGACCAAGCCTTGAACTCCAGCGAAAGGCCACCGACCGTGGATGAAACTCTGCTCAACAGAGAATGACGAGCATAAGGGGTAGGGAATTCTACCAGGAATTCGGAGAACCCCAGCTGCCAAGTCGGAAAAGCCCATTCCGACTGCCAGTGGGCCTTCAAGGCCGCAGAAAGATCGGAAGCCGTTATAGTACCCTGCTTCACGCTGACCAGTGCGCAGGATTCCATCTTCGAAACCACTGTAGACACACGAATTTCGTCGGACCCGAACCCGACTCACGTGCGCCAACGCGGATGCAAACCCGACTCGCGCGCGCCGATGCGGACCCGGACCCCATGCGCCAAGGGGGGCCGACCCCTACTAGGGTCCGAACCCCATGGGGGGCCGGTCCCTACTAGGACCCGAGCCACATGGGGCCGGCCCTAGTAGGACCCGAACCCCATGGGGGGCCGGCCGGCCCTGCAAGGAAAGGGGAGAAAAAGAAAGAAAAGAAAAAGGAAAGAAAAGAAAGGAAAGAAAAGAAAAAGGAAAGAAAAGAAAGGAAAGAAAAGAAAAGGAAAGAAAAGAAAATGAAAGAAAAGAAAGAAAAGGAAAGAATACCGCCATGCGCGGGGGGAGGTAGCGTATGACGTCTGCACACACGCGGATCTGCGCCGATCCCTCGATCCGACGCACAAGACGAAGCGCCCGATCGCCATCGATTTCGTGCGCAAAATCCAGCCATAATTGCACCCGCCAGAAAAGGAAAACAATTAAATGTTATTCCCTTCATCAATGGATGAATAAAATCCGGGTAATTATGAGAGAGATACAAAAGGGATTTGAAATTAAAAAGTTTCCATATCTCTCTCCCCACCTCTTTGCCTATAAATAGAGGGGGTGGGGGAAGGAAAAAATGGTCGAGAAATTGAAGACGAAGCGCCAGAGCTCTGCAGAAGAGAGCACGCTTCTTCATCGACCCAAGGCTTCACGAGGCACAGTCAAGCCTGTCCCGAGGGATTGGCTTACTGAAAGTCCTCATCAACGTGAAGACCCTTGCGCACGACGATCACCCCTTCGACTCCGTTCACGAAGAAGAAAGCTCGGAGAAGAAGAACCCTTCGACTCCGAGGACGCCAGAAGCAAAGGCCGGAGAAGAAGAGGAGCGGCACTACCCCGTCGTCTCCAACAAGCTTCGACTCCGATCAAGCCCAAAAGCCCGGAGAAGAAGAGGAGCGGCACTACCCCGTCGTCTCCAACAAGCTTCGACTCCGATCAAGCCCAAAAGCCCGGAGAAGAAGAGGAGCGGCACTACCCCGTCGTCTCCAACAAGCTTCGACTCCGATCAAGCCCAAAAGCCCGGAGAAGAAGAGGAGCGGCACTACCCCGTCGTCTCCAACAAGTCCTCGATCCCGATCAAGCCCCAAAGCCCGGAGGAGAGAAGCGAAGCGTCATCACCACGTCGTCTTCGACAAACATCTGCACCATCCACGAAGAAGAAAGGCTGGAACAGATCATCTGAAGCGTCACTACCCCGTCGTCTTCATCAACAAAAGCCGACGCTACAACCGTCGCACGGAGATCGGTGCTACCCCCACCATCTTCGAAAGCATTCTTCGACCCCGATCACGCCAAAGAAGCCCGGAGAAGAAGAGAAGTCCCGTTGACACGCAAACCGTCGAAGCACCGGAGAAGTAGCCCACGTCGTTCGAAGAAGAAGATCGAGTAAACGCCAAAGCTAAAGCAACGCAAGAAGCCAAAGCAAAGCCCCAGTAAAGCCCGCGCCAAAGCAAAGCAAGTGCCAAAGCCAAGCGACTACGCCGGCCACGAGCAAAAGCACCGCACGTTCTAGCCGATACGACGCGAAGTCCGGAAGAACGAAAGCATCGCAAGTCTCTCCCAGCTACGTCCAAGTGCAAGCGCCGAAGCAAAGCAAAAGCCAGAGCCACGCCGGAGCCAAGCCAAAGCCAAAAAGCCAAAGCCAAAGCCAACGCCAAAAGCTCGATCGACGCCGCGAACCGACGATCAAGGACACCGAGGTCAAGCAAGGAACGAGGAAGACGCGAAGACCGAGGAACGAAGCCGAAAACCCCCTAGCCGAGAAAGCGCGAAGCACGGAAGGGACAAAGCAACGGTGGACATTCCTTAGCCTCTCCAAAACCCTCTCCCTGTAAAGACCCCTGTCCTGGGCAACTCCTTCAGAGCTCTCGCACGAACACCACGTGGAGACGCGGATCAAAGGGATCCCCCAGAAGATCTTTCCCACAATCCCCTGATCAAAACTCGCCGCAACCCGGACTCGCTACACCCGAGCAACCCGGGTCCCGGCCACAATTGTAATCTCGTTTTGTGCAATAAAGCCGACCCGTACCTTTTTTGCGCATACAGATTTCTGGCACGCCCAGGGGGACGTCTTCTCCTTTCATCCGTACGGTTGAAGAAGCTGCTTGAAGTTTGCAATGGCCGGAACGAACAACGATGCGTTTGCTCCAAGCCTCTCACCAATCGCCGAGTCTCCTCTACTCCGCCACGGTGATCCAGTAAATCCGGAGGGTGATGCTCCTCCAATGGTGCGCGTCTACACTCGGCGTACACGGACTCTTGCGGACATCTTCGTGCCAGAAGCTACTACCGAAGATGCTCGCCAAAGCGCCGACGAGGCCCTGGTGCATGAAGAAACGAGCCTCGATCCTGGAGCTCATGTCCAGAAGTTTGGGGAGGACCAGCCCCAACCCCGAACCAGTTCGGGTTCTCCAGCAGACGTTGCACCTCCTCTGCAGGGGGCAAACATCAATCATCAGCCAGAAGCAAGTCGGCGTAACTACGTCTCAGATGATGACGGCGAGGATGCGAACATGCAACACCGAGGCGTTCTCCGTCACCACCCTCCGACCGCTCTTCAGCTCCAAGTCATGCAGATGAACGAGCACATGGCGCAGATTACTCGGCTAATGGAGGAGAAGGATCGTCACATCAACGCTCTGCTCCAGAAGCTAAGCGCAAAGGACGCTGCAGCAGTTAGCCAACCCGTCGCTTCTCCGGTAGCCGCTCCAGTTCCGTCTTCAACTCCCGCTCCTGCAGAAGTCGCTCCGACGATTCAAGCAGTTACTCCAGCGCTCTCCTCGGCTCCCGTCCCATTGGAAGTCGTCTACCCGGCGCCAGCCTCGGCGGCCACTCAACCTCCAGCAACGGCAACGATGAATGCTCAGCAAGTCCAAGCGTTGATAGCCGACATGATGCGTTCTCACGGCAGTGGCCTTCCTCCGACCACGGCGGCATACTCGAAGCCCTACACTACGAGGATCCAGCAGCTACGCTTCCCAGTCGGATTCCAGCCGCCAAAGTTTCAGCACTTCGACGGAAAGGGAAATCCGAGACAGCACGTTGCCCACTTCATCGAGACCTGCAATAATGCCGGCACATATGGCGACGAGATGGTGAAGCAATTCGTCCGCACCCTCAAAGGCAACGCGTTCGACTGGTACGTTGATCTTCCTGCAGGAACCATTGACAGCTGGGATCAGATGGAGAGGGAGTTCCTCAATCGCTTCTACAGCACCAGACGAACCGTCAGCATGATCGAGCTCACCGCCGTCAAGCAAAGGAAAGACGAGCCAGTGATCGACTACATCGACAGGTGGAGGAACCTCGCGCTGAATTCACGAGACCGCTTGTCTGAAGACTCGGCCATCGAGATGTGCACCCAAGGCATGCACTGGGGTCTGCTCTACATCCTCAAAGGTATCAAGCCTCGGTCTTTCGAAGAACTCGCAACTCGGGCTCATGACATGGAACTCAGCCTAGCAAACCGCGGGGACTCGAAGAACAAGGACTTCTTGAAGATAGAGAAGAAGGACAAGCCACCGGCAACGAAACCGAAACAAGTCAATGTTGCCGACGTCGCTTCGACCTCCAAACCGCTCAAGATCGTTGGCAAGCCGGATCAGAAGAAGGGAGTCGCCATACCACCGCCTCCGCCGCCAAGACAAAGGATGACTCTCGAGGAGCTCGAAGCAAAGGAGTACCCCTTCCCAGACTCGGAAGTCTCCTCCATGTTCGACCAACTGCTGCAAGAGAAGATGATAGAGCTACCTCCTTCGAAGAGGCCCGAGCAGATGCATCGTGTCGACGACCCTCTCTTCTGCAAATACCACCGGGTGGTAAGTCATCCCATCGAAAGGTGCTTCGTCTTCAAGGAAAGAATCATGGCGCTCGCTAAACAAGGGAAGATAGAGATCGACTCCGGGGAGGTTGCTACGGCCAACATGACGTCCATCACCTTCGGCTCCTTCTCGCCGGTACTCGTTGCCGCTCGACGAAGCATGCCCAAATTGCGCCTCAATCGTCAAGCGTCAATCGCTAAGTCGACTTCCCAGCCGAAAATCTCGAAGCGACGTCAACGTACTCCTGCGTTCTCCGAGGAGGAAACACCGCTGCCCTGGGGGCAATCATCGCTCACGCCAGCATCTTTTCCAGGCAATACTGCATCCCAACGAACGCTCCAAAGGAGATACGAGCAAGGAGACCCAGAAGTCGGCCTGCTGGGCCAGCCGTCGGGGAAGTTTGACTATTACGTCCTCTACTCAAGGCCTCCATCCGTTCCAATCGAAGAAATCAAGCCCACCGGCTGGGGATCGGGAGAAGAGCCAGTGGAACCTCGAGAAGAGCAAGTCCCTTCCAGCCAAGCTATGTCCCAACGCGCTCTTAGAGAAAGATACGAGCAGGGAGACCCCGAAGTCGGTCTGCTGGGCCAGCCATCAGGGAAGTTTGACTATTACGTCCTCTACTCAAGGCCTCCATCCGTTCCAATCGAAGAAATCAAGCCCACCGGCTGGGGATCGGAAGATGAGCAAGTAGAGCCTCCGGAAGAACAAGTGTCATCAAAGAAGCCAGTTGCTGCTGACGACCATCATCCTAGCGAAGGGGAATCCACCGACGAAGAAGCATGGGTCATGCTACCGCGGCGGCGAAAGCCTTGGCAAGAAAAGAAGCTCAAGCAAGACCGTGTGATGAGGGGATTCACCAAGCGGAAGACCTACAAGAAGAAAAGCAAGACTCCAGGAAGGAAGGCGTTCAAAGTACCGCCAGCGAGCCGAGACGATATCCTTCAGCAGAGTCTTCCAGAACCGACAACTTTGCAAGAGTTCTTCCCGGATCACTTCCTCCCGGTGGACCAACACGTCAAGGTGTCTTGTTGCATGGTCGCAGTCCATGAAGTGTCGGAAAGAAAGAACGAAGGCGAAACTTCTGAAGAAGGCGACTCCACCGATGAGGGGGACGACTCCAACGATGGGGGCACCGCCGCTCACGACGAAGCAATCTTGCACATGCCGCTCGTAGAGGCTTTGCATCTTCCGAAGAAGGCTCGCCTGGCAATGGCGGCGGCCTTGGCCGATCCAGATAGCTACAAGAGAAAAAGGAAGGATGACCAGAAGGGCAAAGCTGTAGCCTCGTGTGATGCAACGATAACCTTTTCAGACGAGGACCTGCAACTCGGGACGCGATTGCACAACCGGCCTCTTTACGTTTCGGGATACATCAAGGAGAAGCCAGTGAACCGAATCTTATTGGACTGTGGCTCCGCTGTCAACATCATGCCCATCCAGACGATGCGGCAACTCGGCATTACCGACGACCAGCTCTCACCAAGTCAGTTGGTCATTCAAGGCTTCAACCAAGGCGGACAGTCCACCGTTGGAATCATTCGTCTGAAGCTTTCCATCGGCCCGCTAGATACGACGGTCCTCTTCCACATCATCGACTGCCGGACATCATATCGTCTCCTGCTAGGAAGACCATGGCTGCACGAGAACGGCATCATAGTATCCACCTGGCATCAATGCCTCAAGTACTACGAAGAAGGCGTGGAGAGGTGCATAGTTGCGGACGACAAGCCATTCAACGAGGCCGAGGCACACCTGGCCGACGCTAAATTCTACCAAGCAAAGGGCCTGGTCGCGGAAGTTCTGCCGGCTAAAACCCCTCGAGCTCAAAAGATTGAAGAAGTAAATAAGGAAAAGACTCCTCTTCCCGGGAATCCAGTGCCATCTTCGGACGAGGCGAGACCCAAGGTCCAAGGAACGCCGAAACCTGGACAAAGGATGCGCATCAGCTTCGAGCCAAGAGCAATGCAACATACGCCGTTGCCAATCCAAACGGCGCCTGTCTTGCGTCTCGCGCCTCAGTGGCTCCGCAAATCCGAGCGATCGCCTTCTACTCCGACAAGGAAGCTGGCCCCAACGTTATCTCAGGCCAATGTCATCACTCTGCAAGAAATGACGGTGCCACTACCTAGTCTGGCAGAAGCTCCGAACCCAAGCAGACCCGTCGAATCGGCAGACCTCGAGCCACTCGGATTCAAACCGGAAGGGAGTTGGGGGCAAAATGCTGCCAAATTGCTGTTTAGAGCTGGCTATAACGAGGAAAGCGCCATGGGCACACTCCCACCAGCAGCAACTCCGCATGGGATGACAAGAACTCAAGCTCGGCTATTTCAAAACGGAGAGCAAATTCCCCCGAACCGCCGAGGCATCGGCTCCAGTCAAGCTCCGTTGGTCATCAGAACCGCAACGAAGAAGAACTTCACCTCGAACTACATCGAGGCGAGGATAGTAGATGAAGCAGCTGAAGGATCGATAATCTCCGATGCACTCTCCACCTACCTCAGCCATCCAGACAGCAGGAGAAGACGACGACGGGCTCGATGCCAAGCCTTGTTCCGGAAGCAAACCAGAGGTGGTAAAGACTGGTCGAATCGAAAACGCACATCCGTGTTCGAGAGGCTCGAGCCAGTCAAACATTCAAAGAAGAAGTCAGTGTTCGATCGCCTGGAAATGCCTATCGAGGACTTCGTCTCAACACCCACCCACCCACCCATGGCTGCCGTCCATCATATCTCCATTACGGAGCCCGACAACGGTGAAACTTCTACGTCGGACGACGAGTTGCCCGACGCCCCGCCAGTCCTCGAAGAAGGGGGGCAGTCCACCGTTGATGACTTGAAGGAAATCAACTTGGGCACGGAGACGGAGCCTCGGCCTACATTCGTCAGCACGCTCTTAACCCCGGAGGAAGAAGCTGCATACATCAAACTGCTTAAAGAATACAGAGACGTCTTCGCATGGTCCTACAAGGAGATGCCGGGCCTCGATCCAAAAATCGCAGTGCACCAGCTCAGCGTCAAACACGGAGCCAGCGCTATCAAGCAAGGACAAAGACGCTACCGGCCAGAACTGATACCCCAAATAGAAGGCGAAGTCAACAAATTGATCGAAGCCGGCTTCATTCGAGAGGTCAAGTACCCGACATGGATCTCTAGCGTCGTCCCCGTCAAAAAGAAGAACGGCCAAATCCGAGTGTGCGTGGACTTCAGAGACTTGAATAACGCATGTCCAAAGGACGACTTCCCCTTGCCAATCACGGAGCTAATGGTTGATGCGACGACTGGTCACGAGGTGCTCACTTTCATGGATGGATCATCGGGCTACAACCAGATTCGGATGGCACCCAAGGACGAGGAGCTCACGGCATTCCGCACACCGAAAGGAATCTACTGCTACAAGGTAATGCCGTTCGGCTTGAAGAACGCGGGAGCCACCTACCAGCGAGCTATGCAGAAGATCTTTGACGACATTCTTCATCAAAACGTGGAGTGTTATGTCGACGACCTCGTGGTGAAATCCAAGAAGAGATCGGCACATCTACAAGATCTTGAGCTAATCTTCAGACGACTTCGAAGGTACCAACTCCGCATGAATCCGCTCAAGTGCGCGTTCGGAGTCTCCTCGGGCAAATTCCTCGGCTTCGTCGTCCGACATCGTGGCATTGAGATAGATCAATCCAAAATTGATGCTATCGTCAACATGCCCGTACCAAAGACAGTGCGAGACCTCAGAGGCCTCCAGGGACACTTGGCGTATATCCGGAGATTCATCGCCAACCTGGCTGGAAAGTGCCACCCTTTTAGTCGCCTCATGAAGAAAGGAGCGCCGTTCACATGGGATGAAGCATGCCAAGAAGCACTCCAAAACATCAAAGCATATCTACTGAAGCCGCCAGTCCTATCAGCACCGGTTCAAGGGAGGCCGCTCATCCTCTACATCGCCGCCCAAGAGCAATCCTTGGGGGCACTCCTGGCCCAGAACAATGAACTTGGCGTGGAAACAGCTTGCTACTACTTAAGCCGCACTCTCGTCGGCGCAGAGCTGAATTACTCCCCAATCGAGAAGGTCTGCCTAGCACTCATCTTCGCCACGAAAAAGCTGCGACACTACATGCTCGCTCACACCATCAGACTCGTCTCGAAGGCTGACCCACTCAAATACATCATGTCGAGACCAGTGCTTTCCGGACGTCTAGCCAAGTGGGCCCTGCTGCTACTTGAATTCGACATCACCTTCGTGCCACAGAAAGCGGTTAAAGGGCAGGCCCTCGCGGACTTCCTCGCAGAATACCCTCTCCCGGCAGAATGGGAGTTATCAGAAGATCTCCCAGATGAAGAAGTGTTCTCCGTCGATATCGCCCCACCTTGGAAAATGTTCTTCGACGGCGCAGCTAGGCAGGACATAGCGGGAGCCGGAGTCATCTTCGTCACCCCGGACAACGAAATACTCCCCTTCTCATTCCTGCTCTCGGAATCATGTTCCAACAACATGGCAGAATATCAAGCCCTACTCATCGGTCTCGAGCTGGCCGACGAAATGAAGCTTCAAGGACTAGAGATCTTTGGCGACTCTCAACTCGTGATCCAGCAAGTCCTGGGGGCATACGAAGTCAACAAGGAAGACCTGGTACCGTTGCATGCGCAAGCTGTGAAGCTCCTCGAAAAACTCAAGGCTGTTTCCATTCAACACGTTTCCAGAAACCTCAACCAGCAGGCTGACGCACTCGCAAATCTGGCGGCTACACTCCCGTTCCCAGATGAACGTTCGCTCGTCGTCCCTGTCTGCAGGAGATTCGTGATCATCGAAAAAGAGGGTCCGCCCGAGGTACCAGTTCAAACCAACGCGGTGCATGTCCTCGAGATTAAAGAACAAGACTGGAGGCAACCGTTTGTGGAGTATCTCGTTCATGGTAAACTCCCCGAAGATCCGAAGCGCAAAAGTGACATCCGTCGAAGATCTCTGAGGTTCTACCACTTCAACGGCGAACTGTACCGACGGAGCTATGACGGCACACTCCTGAGGTGCCTCGCAAAAGAGGAAGCAGAAGCCGCGCTCGAAGAAGTACACGCTGGAATCTGTGGATCGCACCAGTCCGGTCCGAAGCTTCACTTCCGCATCAGAAGGATGGGATACTACTGGCCTACCATGATCAAAGACAGCTTGGAGTACGCGAGAAGATGTCAAGCTTGCCAGATGCACGGGGACTACATCCGTCAACCTCCGGAGCCTTTACACCCAACAATCGCATCTTGGCCCTTCGACGGATGGGGTCTCGACATCGTCGGTCCTCTGCCCAAGTCATCCAAGCAACATCTCTATATCTTGGCGGCAACGGACTACTTCTCCAAGTGGGCTGAAGCGATACCGTTGAGGGAAGTTACGAAGTACTCCGTCATCAGCTTTATCCAGAACGACATCATCTTCCGCTATGGAGTCCCCCGCTACATCGTAACAGATAACGGGAAGCAGTTCAAGAATGCTGCCGTCAGCCAGTTCTGCGCATTGTACAACATTAAGCAGAATTGTTCGACAATGTACAACGCTCCAGCCAACGGTCTAGCAGAAGCCTTCAACAAAACTCTGTGCAAGCTGCTGGAGAAAACCGTCTCGAAGACAAAGAAAGATTGGCACGAACGCATGGGCGAAGCACTATGGGCTTACCGAACATCCTTCCGCACGCCGACACAAGCAACGCCGTATTCCCTCGTCTATGGCGTGGAAGCCGTTCTTCCGCTCGAACTCCAGATCCCGTCACTCAGGATAGCAGTCCAGGAAGGCCTCACCAGCGATGACAACGCCCAGCTCCGCCTAGCAGAATTGGAAGCACTGGATGAAAGACGCCTCGAAGCTCAACAGCGTCTGGAGTGTTATCAGGCCAGGCTCTCTCGCGCCTTCAACAAGAAGATTCGTCCTCGATCATTCCAGATAGGGGAACTGGTGCTGGCGGTCAAACGCCCCATCATTCTCTCGCATCGAGGAGGGAAGAAATTTGATGCCAAATGGGATGGCCCGCATTCCGTCAAGGAAGTCTACTCCAACGGTGCTTATCTCCTCACCACGCCAGAAGGGCTGACACTCGGCCCTATCAACGGCAAGTACCTCAAAAGGTACTATGCCTAAAGCAAGGCCATACCCCTTGTTCAAAAAAAAAAAAAAAAAAAAAAAAAAAAAAAAAAAAAATGATGAACTACGTGCGACTTGATCCCCCTTAGGGGGGTACGTAGGCAGCCTGAGAAGTTACTTCAGGTTCAGTCCGACCAAAAGAAAAAGACAACAAAGTTCCATGGAAAGGGTGTGGCAAAATGAGGCGATATTATTAATAAAGCAAAGACAGTACACTGCATAAGTCCCGAAAAGGAAGCCACAATGGAACAAGGAATAACTAAAAGAAGGTGTCCAGAGCTTGAAGACGACGCAGCAGCTCCTCCCTAGTTGCCTCCACTCTCTGAAGCTCCACGGGACGAGCGACCAGAAGCTCGCGACGGGTTGCCAAGTCCGACTGCTGCCTCAAATGACTCGCCTTCAAAGTGCTCTCCGCAGCCTCAGCCCGCTCCAAACGGGACTCCGCCTTCCGAAGTGAGGCGCGCGCAGATTCCACCTTCCTCTGGGCCTTCGATAGGCTGGACGTAGCCTCCGCAAGTTGATGCCCGGACTGACTTAGACTCGCCTCAGCGGCCTCCAGCTCAGAAGGGGAGCTCCCCTCCAGCAAAGCCCGCCGGGATCGATAAGCCTCGCTCTCGGTCACAAGCTGGTCCATTTGAGCGACGAAAAGAGAGCTGTCAACTTTGAACTCCGCCAGGCTCGCGCAAAACTCCGCACCATCTGCCGACCACCAGTCCTGGAGGGCGCCAAGACCGGCAGTTTGGAAAGGCTCCAACGTCGACTTGATGTACTGCCGGCAGCTCGAAAGAAGGAACTCTGAGACCCTGCTCCTCGGCCTTAAAACTGGACGAGGCGCCTCGGAGTAAGTAGGCAAGACCCTCCCTGCCGCTGCAACTGCCGCAGGAGCCGCCCGCGCCAACAAGGGTGGTGGAACCGGAGAAACCTCCGCTGCCGCTGCGGCCGCAACAGGAGCCGCCTGCGCCAACAAGGGTGGCGGAACTGGAGAAACCGCCGCTACCGCTGCAACAACCGTCTCCACCAAAGGACACGAGGGCACAGTCATCGGGGAACGCCGCTTGTCGATGCTCGAGACTTCAGCCTCCTCGCCAAAAGACAAGGCGTCGACATCGATGTCGTCCAGGTTAATGTCGCCCCTAGGGAAGTTCTCCCCGCAAAGTCCGAGGAGATCTAGATCATCCGGAGGGATATCTAGCCCGCAGGGTTCGGGCACTTCCTGTGCGGCACCGGTGGACGAATGCCCAAGAGGCACCTTTGAAGAGCTCGCTCCACGCTCTACCACTATAACAGAATCTGGTCAAAAGAAAGAAACGGTGCTCAGCGTGATAAAGCTTCCTGAACGTAGAGGACAAATAAAATGAAGAGAGTTCCATACCTGTGTGGTCGGACGAAGCGGTCCGGGACGGAGGAATCACTTCATCTTTCAGAAGTCCAGGCTCCTCGGCATCCTCCGTCAGACAAGGGACTCTCGGGACCATCCCGCGAGGAATGCACATTTTTCTTCTCTTGGGAGGGGCACCCTCAACTTCGGCCTTCGGGAAACAGAATACCCCAGGGGCACTAGTAAGCTCGACATCCAGCACCGGAACGGAAGAAGGGACACAACGAGCGCTGGAAAGACGACTACCGCTCCTCTGCGCCCGCCGAAGTCCCAGTTGGAGGCGGCGGTCCTCTACTCCCGCAGAATGATCAAAGCAGAAATTCCTGAACCCGCTACTCACCAAGACGTCGACTGGAAAACTCGCAAGTAAAGGGGAAACTCGCCCTTTAACCCACTGGCAGTATTCCGGGGTGGCGGCGTCCCGAAGCCCGGATTTGGCCCCAGGGAAGAAACTACTGCCAGTAAAGCGAGCGTAGAGGGAAGCCCACAGACGGTAACCCTCCTGCGGACTGAAACGCCCCTGCAACTGCTGAGGCGTGCCAGGGACTTCCTGTCGAAAACCCTGCTGACGGGCAAAGCGATGGGGGGAGTACTGCTCCACCTCCACCACATCTCCTTTGCGCCAGACTAAGTAGCCAGGGCGGCAGCTGACCATATTCCAGTAAAGACTATCCGGGAGCCCGTCGTTGTCATACACGGTCGACCTCTCCAAAGGCAGCACCGAATGCTCCGACAGAAATTCAAAATCGACGCTCCCCATCCTCCTCAAAAGGGTACGAGCACACTCTTTCGGACGCTCCCAACTGATAAAGGCGTTCAAAATCCCTCCTACCCCTGGGAGGAAAGGTAACTCGGCTGGATGCCCGCGCCTGGCAAAGATCCCCTTCGGGAAATGCAGAGCTATCCAGCCGTACAAATAATGCAAGGGTCCGAAAGCAGCCGACCGGCCGAGCTCCTCCTTGGCCTTATCTGAGCCAGACAAGTCCCAGTAAGTCCCGCTGAGAGCCCGATACAAGGCGCATAGTATGGCTGGGGCTAGATTGAAGAGCTCGCCCCTCTCCATCCTGGAAGCAGCAAGGAAGGTCCCCGGACGAATGGCCTCCCCAGAACACGGAAGCACGAACCGGCAAAGAAAGATGACCAGCCCGGCGGCTCGGTAAACCGATCGCCACTCCTCGCTGTCCCGTTTCAGGCCAAGGAGTTCCCAGGGGCACTGCTTCCCCTCCATTGAGTGCTTCTCTCGAGCCAAGGAATCGATAGGCCTCACAAAGGAGCGAAGCGGAGGTCTCTGCATCTGAGCGATCTTCCACATCGGGTGAGCTGAGGGCGCTGGAGCTCTATACTCGCCTCTGAACCAAAAATCGACCCAAGAAGAAGGACGCACTCGATCTGATTGGTCCCTCGCCGCAATGATAGCATATGCCTTGAACAGAAGGAGGCAAGAACTCGGAGCGTAGCTGCTGTCCAGCAGATCCTTCAAGGCAGGCACCTCCTCTTGGTAGTAGTTCCGTACCTCGGGGCACCCCGAAACGATATGGACATCACAAAGCGAGATGCCTATCTCCCCCGCCCCAGTAAGGAAGGTGTTAGTCTCCGGACACCAAAGCTCACAAAGCGCACGGTACATCCCCTCAGGACGACTGTACTCCCGACGAGCCGGCGCCAGAAATTTGGCCAATAAGTTCATCTCAGGTTCCGCGCCAAAGACCTCGTAGAGCTCGTCCATCCACTCGCGAAAGCCGCAAAGGTACTGGACGTCGCCCCGAGGCCAAGAATCGGGGCCCCATCGGGTCAGCCTAGCACATATCTTCGAGGCAACAACTGGCGTAGGCACGAACTCTTCACCGCAATGATGGAACGGAAGACTCAAACTCGGCCGCAGAAGCTTCATGGAGATCCCTTCGTCAGTATGGATCTTCTCGCTTAATTTCAGCATCCCGCAAGTCGCATCCGCGACTCCATCTTCCGTGATGCGCTCGTGCACAAAGACACGGAGCAACGACAGAAGGTCTTCCCGCCTTGAGCTGCGGTGACGGCGCACACGAGTGAAAGGAAAGCAAAGGCATCTCCTCCCGTCGAAGAAATCCTCGTCTATCCAGCCCGAGGAAGTCAAACTCTCGAAGACGCGGGCCCTGGAGGATCATGAAAGGAGGCAAGTCAAGACAAGCGCACCAAAAAAAAAAAAAAAAAAAAAGGGCCTGCACCCCTGTCGAGAGGATTGCCCGATTCAAGATTACTCTCCAGCCAGCCCACACCCGTGACGTGACCCGTGCGCCACGAGCCGACACTGGTATCATCGGCGCCTTCGAAGTTCAAAAAAAAAAAAAAAAAAAAAAAAAAAAAAAAAAAAAACGAGAAATCAACAAGTGGGGGGGCCCACGGGCCCCTCGCCCCCTTCCAATTGGAGAGCAACAACAAAGAAGGAAAGGGGGGGACCCGCACCCCCCTCCTTCTCCTTCTTCTTCACCTGCAGCCCGACCAAACCGCCACGCCCGCCGGACCCGGCCCCCGAGCCCGACCCACTCGGTCCCGCAGCCGCCGGACCCGGCCCCCGCGCCCGATCCGCTCGCGCCCGCCACCCTGCACGCCGGCCCCCGCGCCCGATCCGCTCGCGCCCGCCACCCTGCACGCCGGCCCCCGCGCCCGATCCGCTCGCGCCCGCCACCCTGCACGCCGGCCGCCGCGCGCGCCGCGCGCCGTCGCCGCCTCCCGTGCGCCACCGCACGCTGCGACCCCGCGCGCCGCCGGCCCCGCCGCGCCCCGCGCCGGTGCTGCTGCCGCTGCTGCCCGTGCAGCCCGGAACCGAACCGAAGAAGAAGAAGAAAGAAAAAAAAAAGAAAAGAAAAAAAAAAAAAAAAAAAAAAAAAAAAGAAGAAAAAGAAAAAGGAAAAGAAAAGAAAAGAAAAAGAAAAAGAAAAGAAGAAGAAGAAGAAGAAGGAGGAAGAGAGAGGCGGCGAAGGCGACCCGCACCTCAGCCGCGCTCCTCCATCCTCCCCGCCTCGAGCCTCGTCGCATCGTCGCTTCGAACCCGCCTTCGCAACGACCGCGAAATCGCGCACCATCGCCGCCGACGAAAGAAGCGACACCGGGAAGACGGAGCGAGTCGCGTGCAACCCCAGGCAGCTCTCTTCCGACTACGGTCTTCAGAAGCCGGCAGAACCGTCGCGCAAAAGCACAAGGCCGACGAAAAAGGCGACACCGGGAAGACGGAGCAAGTCTCGTGCAACCCCAGGCAGCTCTCTTCAGATCTTCAGAAGCCGGCGGAACCTTCGCAGAGAAACGCAATGACGGAAGAAGGGGGTAGGGGTCCATAAATAGACCTCCAACCCCGCCCACAAAAGGAATCAAGGACAAACGCTCTACGATTCCTACGTGTCCAAACCCGACACGCTCTCACCGACGCACTCGTCCTTGAGGGGGCATTTGTAGACACACGAATTTCGTCGGACCCGAACCCGACTCACGTGCGCCAACGCGGATGCAAACCCGACACACGGACCCAACTCGCGCGCACCGACATGGATTCAAACCCGACTCGCGCGCGCCGATGCGGACCCGGACCCCATGCGCCAAGGGGGGCCGACCCCCAGTGTTTAAAAAGGCGTTTGAGGCTTACGCCTCGAGGCCCGCCTCAAAGTGAGGCGGTCATGTGTTGCCTCGAGGCGCACGCCTCAACAGTCACATATGAAAAACCTAAACCTCTGCATCAAAATGTGTATGCCTTTGTCCGATGAGCGCCTCAAGACGTTCGAGACGTAAGTCTCGTGTTCCAGGTGTGAAAATAGGGCGGGGAGGGGTTAAAACCAATGTTTGGTGTGGAAGGGGCACAAAGGGTTTGATATGTAAATCGCCCCCATGGGCCCTTTTTCACCCATTGAAATCTCCTAAACCATTTTAGATCTTTTTATGTTTTGAAAACCCTTTGCCTCCAAAAACCCAAAATCAAGATTTAGTGCTCATTTCTTTTCCGATTTTAATTCCGAAGTTGTATTCTTCTTCTTTGTGGATTGTCTACCAACTACAAGTGAGAGATCAAGATTTGTTTCAAGTTTAAAGGTATAGATCATGATCTTGCTTCTTCTACTAGTTTTTTCTATGATTTTTTCTTTGTATTTTACCATTTCATGTAATTGTATCATTGTTTTTTTTTTTTTGAATCTTGACAATGTTAGTCCTATATTCGTATTTTATTGTTTGATATTACTTGTTAATTGCTACTTTAATTATTATCTTGAATATTAAAGAATTAAGCGTGTTTGAGCAATTTGACTTTATTTTGTTATTAGATTGCTCGAGGAGAGCTCAATCGTGTCATATAAGATATTTTCTAATACATTGTGATTTATTATGCATATCTAGTTCAATTATTATTACACATTCAATAATAATATTTATTCTGAAGTTTTTCTTCTTTAATTTTTTGTTACCAAAACACCTCAAAAAAATTTGAGGCTTACGCATCGGTGCGCCTTGAGGCTTACGCCTCGCCTCTCTAGAGGAAAAACGCCTCGGTACGCCTTTCGCCTTTTTAAACATTGCCGACCCCTACTAGGGTCCGAACCCCATGGGGGGCCGGTCCCTACTAGGACCCGAGCCACATGGGGCCGGCCCTAGTAGGACCCGAACCCCATGGGGGGCCGGCCGGCCCTGCAAGGAAAGGGGAGAAAAAGAAAGAAAAGAAAAAGGAAAGAAAAGAAAGGAAAGAAAAGAAAAAGGAAAGAAAAGAAAGGAAAGAAAAGAAAAGGAAAGAAAAGAAAAGGAAAGAAAAGAAAGAAAAGGAAAGAATACCGCCATGCGCGGGGGGAGGTAGCGTATGACGTCTGCACACACGCGGATCTGCGCCGATCCCTCGATCCGACGCACAAGACGAAGCGCCCGATCGCCATCGATTTCGTGCGCAAAATCCAGCCATAATTGCACCCGCCAGAAAAGGAAAACAATTAAATGTTATTCCCTTCATCAATGGATGAATAAAATCCGGGTAATTATGAGAGAGATACAAAAGGGATTTGAAATTAAAAAGTTTCCATATCTCTCTCCCCACCTCTTTGCCTATAAATAGAGGGGGTGGGGGAAGGAAAAAATGGTCGAGAAATTGAAGACGAAGCGCCAGAGCTCTGCAGAAGAGAGCACGCTTCTTCATCGACCCAAGGCTTCACGAGGCACAGTCAAGCCTGTCCCGAGGGATCGGCTTACTGAAAGTCCTCATCAACGTGAAGACCCTTGCGCACGACGATCACCCCTTCGACTCCGTTCACGAAGAAGAAAGCTCGGAGAAGAAGAACCCTTCGACTCCGAGGACGCCAGAAGCAAAGGCCGGAGAAGAAGAGGAGCGGCACTACCCCGTCGTCTCCAACAAGCTTCGACTCCGATCAAGCCCAAAAGCCCGGAGAAGAAGAGGAGCGGCACTACCCCGTCGTCTCCAACAAGCTTCGACTCCGATCAAGCCCAAAAGCCCGGAGAAGAAGAGGAGCGGCACTACCCCGTCGTCTCCAACAAGCTTCGACTCCGATCAAGCCCAAAAGCCCGGAGAAGAAGAGGAGCGGCACTACCCCGTCGTCTCCAACAAGTCCTCGATCCCGATCAAGCCCCAAAGCCCGGAGGAGAGAAGCGAAGCGTCATCACCACGTCGTCTTCGACAAACATCTGCACCATCCACGAAGAAGAAAGGCTGGAACAGATCATCTGAAGCGTCACTACCCCGTCGTCTTCATCAACAAAAGCCGACGCTACAACCGTCGCACGGAGATCGGTGCTACCCCCACCATCTTCGAAAGCATTCTTCGACCCCGATCACGCCAAAGAAGCCCGGAGAAGAAGAGAAGTCCCGTTGACACGCAAACCGTCGAAGCACCGGAGAAGTAGCCCACGTCGTTCGAAGAAGAAGATCGAGTAAACGCCAAAGCTAAAGCAACGCAAGAAGCCAAAGCAAAGCCCCAGTAAAGCCCGCGCCAAAGCAAAGCAAGTGCCAAAGCCAAGCGACTACGCCGGCCACGAGCAAAAGCACCGCACGTTCTAGCCGATACGACGCGAAGTCCGGAAGAACGAAAGCATCGCAAGTCTCTCCCAGCTACGTCCAAGTGCAAGCGCCGAAGCAAAGCAAAAGCCAGAGCCACGCCGGAGCCAAGCCAAAGCCAAAAAGCCAAAGCCAAAGCCAACGCCAAAAGCTCGATCGACGCCGCGAACCGACGATCAAGGACACCGAGGTCAAGCAAGGAACGAGGAAGACGCGAAGACCGAGGAACGAAGCCGAAAACCCCCTAGCCGAGAAAGCGCGAAGCACGGAAGGGACAAAGCAACGGTGGACATTCCTTAGCCTCTCCAAAACCCTCTCCCTGTAAAGACCCCTGTCCTGGGCAACTCCTTCAGAGCTCTCGCACGAACACCACGTGGAGACGCGGATCAAAGGGATCCCCCAGAAGATCTTTCCCACAATCCCCTGATCAAAACTCGCCGCAACCCGGACTCGCTACACCCGAGCAACCCGGGTCCCGGCCACAATTGTAATCTCGTTTTGTGCAATAAAGCCGACCCGTACCTTTTTTGCGCATACAACCACATCTCTGGATTCCACAGTGGGGGAGACGGTCACGAAGGGGTGGGGGAAGGATCTGGGAGGGGAAGGGGGATGGAACGCCGGTTGATTGTGCTCCGAAGAGGTCAGGATGACCCTCAATGGGCACCAGGAGGAAGAATGCCCTATGCTCCGGCAAATCCAGCAAACCATCGCGTTACGACAGGTTGAGATTAGGTGTCCTTTCTCTCCACAGCGAAAACAGCAACCCTTCTTGAACGGGCAGGGCACCCTGGAGGAAGTGGACGAACGGGGAAGCGGATGGGGGGGGAGGGGAAGAAGAGGGAGCGGCGGCGGAGGGAGGGTGGTGTGGGTACTCGCCCACCAGCAATATCTGCCCAAGATCTGGGTCTCGGGTCTTTCGAGGAGCGTACAGGATCTTCATTAAACCCCTTAGCCTGAGGTTGAGATCCGCCGGCAAGACCAGGATCTGCATGATGGGAGCCAGAGACAGGATTCAAAGCGTCTTCCTGAGGCGTAGATGCAGACTGTTGGGCCCCCTCAACCACTCGGTTTCTCCAACGGCCGTTCTGAACCCTAGGGTTAAAGACCGGATGACGCACGGTTGATCTTCCCGATGGCAGAGCCGCCGAATCTCTCCTCCAGTACCCATTGAGGACAGGCGGATTGAGAGAGGGGTTCTGGTGCAGTCGTTTGGTGCGGGGATGCCAGACGTCAGGTGGCGGCGAGCCACCCTGTCGCCCTCGGGATCGCCCTCGGAGTCGCTCTCCGTACCCTCTCATATTCCTCGCGAAAAAATATCAAAAGACTTCACCGTTAGGGAAGCTATTATGAGAACTGCAAGAGAAACGAGAGACTCTATGAAGAATTGTCATGTCTAGAAGAGAAAACTTTATACGACAAAGGAAAGTTCACGACAAGGAAAGGTTCGAATAGCGAAAAGAAACAAATATAGGAAAAGATATGCAAGAAGAATTTGAGAAAGCACGACAAATAATAAAATCCTCCAACTGAAAAAAAAAATAGTGGACCACAACAAAGATGGAAATGTATCAAAGTCGAACTTAAGTTGCACAAGTTGAGAGCTAAGACGCTGAAGTGTTTGAATCAAGAAATCACACAAAGGATAGGTGTATAATGCATTCGCCATAAGATAGGGCAAGAATGATAAGGTTATAGGTTAGCTTGTCAAAGAAGAATCAAAAGGATAAACCAAAACAAAGAAGGTTGAGATGGCAAAACCAAGTTACTGATAAGAAGGCATGCATCCCGTGGAATTGGAAGTTGGACCACAAAATTGCGAACATCGAAAACGATCGAGCATGATAAACAGGTTATCAAGGAACAGATCAAATGAATTCGTAGAGTGATGAAGATTATCTCTACAAGGTAAACCATATATTCAATATCTAACAAACTAGAAAGATAGTAATCCATAAGGTGACCCCAATAAGACAAAATTAAAGTGGTCCAAAAGGCCAAGTATGGAACACTTGGCAAATCAAAAATGGGACAAGAGATCATGAAAATCACAAAAAGAGAAGAAGAAAGCAATTGGTCAAAGTCAAACCGAAGCAAGGATAAGAGATCATGAAACTTTTAAAGACAATAAAAAGGAGGCAAATCAAGCAATGACCAAAAGTCACTAAAGATATCCATATTAGACCAGAAGATGGCAAAAATTACAATCATAGCTTTAACATACTTAAAGAGGCTTAAATCTGAATAATCGAGGCACTCAAGCGACCCCCGAGCAGATGGGAAGGAAAAATACTAAAGTCAATTAGATCTAGATGAGGGGTTCATATTCTTATGGTAAATCGAGAAGAGCTAAGAAGTCATACATCGTGATATATCAATCCAATAGTGGAAATGGCCAAGGGATGAGTTAATTCATATGATAGCTCTTTGAACTATCAAAAAGGCTACACGACGATGATCTTGGGCTACGGCTCATAGTGGTTGAGAAGCAAATGTTGAGTAGATGCACAATCAGTTTGGGCAATGAATGAACTCATGCAACAATGGTTATTTAATCACCTGGATTTTCGTAAAACATAAATGACGTGAAACTCAAAATTTTCAAGATTAATGCCTACAAATAATTTTTGGAATCCTACAAGATCGATATGAATTTCCATATAAATTAGGTAAGAAGAGAAAATTTTCGTCCTCATAAATTAGAATAGATTGTTCAAATCTCTTCTCAATCCAGTGAATCCACCCTCTTTCTAACTACACAACCACCACCCTGGTCTTGCGTCTAAAGTTCTAAACCATCTTTCTAATCAAAGCACCTCTCCCTTTTGTCTCCTTCCCCTCCATAAACCAAGCAAAAATCAATCCTAGCCTAGTTCTTGGTCGTTGGCCAGCAAGCCAGTGATCGAGTAAATAAGTTAGCAGTCGTTCAAAGCTTTGAAAAAAATCATCCAATTTGTATGATAATGAAAGGCAAAATATGGTAAGAACGAGAGTTTGGATAATACCTAGAAATTTTTACGTCTCTTTCATGATATGTATAGAAAGTAACTAAATAAAAGTTACTGCATTTATGTGTCTTCTACAATGGAACTGACTTCTTTCTTCGTATTGGAGAATATACTTGTTATCTTATAGTTTCTTTCGTTGAAGGCACAAATTTAATTTGCACTTAGGTAAATTAATATTATTAACCGCTCATATATAAAAAATTACATTTATTTGTCTTCAAAAATAAGCTTCTGAAGTGCCAGATCAGAGTGACATTGGCACAGAGTGCAAAAGGATCATGGTGTTATCACAGGTTTTATACATCTTTGGCATTGGGAACACAATTTTGGTATTTGAACTGAAGTTGATGTTCACAACACTGAATTCAATGTCTGAACTAAATGTGATGTTTCAACAAGCCAGATATTTTTAGACATTAGTTTAATAAAAAGTAGATATAGACAACTTTTGAATGGTATTATATTTTCTGTAAACCAACCTGGACAAATTTTGGGAACCTCGAGAGGGATATGGAGCATTAAAATAGCAAAAATAAAAGAGGGGCAAAACTTGTATGCGGACAATTTCTACATAGCCACTGAATCCGTTGATTTTTTCCCAAGTCTTTCAGTGTCCAATCACATATCACAACCACTCCCCTTGATTTGAGAAGAAAGTGGCACAAATACAGGTAGGTGACAGAAGTTTTACTTAGAGAAATGGTGATGGCAGAATTGTGAATGTCATTGTCTATGTAAACACCGATGTATTGTCCCTACTGTAGGGGGTTAATTTTCCAGATTTTATTTCCTGATTCAGTGATATTCGGCTTTCCAACATGGGCGTAAGTAAATTCCCAAAAAGAGCAGAATGTACCCTATACAAAAACAACATGTAGAGCTGAATGCATAGGACCTACACACATAATCTATAATTTTGTTATACCATGATGGAATGACCCAACAAACGAATGAAATATTAATAATAAGGCCAGCACATTAAGAACATGATGTAAGATATGCTCAAGTCTATAGGCTACTACACTTTCTCTTAACATGAAGCAAGTAATCTGGAAACTAACAAAAGCAATAATTGAACATTTAGATATGCATGTTATAAATTTTAATAAAAGCATACCTCTTGCAAAGTATCTTGAGCATCCTTTGACATCGGAGGTAATAAACGTGACAAAAGTTCCTGTTGTCTCCTATCTGTAAAAATGCGTTGTCCATGTATGCACCTCCTACTTCTTATCTTTCTACACTCTAACCATCTACGATGTGTATCAGACCTATAAAACTTTCCATAGTAGTAGGCAAGTAAATCTCCCATCTCTTTACACTCTATAAACTTTTTTACTTGAACAAGATTTTTTCCAAAAATGTAGAGACCAAGGAGAAAACTCTGTGCCTCGGCATCACTCCAATGGGTAGCTGGTAAACCAGGCAATGGGATGTAACCTTCAGCTTTCCCCAGTTGCAGCGAAGGAAAGTCCATATTCATCAGATCATCTAAGGCTGTGTATTCTTGGCTTGTGGGTCCTGCAAGTTCTTTACCATGATCTAACAGGTCACCTGAGAACTCTACCCTACTTTCTATGCCTTGAGGATGTTTACTATGGTGGTTTAACCACTCAGGTCGATATCCACTCTCTATACTGCAATTAGCGTTTGTACAACTTCCTTTACTGTTTCTAGAGTCCAAGGCCGCAGCTTCCAGAGTTCCAAGATTGGTGCCAGCAAATTCTTCTTGTATATGTTTCATATGATTGCCTACATGGTGAACCCACATAATGGGAACGGGTAATCCTATTCCAGTAAAATCGTCAACACCAAGCATGTCGTCAGTATTCAGACTTGGTCTTAGCCGAAGTTGTTGCAGTTCTGTTGTTAAGGATGGGATTTCCACTTGGTACCGATCTCCTACACGAGGAGGTATCAGTGGTTCTTCATCAAAATTATTTGTACCGGGTAAATCCAGAGACAGCGAATGGTCAGCAAAAGCCTCTGCAGTATGCTCTCCACTGTCTTCATGTTCAATGGATTCCATCTGTCCAAAATATTAAATCAGAAAAAAAAAAGGGGAGCCTGGTCACATCACATAAATCTTAAAGCAAGCTTAATGTGACAAGTCAAGCCTAATGGGTACGTAATGTGTAACACAACTTGTACAAAAGAGAAACCCCAATGAGAGCAACAGATAGGATTCTGAGATGGATTACTGGAATAAGATCAAATCATGAAGCAAGCAAATCAACAAATGTCAGTAATACCCTACAGCAAACATGGAAAAGTATATAATGAGTGATTCAACAACTTGTGTAGTTGTGTGTATTTCAATGTGCTGAATCATAGACCTATAACTCGAGCTAGTTGGGTGACTTTCACATGATCCCAATCAATATTTCTTTGGATTAAAGCATATCCTAGGGCACATGCGTAGTTGTTCTGTAAATTGTAAAAGAACGTCAGCATGTAAATGGGAGTCAAACTGAAGATATGAGCCCATAAACTTCACAGGACATAACCATAGACTTTCAAAAATGTCCGCTAATTGGCATTGGAACTTTCAATGGAGCCCCATCAGCATATTCTCAGATTTAATATCCAGATAAAATCCTAAAACTACATATAACTCCAAAAAAATATTCATCCAAAATGAAATGGATGAAAAATGATTCCATATGTAAAGACCTAGATGGTAGTCTATTGGAGTTCACATGCAGAAAGTCAATATTGTTGTACATAGTGCATGTACTAGGGTAGATGTGCAGATAGTATACAAATTATCAAGGAGTTTCAGCATACACAAATAAACGTAGATGATTCAACTTGGAAAACAAAGCCCAGGACCTAAAAGGAAATAGTTGTAGACCTTCAAAAATCCCCACCCACATGTATGAAGACATCATAAAAAGATAAGACTAGTTAACACGTAACACCCAGACAGAAATAAATACAATTTCAAAAATACTCCTCCAAAATGAGACAGAGTGTGTCAGAGAAAAGTTCAAAGTGTAGAAGGTAGATGGGAATGCAGCCTAAATTACTCACTGACATTTTTGAACTAATAAATATATTTAACTGGTGATGAAGGACCATGCATTTCGAGAATGAACTAGTTACCTATCGCAAAAATGAAATGTAAAAGAAGGTTAAGAAAAAATATATGATCGGAGAAACCATAGCCCTAAGAGGGTCACAAGAGAATATTTTTCTACGAAGAGCATTCAATGTCCATGCATCTCATAATGCAAAGACCCATGGAGCTTAATCTTAAGATGAGAACCTTGGTTAAACATGAAGTGAAGAAACGCAAACACCTCTTCTAAAGAAAAACAGGTGTGTGCATATTCATTATACCCCTATCCTCCACTAGCCATAGTCTAAAACCTTCAAGGTAAAGTAACTCAAGAGTCTTTCCTTTAAATACCACCAACAGAACCCTAATGACCTCCATGGATTATTAGTTTCAAACTTTCAATCAACCAAGATAAGGTGGGAGTCGGTAAAAAGTGTGTGAAGGTTGCAACTTTGAAGAGAAAGCAAGGTTTAGGACTTCGGGTGGGGGGTTCAGGATTAGAGCAAGCAGAAAAAGTATTGGCTTGGCCAGTTCAGGTTCAGGTTTGGCTGGCTCAGAACTCTCACAAAATATATCAAAAATCAGAAAGAATCATAAATTTGCATCTAATTCGGCAAATTTAGGTATAACTCAACTAATTTGGGTCTAATCATAAATTTGCATCTAATTCGGCAAATTTAGGTATAACTCAACTAATTTGGGTCTAATTCGACCAATTTGGATCTGATTTAGTTCTGATTAAGCCAAGTAATGACCGAATCAGTATGATTAGATCAATTTGGGCCCGATTTGGGTCTCTCATTCAGCATGTTTCCCATGTGATCCGTCCAATATAGATGAACCAGATTCGAACTAGGGTATATTTCGGGTTCAGAAAGTGTTTCAGTTCAGAACTGACAAAATCTGAATCGGTTCGAGTTTAGATAAACCTCGAACAATGGAAGAAAGTTGTCAATCAGTATCTCAAATTTTTCTAACGCATGAAGCCAAATATGCATAATTACAATACTGCACCACACATCTGAGGGGTATACAAGGCCATAGACACAAGCACTTTACATAAGGCGTATATACAGACTGTAACAGACTTAAGTATGCACAAAATGTACACCAATATACAACTACACCAGTACATCCACACATCACTAACATCACCCTTCCCCCAAACTCAAAGCAGGTACAACATGAACTTGCCATAAAGATAAACCCAACTAACAAGGAGGAGCAACAACAATCATGTCGATGGAAATAAGAGCAGCTAAGGATGTGATGTGGCATACACCTCTCTTGGCAAGTTGCCTTGGCCAGGTTTTGGCACCAATCTTACACCGTTGATGCCAGGTTGACAGCTGGCTGGAAAATTCTTGCCAATCTTACCTAAGGTGGACCCTATCTAGATGGATAAGACTTTGATGATATATGACTGTTATTGTCTCCTTTCTTTATCTTTCTTGTTTCTCTTTGCATGCTAGGGCATTATGCCTAGGTCGTTCTTGCTCAATTTTGACCTTATTTTCTATTGTTCAGCCTTCTTTTTCCTTTCTTATGTGTGAATATTTTTCTCTGAAGATTACCGCACCAATTACCATTTTCAGTCTTCTTAAAAGCGAAATATATAGGTATGACGAAGCAAAATTACAAGATAATAAGTTTTGCCAAATATCATAGTAATATCTTGAACAACTACCAAGCCATAAGTGGTGTGATGTACATGCTATCACATGTCACTATGGGGTACGCCAAAGTATGAGGTGTCATCAATGTTCGAAAGTGTGTGCTTTTACATTAATAAAATAAACACCCCATAGTCAAAAAACTCAAATCCAAACCACCATGTTTTGGTGGCGTCATGTATTCTCTGGTTGGGTAGATTAGGACATGTCAAAAGAATTGGGAATCGGGCAACAATTAGAGTAACTCACGACACAATTAACCCGACACACAACATATATCGATCGGGTATGGGTAGACGAGTGTTACCCACAAGTGGATCATGTCGGGTCCAGGTGTGGCAAAGTCGACCCATATGGGTTATGACTAATGATACCCTGCAGATGATGAGGCTACCAACTAGCTTAACCAATAAAGTCTCTTGGTGGTTGTACCAGAGGACTTGGGATCAAATCTCGCCTTCATTGAATCACTTACTGGTAGGGCCCCCTCAGATGTGACGCTGATGAGTTCTCAAATTAACCAAGAAAAAGAGTAGATACTCTGCAGATGATACCTAGTATGTCATTCTTTCTCACCTATACAGTTTAATTCTCTATTCACCCACATACTTTGTGTCATGAGGGAATTTTTAATATGTTATTGCATTGGGGCATGGTTACTTTTATTTCTTTTAGACTACTTTTCATTGCTATTTTTGCTATCAAAGCATTGTGAGCAGCAAAAAACTATAAGAATAACATAGAGCCATGGATGGGGTAGTCTAGTTGGGTTACTTGGGTATGGGTCAGTGCGTATTGACCTGCTGATGGGTATGGTTAGTCATGCTAACACGCTATTTGGTATCGCTCGGGTACAAATCAAGGCGTTACCCCTCAAGTGTCAACCTAACCGACGCCACACCTAGACCTAGTTGTACTATCTCGATCAAGCACAATTTTGTTCATGGTTCGGTTCGGCTAGGTCAAAAAGGCGAAATGTTTGGTTGTTTCAATTCAAGTGAAACCTAAACGTACGTAATTAATTCTCATGGTATAATCACTTAAATATGGAACAACGCTAACTAAAGGGCCCACCTTAACACTAAATATGGATCGCTCAAAACTCTAACACTCATTGACTTCTTGTCAAAATCACACATATTGAGACTCCGGACTAATGTAAATATGTTGCAATAATCCTACTTATGCCCTTCTTTTGAAATATTTTCAACCTCAATTGCACCTAAATCTTGTTCGTCAAACTTGGATACATTAATTCCCTCAGGCTAAAAGGAATCTAGCTTCAACCAAAATTGATCTAGCCTGCTTAGATAGACACCTTCATGGAGTTTTCTTCTTCCACTGTAGGAGAGATAACATGTTTGGTAGAATGAATATGTGTTCTCCCCATCTAACAAATGTTGCTTTGTAAAAGATCCATCATCTACAATCTGTGCAAGATGGTTTGAGACGAACTCATTGGCACAGACTCTAATTGATGAATCCTTATTTGGAAAAGTAAGATTGTCTATTAATGAGTCTCCAACAAACATGAACTACAGCATGATCTTCTTTTCTCCAGTGCTTCCTTCTTTTATGCTCTGTTTTCTATATCATTAATCATTATCCTCTTATGCTTGATCCTAATTGCCAACTATCGTAGACACTCTTATGCTAGTTATGTATCCCAAGATTCCCAACCATGGTTCTAAGATTTGTCCGAACTCGAACCGAACCATCGAAATTCGATCAATCCGAAAAATATCCCCCGAACCAGAAATATGCTTTAATTCAGATTTGGCTAGCCGGTTTGGCCGGGTTCAAAATAGATTCGCCTTCGTTCGGATCTAGTTTGGCATAATCCGATTCAAACAAGATCAAATCAGACCCAATTCAGTAAAATCCAAGTCAAATTGGGCTCAAATAAGCTCAATCAAACCTAAACCAGCTGAATCAGAGTCCATTTTTTATATTCCAATATTTTTGGCTAGAATGACTAAAACGGTCGAATCGATCAAACTAGATGAACTGGTTCATTTTTCATAGGGTCCAACCTCGAATTCTCAAGATCCCACCACTCCACATTTTAAACAATAGACTTTGGTGCTCCCTTCTGTAATATTACCGCATTTGTTTATCACCCAATAGGTTTGCTTTGCAGAACGGAGGAGCTATATTTTGAAACAGAAGCATCAAGTAGTTACCTACTATAATTTTTTAATTAAAAAGATGAACAAAGGCATATGTGATCACACAATCGCATGTGCGATCAGCATGAATAGTTGTGCAATCGCACATCGTGCATGAATATACACGGTTTTATAAGGAGGAAATAGTCATTGGAACATAATTTTGTTATCTAAAGTTCAATAAGACTAAATTCTTAATCTATCAATGCACTGAGATCACTTCGTTTTAGATTTATGCACAATAAAAGAAACATTTCTGACATCATTATGGGATTATAGTCAAGTTAATATGAATATTAGTCATAGACAAAAATATCAGTACAAATATCATGTGCATATTTTAACTGCAAGACTTATGTGGTAAACTTATTTTGGACCATCATGTTTGGCCTATAAATATAATTTAGCATGCATATATTATATGTATAGAAAATTTAAGTTGTATGGATGCTTCCTAGCCTCCTAGGTGCTTCAAACACTTGATATGTTCAAAATGGATGTTGTCCCGCTTTATATGACCGAGGGTTAGTTTGGTTATGAGGTAGCTTTAGCAAAGTGCTTTACTAAAAGCGTTTTTACGCAAAGACTGGACTGGTGCTTCAATGAGTTGAGCTTTTGGGCCTCCTAAAAGCACTTTTTAGTGAACAAACACATCTTAACGCACTTAAGCTTCCTAAAAGTTTTTGGGCTGCCCAACCACACAGCCAAATAGACCTTAAGGTTCAAAAATCTTTAGGTCAAATTTTTTTGAAAGATGTGGACTTGTTTCAAAAAACTCTAGCTACAAAGTGAAAAAATTATAACCTATGCTATCAAAATCAGGACTAGTCAACCTAGTCCCCAGGCGGCATTTTGCCAACCGACTAATTCAGATTCTTTCATAGTTGGGCGGAATCCCGATTAGACCCGATTAGCGATTGGGACTAGTCCCCATGCGGCATTCTGAAAGCAAATTTTTTTTTACAATGAGTCTCTACAAGCAATTTTGTTTGGATTTTTTTGCATTGCCTCGAAGTCTTGAGTCACAATTATGGCTCTTCCCTATAATCATCTGTTGAGAACTTGAGAATCTGAGATAAAAACATAGACAAATAATTATTGTTTATTTGTTGATATCCATATAACCCTATAATCAAAGTTGGGATTGTTCACAGATTAAACATCAGTAAACAAATATTGTGATGAATTCTTAGTTTTGAGTCTTCTGACATGAGCATGAAGCTAATACAACTGTGTTTTGTGACTTATGTATTTATACCCATGCTGTGAAGTGTGAAGGCATGCATTGTTATTGACCAACTAATATCATATACTTATTGACATATATGCTAGTTCATATAGCATATATGTTTAGGGAGGGGGGAGGGGTTAGAAAAAGTTTTGACCAACTAGTCCTAGTCAGTCCTTGGCCAACTAGGGGCCGACTACCGACTTTGATTGTATAGATTATAACTTATTTCCAATGTTCTACAATTTAATCAGTTGTGGGTAGCAAAAATATGCGCCTATGCTAGTCGGGCACGTGGCCCATCAAGAGACCAGTGCGCAACAGTGACCCAACATGTTCATCCTCGTGAACAGATCTGATTCCCGCCCCTCCTAGAGGCCAGATCATGTGAGTGGTAGTTGACTTGGAGGTCAACGTATCTCTGAAGAGGAACCGGGCCCTACCTTCAATCCAGAGTTGTTGACTCCCTATCCAACCTAGGTCAAACAGATGCGGGACTAGTGGTGTTCGACTAATAAGATGTTCGGATTCCCGAAGAAGAATCGGACTCCCACACCAACAGAGTCAGGTAAGCCACGAAAGGCGACCCAGCTACCACTCCAAGCAAGGTGCAACAGTTCCAACGTACAATCTGGATCAGTTATGCCTCCAACTTCCAGAAAAGGAAGGTAATTCTATCTATTGAAGGGAACCCTGGGTCTAGGGATGAATCCACAATTTTCTTGTTGGGCGGGCAAAGTTCAAGGTCAGAAATTATGAAGCGATTGCAGACTGATAGAGTTGACAATTTTACTACTCTTGCTTACTCATTCTCAATTGTAAAATGGAAGAAAATATCTTGATTTCAAAATTGGATGCTAAAAGTACAATTGATCAATTAACAGTTTTTCACTAAAAAAACGTGGGGGTGGACCAATGATGGGTCCTTCGGTGGGGTTGATGAATCATATGGCCTTCAGTGTTCCTGCACGGGAAGGTGATCTATGATGGTGTATTCATTCTACTTAATGTCAGAATTAGATGGTGTTTGCTCTCTTAATTAGTTAAATTGTCTCATTTCCTTGTGCCATTTAATATGGGTATTGTTATTTGATCAAGAATTCTTTCATTGATCTATGATGGTCCCCTTTTCAATAGAATAGTGAACTTTAATTCTTACTTTCTATTTTTCATGTAGATGTATGTCAAATTTCTCTATAGAGAAGTCAAAATATTGCTAGAGCATGTAGAGACAAGAAGTATGTATCATGGACATGACCAATGGTTGCAATTGCCGTGCACATGCTACGAGAGCCAAGATACTAAATTTTTTTCACCAAGTAAGAGAGAAGGGGTGTGACCTTGACCAACGGCAACCGCTAAGATTGTCATGCAAGCAGACCACATGTTGTACCGTATACACGATCAACACAAAATTTTCAATTTAATAAGGACAACACTGTAGCTAAAAAGACTTGTGTTGCCTTAACAAACAACTTTGCTTGCCATGTGGTCAATCGACGATGGAGGCTCGCGCTCTCTTCAATGGAAATCACCACACAGATGTGACGATGAGATGATGTTTTTCCATTGGAGAGAGGTATAAAGATGATCGATGAAAGTTCAGCAAGCCATCGAAGCTTCATGCAACGCAAGATGGAGATCAAATCTCCAAAACCCTAGAAACGACCTTGCGAATATTTTCCTCTTGTTGGTTGTCATAGGGGCTGAATAGAGACTATTTATATGGGTAAAAATAGTTTAGAAGGTTGAAAACCCTAAACCCAAAAGTCCCCCCACGGATTCACTGTGAAATGGAAAGCGAAACTCGTCCTGGGTACAGTCCATTAGCATGGTCCATGACCCTTCACAGCCAAGCATTGGAATTTACAGTACATGCGCATGGTTAGGTAAAACACTTCTAGGCTACTGGTTGAACAGGACATGTGCATGGTATGAAATGCCATGTGCGTGGTCAGTGCAAAAATCAGCGCACTGACCAGTGATGCCCCGAATCAACCCCGGAAATGTCCAAAAAGCACCTGATCAAATCCAAATGAATCCATGAAAACATGGATTTGACTTTAAGCATGATACAAATGCGCTATGATTCGGTCGTGAAACAAATCGGATTAAAAGTGATGCAAGAAACTCGATAAAGCATTTTCTGGCTCGATTTACCTCTAACGCCAATAAGAAGTCCATTCACATCCCATAAGATCAGAAATCATACCTTGGATGGGATCACGTAAAGTCTTCAGATGCTTCGTTAGATGCGATCGTGTGGCGAGTCTCACTTTTTTCTTTTTTTTTTTGAAGGGGGGGGGGGGGGGGGGGGAGGAATGTTTGCTTTTTTATACAGGATAATGCTATTCGACCAACTCAATAGCAGTGATGGCATTCTGTGTGAGTGCTGCCCAATAGCCAACAACCACTATGAATGTTGGTAATGGGGTTGGCTATTGAGTTGGTTGAATAGAATTACTTTTTATACATACCCCACAAATATGTAAACAGACCCTGTTTCCCATCAAACTTAAATACACCCCATTTTCATGGATTATACCCCACTTCTATTCTGAAAATACCCTTACCCTGTCCACTCCACCCCCTTGAATACACCCCAGTGAAAACCACCATTCCTCTTGACCATTCCCTTAAATATACCCCACTTAAACCCGCTCATCCCTCTTGAACATATCCTGATTAATGTTTGTATCATGTAGCTTCTTTCCCAATTTTCATGTGTATCTTGTAGCTTCAACCCATAATCAAATTCTTCTCATCCTACTTATATACCAAAATCCCGATCGACAAAAATAGATATAAAAAAAAATAGAAAATCTTTGCTTTTCCCAAGATTATTACAACACTGTAATAACACTAAATTTATTTGGGCATTCTCAAAACATCAATGATGGCTAACATTATATGCGCACTCATTTCCTTACAAGATATGAGTATCTCACATAAGGGCTCATCTAGAATGATTTACAAATTGCGGAATTGAGAAGATATTATTGCTCCAAGGATGATATATATGACCTTAAACGTTGCAAGAAACCCTCAAGCTCGCTCATCACAAAACCTCATCCATGTTTGCACAAAGTTTGCATAGCTGTTAATACTTAGTAGCATAATTTTGGCGGACGGTGACAATTAGTTGATCAAATTGTCCCCTTTTACATATTATATCCTGCCCACTGCATATTCAACAGCCTCCTGGTCAAAAGTTCATTCACGGTTCGTAACTGACAATCATAGCCTAGGAAGTGTTAAAGTACTAATTTTGATGCCAAAAAACCACAAAAAAAAAAGACACAGTTCACGTTGGACGCTAACCTTATCAATTGGATTTGAATGGGGTTGTTTTACGGAAAGGAAGTCAATGAGTGATCCTTGCAACACTAAAGGACTCTAAAATGCCTAAAGAGACCAAACAATTTCCCTAATTTGGTAGCACTTGAAAACTTTGAAAAATAAAACTAGTCTATTTACAAATCGCGACATAGATCCCCAGAAGATGTACATGAAAGTACACAGCTAATGAAAGGAGGCTACAATTACAACTAAAACTACATAAACTAATTCATATTCGGGAACACACGGATTCAAATTTTGCGAGCGAATCGCCGACAAAACATCACCCAACCCTATAAAGAATGGCTAAAAATCATCACACGAGCACATGCCGATTCCACTAACATTCGTAATGGCGGCACAGGATCATATTCTTCGTAACCAACCCACCATATCCATCAAGAAGCACACACACACACACACAAGCACAGATACATGAACAAATCACAAAGACCAAGTTGGATCCCCGAATACTTCAGACCAACCGTCAGACATGGAAACCAGAGGCCACGACGAACATAACAACACAAAGCACCCCGACAAGCTCAAATGGATCACCTCCCACAATCCACATTCCAAGCAAAGAACACTTCTTGGCGCAATTCCGGTATTGATCCGCGAAATTCCACTCTTCACTCACTCAACTACAGTACAAAACCACAAGGCATTCGATCGTCGAGCGGTGGAGGAGCATGAAACCCACGTGAGAGAAGCATCAGTGGGCAAATGGGTGTGGATCGTTATGCGGAGATTGGCACCGATTGCGATGTTCTCGGCCGGGAATCAACGAGAGCAAGCAGACTCATCAATGCAAACAGCAAGAAAACAAATAAAAGCAAGAAGAAAAAAAAAGGGAAACCCAAGATAGTATATGCATATAAATGAACATGTACCGCATAAATATCGTAGACGAGAGAGAGAGACGGGGGGGAGAGGGTTGAGATGGTACTTACCTCTGCTCTAGAGAGAGAGAGGAGATTCCTGGGATGTGGGGATTTCGTGGGAGAGCCGAGGGGGGTCACAGAAGAGAGAGAGAGAGAGAGAAATTAACCAAAAAAAAAAGTTGGAAGAAAGGATGGAGAGGAGAGAGAGAAGTCGTAGAGAGAGAGAGAGAGAGAGAGTACAGCAGAAGAGAAATAATTTATTATGACATTAATACGAGTTTTGTTGCGATAGACAGAGAGATGTGGGTTTAAAAAGGGGGGACGAGGGGGATTTACGCATGTTGAGGTGGGGGAGAGGGGGGGGACGACGGCCCATGGGAAATTTTCATCACATCCTGCGTACCATACAACCGCGGGGCCCACTGCGACTCATGAGATATGAGGTAGCGGGCCCCAGCACTTGGGGGTAGTGGCCCCCGCTGCACTCAGAGCGTGCTGATGGGCTCTGGGGGCAGTGGGCCCCGCGGTTGTATGGTACGCAGGATGTGCTGAAAATTTCCCCGTGACGGCTGAGGATCAGAGGTGTGCTGACAGCTACGATTATGTTGGCGCCGTTCAGGAAACAGCAAAGCCTCCACACGACTTCGAAGCACTCTCATCACTTGAGGTTAATGGCCACACGGAGGTAGGATACCCATGTTCTGTCATAACTTATTTGCTTCGAATATTTAGAAATAGAGAAAATTAGAGGCAATGGGTCGGGTCCGGGTCGGGACTCGGTCCATACCCATTCGATGAGGGAGGGTCCGTACCCGACGCATATCCATTCGGATTTAGGATGGTCCATATCCGATCCGTATCCATCGGGTTCGGATTTGGATTCAGGTTTCAGGTACGTACCGGGTAGGGGGGTGTAACTTGGGTCGGGTCAATACGGGAACCGAACCGATCCGACCTTAACGAATTGGTCTGGATTTTTAATGATTTTGGATCGGGTTCGGGTTCCAATTTTGTAAACCTGATCAATTCAGTTCGGTTCTGTGTTAGGGGTTCAATGGAACCGAACAAACCCAAGAAACAAATATGTATCAACATATAATTTGCAAACCTGATCAATTGAGGTCATTGTGGGCCATGACGATAAGCCCATGATCGTAGTCCATAGTCCTTACCAAGATGATGAAAATCGTTGAAACCAACCTCGGCGGTCACAACATTAAGAACGCGATGGTCACCGCTCCTTCCTATTTCAACAAAATTCATCGCCAGGCCACCAAAGATGCATGTGTGATCGCTGATCTTAAAGTTATGTGAATCATGGCCAAACCCACCGTGGCCACCATAACCTATGGGCTTGATAAGAAGATTGGCAATGGCGACGGCGAGAATTATGTCTTTACCTTTGATCTCAGTGGTAGCACCTTTGATGTCTCAATAGTCATTATCAAATAGGGCAAATTCGAAGTGAAAAACGACTGCTGATAACCACCTTGGTGGTGAGGACTTTGATGATCGGATGGTGATCTACTTTGTTTATGGCTCCATTGTGTGTGCTTAGGTCAGAAGTTTTGTATAAATGTATCGCTGTGTTATTAAGTATTTTGCTTTAAGTTTTTTTCTCTATAGGAGTTGGAATAGAATAACACGGTTGAAGTGTAATGATCATATGTTTGTAATGCATTGTATGTCGCATAATAAGTCCCATCCTTCTATCCTTTCTCGGGAGTCGATGACTATTCATAGCTATTACCTTGACATCAAAAAAGAGTTCAACCCATTCTATGCGAGAAATCATGGCAAGGGAGGTTGTGGAGAAAGGCTCGGGGAAGGTTTCAAATTAGTGTACAGCTCTAGCTCCAGGTGAATGACTATATGGATTGCCTGACACTAAAGGAAACTACACCACCCAATACTATGGGCCACAGTAGTTCCCGCAAAAAATAACTCGACGTCAGAATAAAATAAAAAAACTCTGACGAGACGAGACACAGCTGGACTCCTAAAACTACAAACGGCGAGTCGAATGGAAGGGTAAACAAAGGCCTTCAAGGGAAGTTAAGCAGATAGCCCAAAAGGCATTAAAGATATATGTTTCCGTGTCTCTGAGCTGTCACTAGTGACATTATAGATTAAGCTTATATCATCAATGATATTGTAGGTTATGTCATAGTGGCATAAATGTATCACCAGTAACATAATGAGCTATGTCAATAGTGACATGGTTTCTATTATGTTACTGATAACATGGCTTTATATTATGTCACAGTGTGCGCTGAAAAAAAGATTCGGGTCGTCTTTATTGCACAACACGATATTACAAATCGGTTCCCGATGCTCAAGGCTGGTGAGCCTGGTGTGGCAAAGAGTTTTGATCAAGAGATTGTGGGATAGATCCTCTGGAGGTCCCTTTGATCATTGTCTCCATGTTACTTCGTGCGAGAGCTCTGAATGGGTTACCTAGGACAGAGGTCTTTATAGGTTGAGGGTTTTTTGAGAGGCTAAGGAGTCTTCGTCGTTGAGTTTGTCCCTTCCGTCTTTGAGCTTTCATCGGCTAGGGGCTTTTGGCATCATTCCTCAATCTTCGCGTCTCGCTTGGTTCTTGCTAGACTTCGGTGTCTATGATCGTCGGTTCGCAGCGTCAATCTCGCTTTTGGCATTGACTTTAGCTTTGGCTTTTGCTTAGGCTTTACTTTGGCTTAGCTCTAGTTTGGCACTTGCACTTGAACGTAAACGGGAAGACTTCGATGCTTTAGTCCTTCGAGCAGTATATGTTGTTTTGGAGAGAACGTGTGTTACTTTGCTCGTGATCGTCATAGTTCGTTGGTTTTAGCATGTGCGTTGCTTTTACTTTGCTTTGGCTTTTGCTTCGACTTTTGCTTCGGCTTTGGCATGATCTTTACTTCGAGCGATAATGGTGGTTCTTCCGAGTCCTTTGAGTTTTTTTTGTCTCCTCTGTTAGGTCTCCTTATGTTGTCATTAGTTTTTAGCGACTTAAACAAACCTATTTTACTGGTTTAGTGAGTAGCTACAAGCTAAAGTTAGGAGAGTAGAATTAGGTTTAGCTCTGTTGCGATAAAGATGTATCGTTGTAGTCAAAACCACTACTACCATCATTTTCCACATGCTTAAGCATGAAAGGTACATATCTAACTCTTTAGGATAAGACTTTTTGCTTTGGTGTTTAGGGTTTGGGTGCATGACTAGCTAACACACACATCATATGTTTCCGTTTGATCTTTTTTATTGTTTTAGTACTTACATAAATGTTCATTTTCGGATTAATATTAAAGATGTATGGAGATCTTTCTTAGACAAAAAACGACCACATGGGCATGTTAGACTTCAACGTTTCATCTCGTTCGGAACAAGGGTCGATGCCCTACACTTAGTGTGTGTTTAGTAGGCTAGTTGTGCACACAACTGAAAAAGTCGTGTGCACGAGTTTGACTTAGTCGTTTTGGTGAATATTAAGTGTGTATGCCTGACTTAAGTCATGCACACGACTTTCACAAGTCGTGCGCACGATCTTAGTCGGCCACATACCATTTGATGTCCACCTTAGCCCCATATGGGACGATCATACAACACGCCGACACGTGGTCGGTCGTGCGCATGACTTGACTTAGAACATTCTTGAATAATTAAGTCGGTCGACTCCACAAATTCACTTGTGCCACATGTTGGTCTTGCGCACGAGTGTAGGGTCGTGCACACGACTTGGTTGAGACAAACCCTTAAAGATAATGATCTATCTCTTGGTCTTAGCCATCCACCTAAAAGTTCCCTTGGGCTATAGATAGCTCACCCCTATACCCTTCAGCTGCTAATGAGTTTTTGGCTTAAGGAAGAAATTAAAATAGGGTTTTTAAGGTTTTAATGAGTTTATCTTTTAACTCCATCTCCTCTATTCTTCCCCTTCTCATCCTCTCTTTAACTTTCTATCCAATATCATATCTATGGAGGTTAGACTCATTGCTTGCATGTTCACTTGAGAGTCTTCTAACTTCTTGTGATTATACAAGTAAGAGAGGACAAAGCTAGTGAATGATCTAAGATATCATCCAATACCTAGATTTTGATATTTTCTTTGAGGTGTATTTTGTGGCTTAAGTTCTTTGAAGTTACTAAGCCTAGAAGCATGTATCTAAGATCTCGAAAGAGATCAATATCACCTTCTACCTTAGTCACTTCTTATATCCAAGTGTTCTTTTGATTTTTCACTTTATTTTTTCCCTCTAACTTCACAAGCACACACCGAGTGTGTTCCCACTATCGTATGGAAGGCTTTTGCGAGAGTTCTCTGTGATGTCATTTGTGGGGGGAGATTATGGCCGTTGTATGGTCCCCCTCTAACAGTCGATTGAAGGGTAAAACTTCGATATGTGATGCACTGTGGAGTGTTGAGCTGTCGCGTGCTAAGCTATCATGCCAATACTGTTGAGATAAAGAGAGCACACTATATGATGACGGAGTTCGGCCGAAACCTATGTTTCCATACAGTAAGACATAACCTTTGAATCCACTAACTCTGAGAAAAAGTAGAGCTACTCTCGACAGACTGAGGTGTGCTTAAACGAGTAGACAGAGGGTGGAGTAGTCTTGACTAGAGTCTGATCACCAGAAGGCTCAGAGAGCTCTGGAAAAACAGAAAGTGGGATGTGGAACAATAAATTCTGATCTAGAATATTTACAGGATGTATTATTTATAGAGTTTTGGAAATATATGGGATTTGGTAAAATACCCAGGAGAATTTACCATACCCCAGATAATTTTTGTGGGCCCCAAGTAGGGCTGGCGGGTTCCACCGTCACCCTCTTGGGCCACAGACTGGGCTGGCGGGTCCCACCATCAGACGTTAGCCAGATTTTACATTCACAGTTATCCCCTCCTAGCTAGGTAGGTGCTAAGCTAGCTGATTGGGACTACATGGCGCAAAATTGGTTTGTTATTGTTGAGGTGGCTTGACGAATGTTTGGGAAGAATCTGCCGACCCTTTGCCAAGGGCCAACCATAGTTCTGTCTGTCGACCCGCTGTCCATGGCCGACCATAGTGTTTGATGACCCCCTGCCAAGGGCCGACCAAAGGTTCATCTGTTGACCCGCTGTCCCAACGCAGATGAGAATTGGCCTAGGGAGGCTGATTGAGTGTATCGGCCTTGGACTGTAACAATTCTCAAGCAAGGGGGATAACAAGCTGGGGATGTAGAGTGGTGACCAAGGATTCAGCGACCGGGCTATTTTAGAGTCAAGTGGAGGTCTAGGTAGGTTCACCGGAAGGAGGAAGTTGTTTCTGGAATTCAAGGGTAGAAAGAATCCACCATGGTAGCTTCCAACTATGTCTGCCGACCCCCTACGAAGGGTCGGTCAGGGGAGTGTTTGCCGACCCGCTGTCCGAGACCGATCATCGTGCCTGCCAACCCTCTGCTAAGGACCAGCCAAAAGAGGAGTAGTTTCAAGTTGTTGCTTCTTGAGTTGATGTTAAGGTAAAGACGACCACTCTCAAACTTTGGTGCAACAGCTATAAATTTTGATCCCAAACTTCAATATAGTTGAAATTTGGATTGCAAGTAGAGGACTTCGAGATGCGACTTTTACATCCTGTTTGAGATCGTTTGGATTTCTATAGCTCATGCAGCAATAGAAACATCATTGATTTTTTATACAAAATCTGGACAGCAGGAGATTGCAAGAAGCGCCTTTTAGTTCACCCGATCTTGCACGATGCATGACACCTCATCGATGGATCTCTAAGTGCTTTCATGCGATGAGCCTTCTCTGTCTACAAAACACCACGCGAGGAAGACAATGTTGGAATTAGATCCTATTATCAGAGTCACAGTGAAAGAAAAAGATAGATCCGACGATCTTATGGTGAATGTTTCATTACAATTAATTCTACAAAATAATTTATATATAAATCTATGATCTTAGCATATGTGCGGACACTCTAGAAGCATACTACGATCTACGGACGACATGCATGCATCTAATTAGGTGTTTAGAACCATCATACCTTGTGGATCTATGATTCAAAGAGAACGGAACAATGATGAATCGCACGTGAATCGCAAGGGAAACTGTCGGATGGCACCTTATCCTTTGCGAATGGAGGGATCCTCAAAGTCCTATCTCTGAGTGCAAGGACTACGAGCCGATGGAGGAATTCGTTGCGAAGATGACGGTGAGCCGCGAGATCTCCTCCTTCTCTTTCTCTCTTCTTCCTTCTTTTTCCTTCCTCCTTCTTCTTCCTCTTTCTTCCTTGGCCGAAACCATAAAAGAAGGAGAGAGGAGAGGGGTTTGGGTTTTTGGAGAAGGGAGAGCCTAGGGCCAGCCCCTCTCCCTCTAATCCCTTTATAGGGACGGCCCCAACACCCATATGCAAGCCAGGGACGGCCCCCTAGAGATAGGGATGAGGGGGGGTTTAGGGATTCTACATGTCTATCGTGAAGCCTGGACAAAAACGCCCCTCACAAAAAATAAAACACTGTAAGAGAGATTGAGTGAGGTGCGCTATTCGGAATCGAGTTCCGTCAGCGCGTATGAGCTCCTAGAATTATTCTGCTCATTTTAAGATCCATATTCAATATGTTCTGAGCCATATTTTAGTATTTACCAAAATACCCCTATGGCCCTAACACATGTGAATTAAGTTCTTTGGCTCCGGACTTGCGCTCCATCGTGCTACTTCGTATCCAACGTATCCAACCAGATCGGGAAATAATTCCTATACGCAACGACATGGTGGAACCTTCAGGGTTCAAGATCTCTAACTCCAACCGGATCCCTGATTAACTGTTCTGGTGGCACATCAAAAGTTCCGTTAATCAGTCCTAATCCGATTAACCCGCGTAACCACCCAGAGTGCGACACGAGTTGAACTCTAGTGATCCTAAACTTATGTTACTCCCTCGTAATTCTGTTCTCTACTATACTCTTATAATCCTTAGTCCCTCCTATTACTGGTGCCATGATTCGACTCGGAAGATGGGGAGCACCGTCAGATCCCGATCGATCATCTGACTAGGATTTGGTGACTTGTCATCTATAACATCACACACCTTCCGGTGCTATGCCTAGCATCCGGAATGTTGTCAGTTATACTGACAACCACCAGGCCTGGGTTAATAGTATGGACAGATTGACTCATCAAAATGCATCCATCCAACACTGGATGTTGGATAACCTGTAGGGATTGCATGCCACTCAAGTGCCAGCCGGGTAACCCAACGTATCGTGATATTGGACTATGGAAGGTTCGCACACATTGGCATATCAAAGCACCACTCAACTAGTTGGCTCAGTGTATATGGTCTCTCAGGATTAAGGACATATTATCTATAGTAGTAAGACGGTTTATGCACCAGTGTCTGAATTACTGAACTGTGCACCATCTTGGTTCCTGTTTAGCACAATTATAGTGCTTGGTCAGGTGAATGCGAATCCCACGTTTCCGTGGTGGAGACTTCACCACATCCTCTACCTACCAACAACTTATTCTCGGTGAAGCGATCGACATCACCAAAGTGTGAACTAGTTCTAGGTCTATACAGAACTGGTCCACTGGGTCTCCCAAGCATGGATTCACGTGCGTCTTAGTGGCCTACTGTGTTCCTTAGGGTCCTTTAATATATATGAATTAACATACACCAAAGTAGTATTCGAATTAGAGCAATAACCAACGTCATCTTTATTAATGTCAATACAGAAAATCCACGCTCAGGATACACGAGCTACAACAATCTTCCACTTGGCCTAGCGGGGAATTACAGTCTTAACTCCCATGGCATCCACGTACTTCTCAAAAGCCTTGGTCGGTAACATTTTTGTGAAAGGGTCCGCCATGTTATTTACAGACGCCACCTGAGTCACTGCAATCTTCCCGTGCTTTTGTAAGTCCTGGATAATATAGTATTTTCGCTCAATATGCTTACTCTTCTAGTAATATCTTGGCTCCTTAGATTATGCTACTGCTCCACTATTGTCATAGTAAAGGACAATAGGATCTTGAGCTCCCGGTACATATCCTAAGTCCGTAAGGAACTTCTTGAGCCACACCGCCTCCTTAGTTGCTTCGCACGCCGCAACGTACTCAGCCTCTGTCGTCGAATCTGCGATGCATCCCTGCTTCACACTCCTCCAACTGACAGCTCCTCCTCCTAATAAAAACACAAACCTTGACGTCGATCTCATGGATTCCGGATCTACTGCAAAGTCAGAATCCGTATATCCAATCGACATCGGTTCCTGTGAAGAGTAAACTAACTCATAATCTCTCATCCTACGGAGATACTTGAGTATACTTTTCACAACAGTCCAGTGCCCTAGACCCGGATTTGACTGATACATGCCCATCATACCTACTGCATAGCATATATCTGGTCTTGTGCACTGCATAGCATATATCAGACTCCTTACAACCGAAGCATAATGTATCTTCTGCATCTCTGCCCTTTCCTTAGGAGTCTTAGGATTTTGATCATTGGATAATTTCATTCCATGTCTGAATAGAAATAGTCCCTTCTTAGAGTTATGCATACTAAATCTGACCAAGATAGTATCTATATAGGCTGACTGTGACAGCGAGAGAATCTTGTTCTGGTGATCTCTAGTTATCTTGATCCCCAGAACATAACTCACTTTACCCAGGTCTTTCATGTCAAATTGAGAGGACAACCACACCTTCACTATAGACAACGTTCCAACATCGTTTCCAATGAGCAGGATGTCGTCTACGTAAGGCACTAGAAAAACTACTGCAGTCTTATCGCTCCTGTTATAAACACATGGTTGATCTACGTTCTGTTCAAATCCATAAGACTGGATAACCTGATCAAAACGCTTTTCGTTGGATATAACCCTTAACGACTAGTCTAGCTTTGTAAGTCTCAACGGTACCATCTGGACTTCTTTTTCTTTTGTACACCCACTTACACCCAACATGTTTAATATTGTGAGACAGTATTACAAGTGTCCAGACCGAGCTTGGGACATCGATGTCAGTTCTGCCTCCATGGCTTTTTGCCATGCTGCATGGTCAGAGGATACTATCGCTTCATCATAGTTCAGATGATCATCCTCCTGAAACTCTAGATCTATCAAAAAGGCTTCTCCAATGTATCTATCAGGACCTCTTGTAGTCCTCCTACTGCGACGAGTCTACGGTGGTTCCATAGGAGTCGATTCTACAGTATCGTTTATCTTAGTGGTATCGACTCCCACTATGTTTTTTGTCTGCATACTCTCATCAGTACCAAGCAATTCTTTAAGAACTACTTTACTGGTGGGCTTATGATCTATTAAATAATCCTGCTCCAGGAATACGGTGTTCGTCGAGATGACAACATTTCTATCCTCGGGATCATAAAATAAACCACCATTTGTTCCTTTTGGATACCCAATAAATAGACATACCTTAGTTTTTGACTCCATCTTATCTCGCTTGTCCTTCCGCATATGTGCTAGACAGCCCCAGATCCTAAAGTGCTGCAGGCTTGGCTTTCGCTTCAACCACAGCTCCCAAGGAGTCAGAGGTACTGACTTTGATGGAATAAAGTTCAAGGTATATGCTCCCGTCTCTAGGGCATATCCTCAAAAACTAGGGGGTAATGTTGCATAACTGTAGACACACGAATTTTGTCTAAACCCGGACCCGACATACGTGTGCCAACGCGGATGCAAACCCGACGTGCGCTCCGACCCGGACTCTACTTGCACGCACCAGTGCGGACCCGGACCCGATTCGCGCCCAACAAGGGAGGAGCGGACCCCATATTCAAGGGGGGCCAGCCCCTACTAGGGACCCGAACCCCATGGGGCCGGCCCCTACTAGGGACCCGAACCCCATAGGGGCCGGCCCTTACTAGGACCCGAACCCCATGGGGCAGGCCGGCCTTGCAAGGAAAAAGAAAAGAAAGGAAAGAAAAGAAAAAAGGAAAGAAAAGAAAAGGAAAGAGATAAAAGAAAAGGAAAGAACTACCACCATGCGCGGGGGGAGGTTGCGTATGACGTCTGCTCACGCGCGGATCTGCGCCGATCCCTCGATCCGACGGACAAGAAGAAGAGCCGGGTCGCCATCGATTTCGTGTGCAAAATCCAGTCATAATTGCCCCGCTAGGAAAGGAAAGCAAATAAATGTTATTCCCCTCATCAATGGATGAATAAATCCCGGGTAATTATGAGGGAGATATTAAAGGGATTTAAAATTAAAACTTCCCATATCTCTCTCCCCTCCCATTTACCTATAAATAGAGGGGGTAGGGGAAGGCTCAAGAGGTCGAAGATTGAAGACAAAGCAAGGAAGCTTTGCAGAAAAGGAGACACTTCTTTATCGACCCAAGGCTTCACGAGGCACGGGCAAGCCTATCCCTCCGGGATCGGCTTAGTCCATTGAAAGCCCTCGTCAACTTGAAGACCCTTGCACAAGAAGATCAAGACTTTGACTCCATGCACGAAGAAGAAAGCTCGGAGAAGAAGACCCTTCGACTCCGAAGACGCCAGAAGCAAAGGCCGGAGAAGAAGCTCGGAGCGGCACTACCACGTCGGCTCCAACAAACCCTCAACTCCGATCAAGCTCCAAAGCCCGAAAAAGAGGAACGAAGCGTCATCAACCTGTCGCCTTCGACAAACGTCTACTCCATCCACGAAGAAGAAAGCCTGGAGAAGACTACTTGAAGCGTCGCTACCCCCGCCGTCTTCATCAACAAAAGCCGACGCTACAACCATCGCACGGAGACCGTCGCTACCCCCCGCCGTCTTCATCAACAAAAGCTGACGCCACAACCGTCGCACGGAGATCGGTACTACCCTCACTATCTTCGAAAACATTCTTCGACTCCGATCACGCCAAAGAAGCCCGGAGAAGAAGAGAAGTCCAGCCGACACCCAAACCGTCGAAGCACCGAAGAAGTAGACCACGTCGTTCGAGAAAAAGATCGAATTGACGCTGAAGCCAAAGCTCACGCAAGAAGCCAAAGCAAAAACCCCGGTAAAGTCCGCGCCAAAGCAACGCAAGTGCCAAAGCCAAGCGACTACGCTGGCCACGAGCAAAAGCACCGCACGTTCTAGCCGATACGACGCGAAGTCTGGAAGAACGAAAGCATTGCAAGTCTCTCCCGTCTACGTCCAATCGCAAGTGCCAAAGCAAAGCAAAAGCCAGAGCCACGCCAAAGCCGAAAGCCCAAGCCGAAAGCCAAAGCCAAATCCGACACCAAAAGCACGATCAACGCCACGAACCGACGATCAAGGACATCGAGGTCAAGCAAGGAGCGAGGAAGACACGAAGACCGAGAAACGAAGCTGAAGACCCCCTAGCCGAGGAAGCGCGAAGCACGGAAGGGACCGAAGAAGCAGCGGATATTCCTTAGCCTCTCCAAAACCCTCACCTTGTAAAGACCTCTGTCCTGGGCAACTCCTTCAGAGCTCTCGCACGAACACCACGTGGAGACGCGGATCAAAGGGACCCTCCAGAGGATCTCTCCCACAATCTCCTGATCAACACACGATGTAACCCGGACTCGCCACACCCGAGCCACCCGGGTCCCGGCACACTCTTGTAATCTCGTTTTGTGCAATAAAGACGACCCGTACCTTTTCTGCACATACAGATTTCTGGCACGCCCGGTGGGCCGTCCTCTCCTTTCATCTGTACGGCTGAAGAAGTCACTCCAAGTTTGCAATGGCCGGGACAAGCAACGATGCGTTTGCTCCAAGCCATTCACCGATCATCGAGTCTCCTCTACTCCGACACGGTGATCCAGTAAACCCAGAGGGTGATGCTCCCCCGATGGTACGCGTTTACACTCGGCGTACTCGAACCCTTGCGGATGTCTTTATGCCAGAAACTACTGCCGAAGATGCTCGCCAAAGCGCCGACGAGGCCTTGGTGCATGAAGAAACAAGCTTCGATCCTGGAGTCCATATTCAGAAGTTTAGGGAGGACCAGCCCCAACCCCGAGCCCGTTCGGATTCTCCAGCGGACGTCGTACCTCCTCTACAGGGGGCAAACATTAATCATCAACCAGAAGTAAGTCGGCGTAACTACATCTCCGATGATGACGGTGAGGATGCTAGCATGCGATATCGAGACGTCCTCCATCATCATCCTCCGTCCGCCCTTCAGCTCCAAGTCATACAGATGAACGAGCACATGGCGCAGATTACTCGGCTGATGGAGGAGAAGGATCGTCACATCAATACTCTGCTCCAAAAGCTAAGCGCAAAGGACGCTGCAGCAGTCGGTCAACCCGTTGCTTCTCCAGTAGCCATTCCGGCTCCGTCTTTAACTCCCGCTCCTGCAGAGGTTGTTCCGATGATTCAAGCAGTTACTCCAGCACTCTCCTCGGCTCCCGTCCCAGTGGAAGTCGTCTCCCCAGCGCCAGCCTCAGTGGCCACACAACCTTCGGCGACGACAACGATGAATGCTCAGCAAGTCCAAGCATTGGTAACCGACATGATGCGCTCCCACGGTAGTGGCCTTCCTCCGATCACGGCAGCATACTCAAAGCCCTACACCGCGAGGATCCAGCAGCTACGCTTCCCAATCGGATTCCAGCCACCAAAGTTTCAGCACTTCGACGGGAAGGGAAATCCAAGACAGCATGTTGCTCACTTCATCGAAACTTGCAACAACGCCGGCACATATGGCGACGAGATGGTGAAACAGTTCGTTCGCACCCTCAAAGGTAATGCTTTTGACTGGTACGTTGACCTTCCTCTAGGGACCATCGACAGCTGGGATCAGATGGAGAGGGAGTTCCTCGATCGCTTCTACAGCACCAGACGTACCGTCAGCATGACCGAACTCACCACCGTCAAGCAAAGGAAAGACGAGCCGGTGATCGACTACATCGACAGATGGAGGAACCTCGCGCTGAATTCACGAGACCGCTTGTCTGAAGACTCGGCCATCGAGATGTGCACCCAAGACATGCACTGGGGCCTGCTCTACATCCTCAAAGGTATCAAGCCTCGGTCTTTCGAAGAACTCGCGACTCGGGCTCACGACATGGAACTCAGCCTAATAAGCCGCGGGGACTCGAAGAACAAAGACTTCTTGAAGGTGGAGAAGAAAGACAAGCCACCGGCACCGAAACCGAAGCAAGTCAATATTGCGGACGTTGACTCAACCTCCAAGCCGCTCAAGATCGATGGCAAGCCGGATCAGAAGAAGGGAGTCGCCATACCGCCGCCTCTGCCGCCAAGACAAAGGATGACTCTCGAGGAGCTCGAAGCCAAGGAGTACCCCTTCCCAGACTCGAAAGTCTCCTCCATGTTCGACCAACTGCTGCAAAAGAAGATGATAGAGCTCCCTCATTCGAAGAATCCCGAGCAGATGCATCGCGTCGACGACCCTCTCTTCTGCAAATACCACCGGGTGGTAAGTCATCCCATCGAAAGATGCTTCGTCTTCAAGGAAAGAATAATGGCGCTCGCAAAGCAAGGAAATATAGAGATTGACTCCGGAGAGGTCGCTACGGCCAACATGACGTCCATCACCTTCGGTTCCTTCTCGCCAGTACTCGTTGCTGTGCGACGAAGCATGCCCAAATTGCGCATCAACCGTCAAAGGCCAACCGCTAAGTCAATTTCCCAGCCGAGAGTCTCGAAGCGATGACAACGTACTCCTGCACTCACCGAGGAAGAAACGCCGCTGCCCTGGGGGCAATCATCGCTCACGCTAGCACCTCTTCCAAGCAATGCTACATCCCAACGAGCGCTCCAAAGGAGATACGAGCAAGGAGATCCAGAAGTCGGTCTACTGGGCCAGCCTTCGGGGAAATTTGACTATTACGTCCTCTACTTAAAGCCTCCATCTGTTTCGATTAAAGAAATCGAGCCCACCGGCTGGGGATCGGAAGACGAGCCAGTAAAGCCTCCGGAAGAACAAGTGTCTCTTAGGGAACCAGTTGCCGCTGCCAATCATCATCTTAGCGGGAGAGAATCCATCGACGAAGAGGCATGGGTCATGCTACCCCGGCGACGAAAGCCACGACAAGAAAGGCAACAGAAGCAAGACCGTGTGATGAGGAGATTTTCAGAACGCCGAACCTACAAGAAGAAAAACAAGACTCCAGGAAGGAAGGCATTCAAAGTGCCGCCAGCAAGCCAAGACGATCTCCTCCAGCAAAGCCTTCCAGAACCCACAACACTGCAAGAATTCTTCCCGGATCACTTCCTCCTAGTTGATCAACACATCAGGGTGTCTTGTTGCATGGTCGAAGTCCATAAGGTGTTAGAAGGAAAAGACAAAGTCGAGACATCTGAAGAGGGCGACTCCACTGATGAGGGAGACGATTTCGACAAAGGGGATACTGCCTCTCATGACGAAGCAATCCTGCACTTGCCGCTCGTAGAAGCTTTGCATCTTCCAAAGAAGGCTCGCCTGGCAATGGCTGCGGCCTTGGCCGACCCAGATAGCTACAAGAGGAAAAGAAAGGATGATAAGAAGGGCAAAACTGTGGCCTCGTACGATGCAACGATAACCTTTTCAGATGAGGACTTGCAACTCGGAACGCGACTGCACAACCGGCCTGTCTACGTCTCGGGATACATCAAAGAGAAGCCGGTAAACCGAATTTTGCTGAACTGTGGCTCTGCCGTCAATATCATGCCTATCTAGACAACGCGGCAACTCGGCATCACCAATGACCAGCTCTCGCCCAGTCAGTTGGTCATTCAAGGGTTCAACCAGGGTGGACAGTCCATCGTCGGAATCATCCGTTTGAAGCTTTCCATCGGCCCACTAGATACATCGGTCCTTTTCCACATCATCAATTGTCAGACGTCATATCGCCTCCTGTTAGGAAGGCCATGGCTACATGAGAATGGCGTCGTAGTTTCCACCTGGCACCAGTGCCTCAAGTACTACGAAGAAGGCATGGAGAGGTGCATAATTGCTGATGACAAGACGTTCAACGAGGCCGAGGCACATTTGGCCGACGCTAAGTTCTACCAAGCAAAGGACCTAGTCGCGGAAGTCCTTCTGGCTAAAGCCCCTCGAGTCCAGAAGACTGAAGAAGTGAATCAGGGTAAGACTCCTCTTCCTGCAAATCCGGTGCCACCCTCCGACAAGGCAAGACTTGAGGTCCAAGAAGCGCCAAAATCTAGGCAAAAGATGTGCATCAGTTCCAAGTCAAGAGCAATGCAACATACCCCGTTGCCCGTCCAAACGATGCCAGTTCTGCGTCTCGCGCCTCAGTGGCTCCGTAAATTCGAGCGATCGCCTTCTGCTCTGACAAGGAAGCTGGCCCCGCCGTTATCGCAGGCCAATGTCGTCACTCTGCAGGAAATGACATTGTCATTACCCAGTCTGACGCAAGCTCCGAACCCAAGCAAACCCATCAAATCCATCGACCCCAATCAGCTTGGATTCAAGCCGAAAGGAAGTTGGGGGCAAAATGCTGCTAAGTTGCTGCTCAAAGCCGGCTACGACAGATAAAGCGCCATGGGCACACTTCCCCCAGCAACAACTCCACATGGGATGACGAGAACTCAAGCTCGGCTGTTTCAAAACGATGAACAAATTCTCCCGAACCGCCGAGGCATCGACTCCAGTCAAGCTCCGTTGGTCATCAGGACCGCAGCAAGGAAGAGCTTCACCTCGAACTACATCGGGGCGAAGGTGGTGGGCGAAGCAGCTGAAGGATCGATAATCTCCAATGCACGCTCTACCTACCCCAACCATCCCAACGGTAGAAGAAGACGGCGACGGGTTCAATACCAAGCCTTGCTCCGGAAGCAAAGTAGAGGCGGTAAGAACCGGTCGAATCGAAAGCACACATCCGTGTTCGAACGGCTCGGGCCAGTCAAGCAATCAAAGAAGAAGTCGGTGTTCGATCGTTTGGGAATGCCCGTTGAGGACCTCATTTCAACACCCACCCACCCACCCATGGCTGCAGTCAATCATATCTCCATTTCGGACCACGACAACGGTGATACTTCTCCTTCGGACGATGAGTTGCCAGATGCCCCGCTAGTCCTCGAAGAAGGGGGGCAGTCCACCGTTGATGACTTGAAGGAAATTAACTTGGGCACAGAGACAGAGCCTCGGCCTACATTCGTCAGCACACTCTTGACTCCGGAGGAAGAAGCCGCATACATCAAACTGCTTAAAGAGTACAGAGACGTCTTCGCATGGTCCTACAAGGAGATGCCGGGCCTCGATCCCAAAATCGCAGTGCACCAGCTCAGCGTCAAACACGGAGCTAGCGCTATCAAGCAAGGACAAAGACGCTACCGGCCGAAACTGGTACCCCAAATAGAAGGCGAAGTTAATAAGTTGATCGAAGCCGGCTTCATCCGAGAGGTCAAGTACCCACATGGATCTCTAGCGTCGTCCCAGTCAAAAAGAAGAACGGTCAAATCCGAGTGTGCGTGGACTTCAGAGACTTGAACAACGCATGCCCAAAGGACGACTTCCCCTTGCCAATCACGAAGCTAATGGTGGACGCAACGACAGGCCACGAGGTACTAACTTTCATGGACGGATCATCGGGCTACAATCAGATTCGGATGGCACCCAAGGACGAAGAGCTCACAGCATTCCGCACACTGAAAGGAATCTACTGATACAAAGTTATGTCATTTGGCTTGAAGAACGTAGGAGCCACCTACCAGCGAGCTATGCAGAAAATCTTTGATGACATTCTTCATCAAAATGTGGAGTGTTATGTCGACGACCTCATAGTGAAATCCAAGAAGAAGTCGGCACATCTATGAGATCTCGAGCTAATCTTCAAATGGCTTCGAAGGTACCAACTCCGCATGAATCCACTCAAGTGCCCATTCGGAGTTTCCTCAGGCAAGTTCCTCGGCTTCGTCGTACGACATCGAGGTATTGAGATAGATCAATCCAAGATAGATGCTATCGTCAATATGCCCGCGCCGAAGACAGTACGAGACCTCAGAGGCCTCCAAGGGCACTTGGCGTATATCCGGAGATTCATCGCCAACCTAGCTGGAAAGTGCCACCCGTTTAGTCGCCTTATGAAGAAAGGAGCTCCGTTCAAATAGGATAAAGCTTGCCAAGAAGCACTCTAAAACATCAAAGCCTATCTACTGAAGCCACCAGTTCTATCAGCACCAGTTCAAGGAAGGCCGCTAATCCTCTACATTAGTGCCCAGGAGCAATCCTTGGGGGCACTCCTGGCTCAGAACAATGAACTTGGCAAGAAGACAGCTTACTACTACTTGAGTCGCACTCTCGTCAGCACAAAGCTAAATTACTCCCCAATCGAGAAGGTCTGTTTAGCACTCATCTTCGCCACGAAGAAGCTGCGACACTATATGCTGGCTCACACCATCAGACTCGTCTCGAAGGCTGACCCCCTCAAGTACATCATATCAAGACCAGTGCTCTCCAGACGTCTAGCCAAGTGGGCGCTGCTTCTACTTGAATTTGATATCACCTTCGTACCACAGAAAGCGGTTAAAGGGCAAGCCCTTGTGAATTTCCTCGCAGAATATCCTCTCCCGGAGGAATGGGAGTTATTAGAAGATCTCCCAGATGAAGAAGTATTCTCCATCGACATCGCCCCATCCTGGAAAATATTCTTCGACGGCGCAGCAAGGCAAGACATAGCGGGAGCCGGAGTCATCTTCGTCACTCCGGACAACGAAATACTCCCCTTCTCATTCCTACTGTCGGAATCATGTTCCAACAATGTGGCAGAATATCAAGCTCTGCTCATCGGTCTCGAGCTGGCCGACGAAATAAAGCTTCAAGGACTAGAGATTTTTGGTGACTCTCAACTCGTTATCCAGCAAGTCTTGGGGGCATACGAAGTCAACAAAGAAGTCCTGGTGCCGTTGCATGCGCAAGCTGTGGAGCTCCTCGGCAAACTCAAGGCTGCTTCCATTCAGCACGTCTCTAGGAACCCTAACCAACAAGCTGAAGCACTCGCAAATCTGGCGACTACACTTTCGTTTCCAGAAGAACGTCAGCTCGTCGTCCCTATCTGCAGAAGATTCATGATCACCAAAGAAGAAGGTCCGGTCGAAATTCCAGTTCAAACCAACACGGTGCACGTCCTCGAAATTGAAGAGCGAGACTGGAGGCAGCCTTTTGTGGATTATCTTATCCATGGTAAACTCCCCGAAGATCCAAAGCACAAAGTCGACGTCCGCCGACGATCTCTGAAACTCTACCACTTCAACAACGAGTTGTATCGCCGAAGCTACGATGGCAGACTCCTGAGATGCCTCGCAAAGGAAGAGGTAGAAGCAGCACTGGAAGAAGTACACGCTGGAATCTGCGGCTCACACCAGTCTGGCCCGAAGCTCCACTTTCGAGTCAGGAGGATGGGATATTACTGGCCCACCATGATCAAGGACAACTTGGAGTACGCGAAAAGATGTCATGTTTGTCAGCTGCACGGGGACTACATCCGTCAACCTCCGGAACCTCTGCATCCGAAAATCGCATCATGGCCCTTCGACGGATGGGGACTCGATATTGTCGACCCCCTACCCAAGTCATCCAAGCAATATTTTTACATTCTGGCGGCAACGGACTACTTCTCCAAGTGGGCTGAAGCGACACCTCTACGGGAAGTTACAAAGCACTCCGTCATCAGCTTCATCCAGAATGCTATCATCTTCCGATATGGAGTCCCTCGCTACATCGTAACAGACAACGGAAAGCAATTCAAGAATGCTGCCGTCAGCCAGTTCTGCGCATTGTACAATATTAAGCAGAATTGTTCGACGATGTACAACGCTCCGGCCAACGGTCTGGCAGAAGCCTTCAACAAGACTCTTTGCAAGCTGCTGGAGAAAACCGTCTCGAAGACAAAGAAAGATTGGCACGAACGCATGGGCGAAGAGCTATGGGCTTACCGGACGTCCTTTCGCACGCCGACGCAAGCAACACCGTACTCCCTTGTCTATGGTGTAGAAGCCGTTCGTCTGCTCGAGCTCCAGATCCCATCGCTCAGGATAGCAATCCGGGAAGGCCTCACCAGTGACGACAACGCACAGCTTTGCCTAACAGAATTGGAAGCATTGGACGAAAGACGCCTCGAAGCTCAGCAACGTCTGGAATGTTATCAGGCCAGGCTGTCTCGCGCCTTCAACAAGAAAATCCATCCTCGATCATTCCAAATAGGGGAACTGGTACTGGCAGTCAAACGCCCCATCATCCTCTCGCATCGAGGAGGGAAGAAATTTGATGCCAAACGGGATGGCCCGCACTCCGTCAAGGAAGTCTACTCCAACAGCGCCTATCTCCTCACCACGCCAGAAGGGCTGACACTCGGACCTATCAACGGCAAGTACCTTAAAAGGTACTATGCCTAAAGCAAGGCCACACCCCTTGCGCAAAAAAAAAAAAAAAGAACTACGTGCGACTTGATCCCCCTTAGGGGGGTACGTAGGCAGCCTGAGAGTTACTTCAGGTTCAGTCCGACCAAAAGAAAAAGTCAACAATGGTCCATGCAAAAGATGTGGCAAAACGAGGTAATATTATTAGATAATGAAGAAAAGGCGATACATGGCATAGGTTCCAAAAAGAAAGCTACAATGCAAAACAACCAGACAAGAAGCAACTAAAAAAAGGTGTCCAGAGCTTGAAGACAGCACAGTAACTCCTCTCTAGTTGCCTCTACTCGCTGAAGTTCCACGGGACGAGTAGCCAGAAGCTCACGACGGGTCGCCAAGTCTGACTGCTGCTTCAGGTAACTCGCCTTCAAAGCGCTCTCCGCAGCCTCAGCTCGCTCTAGACGAGACTCTGCCTTCCGAAGCGAGGCGCGCACCGATTCTATCTTTCTTTGAGCCTTGGACAGGCTGGAAGCGGCCTCCGCAAGTTGGTGCTCTGACTGACACAAACTCGCCTCAGCGGCCTCCAACTCAGAAGGGGAGCTCCCCTCTAGTAAAGCTCGCCGAGAGCGATAAGCCTCGCTATCGGTCACAAGCAGGTTCATCTGAGCGACGAAAGAAGATCTGTCGACTTTGAACTCCTCCAGGCTTGCACAAAACTCCGCACCGTCCGTCGACCACCAGTCCTGGAGGGCGCCAAAGCCAGTATCTTGGAAAGGCTCCAATATTGACTTGATATACTGCCGGCAGCTCGCAAGAAGGAACTCTGAAACTCTGCTCCTCGGCCTTAAGCTCGGCCGAGGTACCTCGGAGTAGGTGGGCAAGACCTTCCCTCCCGCTGCAGTCGCGACAGGAACCGCCTGCGCCAACGAGGGTGGCAGAACTGGAGAAACTACCGCTACCGCTGCAACAACCGTCTCCTCCAACGGGCATAAGGGTACAGCCACCGGGGAATGCCGCTTGTCGACGCTCGAGACTTCAGCCTCCTCATGGAAAGACAAAGCGTCAATATCGATGCCGTCCAGATCAATATCGCTACTAGAGAAGTTCTCCCCGCAAAGCCCAAGGAGATCCAGATCATCCGGAGGGATATCTAGCCCACATGCCCCAGGCACTTCCTGTGCTGCCCCAGTAGACGAGCGCCCAAGAGATGCCTTTTGAGAGATCGCCCCGCGCTCTACCACTATAACGGAATCTGTCCAAAAGAAAATACATTACTCAGCATGATGGAACTTCCCGGGCATAGAAAGGAAGTGAAATAGAGAGAACTCCATACCTGCGAAGTCGGACGAAGCAGCCCTAGACGGAGGGATCACCTCATCTTTTAGAAGTCTGGGCTCCTCGGTATCCTCCACCGGACAAGGGACCCTCGAAGTCATTCCGCGCGGAATGCACACTTTTTATCTTTTGGGCGGGGCACCCTCAACAGCAGCCTTCGGAGGAAAAGATGGCCCAGGGGCATTAACGAGGTCGGCTCCTAACACCGGAGCTGAAGAAGGGATACGACGAGCACTGGAAAGACGATTACAACTCTTCTGGGCCCTCTGAAGCCCCAATCGAAGGCGACGATCCTCCACTCCCGCAGCAGGATCAAAACGAAAGTTTTTGAATTCACTGCTCACCAGGATGTCAACCGGGAAACTTGCAAGCAAAGGGGAAACTCGTCCTTCAATCCACTTGCAGTACTCCGGAGTAGTGGCATCCCGAAACCCGGACTTGGTCCCAGGGAAGAAGCTGCCGCCAGTCAGTCGGGCGTAGAGAGAAGCCCAGAGACGGTAACCCTCCTACGGACTAATACGCCCCTGCAACTGCTGAGGCATACCAGGAACTTCCTGTCGAAATCCTTGCTGGCGAGCAAAGCGGTGAGGGGAGTACTGCTCCACCTCCACCACATCCCCCTTGCGCCAAACCAAGTAGCCAGGGCGGCAGCTGACCATGTTCTAGTACAGACTGTCCGGGAGCTCCTCGTTGTCGTAGACAGTCGACCTCTCCAAAGGCAGCACCGAATGCTCTGATAGAAATTCAAAGTCGGCGCTTCCCATCCTCCTCAAAAGAGTGCGAGCACACTCCCTCGGACGCTCCCAACTGATAAAGGCATTTAAGATCCCTCCTATCCTGGGCAGGAATGGCAGGTCGGCTGGATGTCCGCGTTTGGCAAAGATCCCCTTTGGAAAATATAGAGCTATCCAGCCATACAAGTAGTGCAGGGGTCCGAACACAGCGGACCGGCCAAGCTCCTCTTTGGCCTTATCCGAGCTGGACAAGTCCCAGTAAGTCCCGCTGAGACCCCGGTACAAGGCGCATAATATGGCCGGGGATAGATTGAAAAGCTCCCCCCTCGCCATCCTGGAAGCTGCAAGGAAGGTCCCCGGATGGATAACCTCGCCAGAACAGGGAAGCACGAACCGACAGAGGAAGATGACCAGCCCGGTGGCTCGATAAACCGCTCGTCACTCCTCGCTGTCACGCCTCAGACCAAGGATCTCCCAGGGATACTGTTTTCCCTCCATTGAGTGCTTCTCTCGAGCCAAAGAGTCAATAGGCCTCACGAAAGAATGAAGCGGAGGCCTCTTCATTTGAGCGACCTTCCACATCGGGTGAGCCGAAGGTGCCGGGGACCTATACTCGCCTCTGAACCAAAAGTCAACCCAAGAAGAAGAACGCACTCGATCTGACTGATCCCGCGCCGCGATGATAGCATATGCCTTGAACAAAAGAAGGCAGGAACTTGGAGCGAAGCTGCTGTCCAACAGATCTTTCAAAGCTGGCACCTCCTCCTGGTAGTAATTCCGTACTTCGGGGCACCCGGAAATAAGCTGTTGGCAGGTAGATGATGTGGTGATGTCTCCACCATGGGATTCCCATTCACCTGACCAAGCATGATGATTGTGTTGAACAGGAACCAAGGCGGTGCACAATTCAGTGATTCAGACACTAGTGCATAAACTGTCTTACTACTATAGATAATCTATCCTTAACCCTGAGGGACTATATTCACCGGGCCAACCAGTTGCGTGGTGCTTTGATGTGTCAATGTGTGCGGACCTTCCATAGTCCAATACCACGGTACGTTGGGTTACCCGGCTGGCGCTTGAGTACATATAATCCCTACGGGTTATCCAACGTCCAGTATTGGATGGGTGCGTTTTGATGAGTCAATCTGTCCACACAGTTAACCCAGGCCTGGTGGTTGTCAGTATGACTGATGATGTTTCGGTTGCTAGACATAGCACCAGAAGGTGTGTGGTGTTATAGATGACAAGTCATCAATTCCTAGTCAGATGATCGATCGGGATCTGACGGTGCTCCCCACCGCCCGAGTCACATCATGGCACCAGTAATAGGAGGGACTAAGGATTATCGGAGTATAGTAGAGAACAGGGTTACGAGGGAGTAACATAAGTTTAGGATCACTAGAGTTCAACTCGTGTTGAACTCTGGGTGGCTACGCGGGTTAATCGGATTAGGGCTGATTAACGGAACTTTCGGTGTGTCACCGGAACAGTTAATTAGGGATCCGGTTGGAGCTAGAGATCCCGAACCCTGAAGGTTCCACCCTGTCGTTGCGTATAGGAATTGTTTCCTGACCTAGTTGGATACATTGGATGCGAAGTAGCGCGATGGAGCGCAAGCCCGGAGCCTAAGAACATAATTCACATGTATTACGGGTCATAGGGGTATTTTGATAAATACTAAAATATGGCTTACAACACATTGAATATTGATCTTAGAATGAGCGGAATAATTCCAGAAGCTCATAGGCGCTGACGGAACTCGATTCCGAGTAACGTACCTCACTCAGTCTCTCTTTCAGTTTTCCACTTTTCGTGAAGGGCGTTTTCGTCCAGGCTTCACGATAGACATTGAAAATCCCTAAAAACCGACTCACCTCTATCCTAACCAATCTAGGGCCGACCCTAGCTTCCTTGAAGCCATGGGAGATCGGCCCTACAAGGGAATAGGGAGAGGGAGGGGCCGGCCCAAAAAGTGCTCATCTCCTCCAAAAATCCGAACCCCCCTCCCTTGCTCCTCCTTTGTGGTTTCGGCCAAGGAAAAGAGAGGAAGAAGAAGGGAGAAGAAAGAGGAAGGAAGGAGAAGGAAGAAAGGAGAAAGAGGAGGAGAAAATCTCGCAGCTCGCCATCGTCTTCGCAACGGATTTCTCCGTCGGCTCGTAATCCTTGCACTCAGAGACGGGATTTCGAGGATTCTTCAATTCGCAAAGGACAAGGTGCTATCCGACAGTTTCCCTTGCGATTCAAGTGCGGTTCTTTATCGTTTCGTTATCTCCGGATCATAGATCCAAAAGGTATAATGATTCTAAACACCTAACTAGATGCATGCATGTCTTCTGTAGATCGTAGTATGCCTCTAGGGTGTCCGCACATATGTTAAGATTATAGATTTGCATATAGATTGTTTTGTAAAATTAATTGTAATGAAACATACACCGTATGATCTTCGGATCTATCTTTTGCTTCCGCTGCGACTCTGATAAGCGGATCCAATTCCAACACCAAGTTTATTCACATAGCCAAACAATTTTAGCATATGATCCCGAACTAAAGTCCCCTCTGCCATCTTCGTGGACACCAATTTCTTGATGGTCAAGTAACGAGTTACCCGACTACGACCCTTGAATATTTCCTTTAAATAGAGCATCATGTCTGAAGCGAAGGCCATGTCTTCGACTTACTTCTGAAGGACGATCTGCAAGGATGCCACTATATAGCACTTGCATATCTCATCAACATCTAGCCAGTCTTTCTATTCCTTTAACTGGGCCTTAGTAGCACTTGGTCCTGGCATGGCCAGTTGAGGGGTACTTAGGACAATAGAGTATTTGCCAACCCTTAGGACGAGCATTAGGTTACGCTTCCAATCCTTGTAGTTTGGTCCTGTAAGTTTGTTATCATTAAGGATGGAGGCAAGGGGGTCGAGCTTAGTCATAATTTCTGTAAATAATAGTTTAAAGCAAAAATTAGGATCTACTACAATCTATTTTATAAAATTTAAAAATAGATAATGTTTACTCTAGCTGCTATGTCTTCACTACCTCAAGTAGTGACATCCAGGAATCAAAATTCCCTGGGCTCGAGTACTGAGACTATCGGTCTTGAATTAGAGATAGCATCTCGGTGAGAGCATACAACCGCTTCTGCCAACGGGGTGTTTACGACCTAGTTTTCATCAGAATTACCCACGATAAACTGAAAGACCTCCCAGTCTTCTTTTGGTCAGCTTTATGTGACCCGCCAGGCATAACAATGATGGCTTCACACAAGCTTTCGGATGCTTTCCACAAATATAGGTGGTGTCGGCACGAGGGTTCATAGGCTCCCGCGGTGCAGGAAAAAAACCGTCACCCGCTGCCACCGGCATCCTCCATGTTCTGAAGGAAACCACTAGGCGAATCAGCATAGAAGGAAACACAGCTCCCACCTAGCGGGAATATTGAACTGCGTACCTCCTATCCAAACCCTTAGCCAGTTGATTATGGAGGCCAGGGGCTCCCCTTTAAAGGGAACCTCTTACACATCCCTTCTTTATTTATGCATGTCTAGAAAAGTCACGACCTCCTAGACCTAGACCCTGGTTTACCGCGCTCTCACTAGGATTACAAATCTTCCCGCAAAATATTAGTTTTCTTGGAAAATATCATAGTCCCTACCTTGAATGCTCAGCTTTCGCCTTTCTTGCAAGGATCACATTACATAGATTCCAAGCCCGATACTTCACTAGTTTGCTCATAATCCTAAGATCTGGAGCCTAGCCTAAGGTCAACGTGGAAAGGACTCCCACTAGAATGATGCCTCGTTCACAATTTGATGCCTGATGTCATAGTGGACCTCATCTTATTATAGGTTTCAATACTGGCCAAATAGGGATATCCGGTAACCTCCGTCGGACGTTAACCTAATGGTGGCATAACCAAATCGTGATGAGTTCACACTACCATCAAACGTTAACTAGAAATGGGTATCATTTAGTGTAATCCTAACCTAACTTGGACGCTAGGACCATGTAGGGAAAGGGCATCCCACTAGGGTTATCATACCTTTTATAGGGACATTAGTTATCTCTAAATAAATCTAACACTGTGTCTATCTCGATGCACAGTACTCGGCTACCTAAACTTAGGGGTGGCAATGGGTCGGGTCGGGTCGGGTTCCGGGGTTGAGACATATGTATAAGGGCAAAACACCTAACCCGAACCCGACCCGTTTAATAAATGGGTCAAAAATTTAAACCCAAACCCGACCCGCCTAATAGACGGGTTGACCCGACTCGACCCGTTTAACCCGTTTACTAAACGGGTCGGGTTGGCTCGGGTTGGGTCAACAGAACCTATGTAAAACTGTCGGGTTGGGTCAAGACAAGTCGGATTGGGCCGGGTTTGATCGGGTTGGCTCGGGTTGGGTCAACAGAACCCATGTAAACCTGTCGGGTTGGGTCAAGACAAGTCGGATTGGGCCGGGTTTTGATCGGGTTGGGTCGAGTTGGCTCGAGTTGGTTCGGGTTGGCTCGGGTCGGGTCGGGTCGGGTTGACACGACCTATTTTTTAAACGGGTCAAGTCGGGTCAATCGGGTTATAAGTACAAACCCGAACCCGACCCATTAAATAAATGGGTCAATCGGGTCGACCCGTTTATGACCCAAACCCGTTTAGGCCAAACCCAAACCCGCTAACTTCGGGTCGGGTTCGGGTCGGGTTGGCGGGTCGGGTCAAGAATTGCCACCCCTATCTAAACTACCATGAGGGCGGTTACCACCTTTCCTTTTAGTTAGCCACCAGATTTGCATATGTTAGAAACATATAGAGACACCGATAAATCCATAAGCTAAGTACTAACCCTAAGCCTAATCTAGAGACTAACTCATAAGCATAATAGATAAATTATCATCGGGGTTCTCTAAACATTAAGTAAAGAGAACAACAGAAAAAACATCCAAACTGAATCAAGTCCAGGGTCTGACCCCTGAACCTGAATAGCACAGCCAAGATATCCTATTCTTCCGTTCTGCACGATCTCCTGACGACAATCCTGATCATCGCCAATGTGCACGCTTTCGCTGAGTGTTTGCACTCCATGGTACTGCTTGCCCAAACAGTGAATGTAGCATCATCTCCTTCCTGTGACCGAAAAAACTAACATGCTCCGAGTAAGTGCTCGTTCGTGTACAATTTCGCTATAAAGAAAAGAAATAATCGTAGAAACATGGCCAGGGAACCGAGGGTGGTCAATCTCCACCCCCGCCCATCTAGAGTCTTAAAATCCACAAGCACAATAATAATCAATGCAAAAAAATAAATCCGAGGTCCGACCCCCGAAGGCATACAATCACAGATTATTATTCAGTGCGGCACCTGCAAAGAGACGATACGTACATAGCATAATCCATATGCATGATCTACGCCGAACCCTGACAACAGCATATGTCATTATATATTCACATGATGTTTTCACGAATTCATGCATGAAACACACACCGAAGCGTGCTCTGATACTAATTCTACAAAACAATTTATATGCAAATCTATAATCTTAGCATATGTGTGGACACCCTAGAGGCATACTACGATCTACAGAAGATATGCATATATCTAGTTAGGTGTTTGCAACCATCATACCTTGTGGATCTATGATTCAAAGAGAATGGAGCAATGATGAATCACACGTGAATCGCAAGGGAAGCTGTCGGATGACACCTTGTCCTTTGCGAAGGGATGAATCCTCGAAGTCCTATCTCTGAGTGCAAGGACTACGAGCCGACAGAGGAATTCGTTGCGAAGACGACGACGAGCCATGAGATCTCCTCATTCTCTCTTCTTTCTTCTCCTTTCTTCCTCCTTCTTCTTCCTCTTTCTTCCTTGGCTGAAACCACAAAGGAGGGAGAGAGGAGAGGGGTTCTGGTTTTTGAAGAGGGGAGAGCCTAGGGCCAGCCCCTCTCCCTCTAATCCATTTATAGGGCTGGCCCCAACTCCCATATACAAGCCAGGGCCGATCCCCTGGAGATAGGGATGAGGGGGGGCGGTTTTTAGGGTTTCTACATGTCTATCATGATGCGTGGACGAAAACGCCCCTCACGAAAAGTGAAACACTGTAAGAGAGATTGAGTGAGGTGCGCTACTCAGAATCGAGTTCCGTCAGTGCCTATGAGCTTCTGAAATTATTCCGCTCATTTTAAGATCCATATTCAATAAGTTCTGAGCCATATTTTAGTATTTACCAAAATACCCCTATGGCCCTTAACACATGTGAATTAAGTTATTAGGCTTCGAACTTGTGCTCCATCGTACTGCTTCGCATCCAACGTATCCAACTAGGTCGAGGAGCAATTCCTATACGCAATGACAAGGTGGAACCTTCAGGGTTCAGGATCTCTAACTCTAACCGGATCTCTGATTAACTGTTCCGGTGGTACACCGAAAGTTCCGTTAATCAGCCCTAATCCGATTAACCCGCGTAACCACCCAGAGTGCGACGCGAGTTGAACTCTAGTGATCCTAAACTTATGTTACTCCCTCGTAACCCTGTTCTCTACTATACCCTGATAATCCTTAGTCCTTCCTATTACTGGTGCCATGATTTGACTCGGGCAGTGGGGAGCACCGTCAGATCCGGATTTATCATCTGACTAGGATTTGATGACTTGTCATCTATAACACCACACACCTTCTGGTGTTATGCCTAGCATCTGGAATGTCGTTAGTCATACTGACAACCACCAAGCATGGGTTAATAGTGTGGACAGATTGACTTGTTAAAATACACCCATCAAACACTGGATGTCGGATAACATATAGAGATTGCATACCACTCAAGCGCCTGTCGGGTAACCCAACGTACCTTGGTATTGGACTATGGAAGGTCCGCACACATTGGAAAATCAATGCACCACTCAACTAGTTGGCTTAGTGTACATGGTCTCTCAGGGTTAAGGACATATTATTTATAGTAGTGAGACAATTTATGCACCAGTGTTTGAATCACTGAATTGTGCACCGTCTTGGTTCCTGTTCAACACGATCATCGTGCTTAGTCAGTTGAATGCGAATCTCACATTTCCGTGGTGGAGACTTCACCACATCCTCTACCTGCCAACAGCTTATTCTCGGTGAAGCGATCGGCATTACCAAAGCTGTGAACTAGTTCTAGGTCTATACAGAACTGGTCCACTGGATCTCCCAAGCATGGATCCACCATGCACCTCAGTGGCCTACTGTGTTCCCTATGGTCCTTTAATATATATGAATTAACATACACCAAAGTAGTATTCTAATTAGAGCAATAACCAAAGTCATCTTTATTAATGTTAATACAGAAAATCCATTCTCAGGACACACAAGCTACAACAGACGCATCGAGGACCGAAGTTGCAAGTGGGAGAGAGATGAAAGACAAGAGATGAAAATGAGTGATGGCTAGGGCTTCATCCAGTGGGTTGACCCCCTTCTCTCCCTTTCTCCTTTTATAGTGGTCGACCCCTTATGATAGGACTCCTAATGGATAGCCCCCCCCCCCCCCCCCTTTATCTCTCCATTGTCTCTATCTCTTCCTAACTTCTAGGAGTGGGAATGACCGAGTCAAACCCCTAATCCCTATCCTTATGGTCGGCCCCTATAATGGAGGTAACAACCTCCTTAATACTAGGGGGTCAGCCTTGCTAGTCTTCTAACACATAGGGTCGACCCCCTTAATATATGATGACACTTGGTTTTTCCAAAACACCCTCCATGGCACTAGTTGACTATCCTATATGTACGAGAACTCACATGACATACATAAGTGGAGCTCACTAGTGATTTTACTATTCACTACGGTGCCCTTGGTAAACACATAAAATGCTTGTAGTAAAGTCAACTAGATAACTCACAATATATCCCGGTGCATCGCACCGATATAGCGGAGTCCACTTATGGTAAGGGATGACTGTGTATGTCTCTGTACCACTCTAGGGTTTTCCCTTAGCATACATACGAAGTTACACATTTTATCGTGCACTAGTGCGAATCATACATAGAGGGTAGGGTTGGACTTCTCTCCTCCTCTAACTGCGTCCTGTGTTTCGAGAAGATGGTTCAAGGACCATGCGTTATATGGATAAGGTGGATGCTTTAGGGACCAGTTCATGTCTTTCAACTTGAAATCGATCGACACACTACCCGAGTGTACCATCAACCATTTGAGTATGAATTAACATGCATAACCACTTAAAGTGCAATGCAAACTACACTCCAATTCCCCCCTGGACTTATTATTCTCCCGCATACCCCTACTCTCCGTTTAGTAGTAGTAAACCCGCTATCCCTCCACGTGGTGTTATAACGCTACTCAAGCGGTGTAGAATACCGTCAAACTCGAGTGCTCATATGACTCGATTCCTTCCAAGTTGACCACGTACGTCGTACCTCCTATTACCCTGCAGAGTAACCATATCCGGTCAACAGTCCAACTGATGACCACCAGACCTGGGTTTAATATGAGGCAAGTCAGACTAAGGAATATACCTACCGTTAGCGGTCTGGATGGCTTGTAGGAGTGACACACTGATACGATGTCAGCCGGGTAACCCAGCATACCGTGGTTTTGGATCATGTAATTGAACCCTCACACATTGGTGCACCAAAGTACCACACAACTGGTTAGCCCACCAGTCGTGGTTTCTCACGGTTTATGACCATTTTACCCTAAGCATAAACATGACTTAGTATACCAGTGTCTACTCACCGATCTATGTTCCGTGTTGGTTCCGTTTGGTCACAGACATTGTGCCTGGTAATAACCGTGGTGGAGATATCCATGTCTTGTTATCCTAATAGCTTATCCTGATAGGGCGACCAATCCTAATCAGAGCTGCAAACGAATTTAGGTTATATGAGATCAGTCCATTAAGTCTCTCACTCAAGTGGTTTACCAGTAGCCATGGCACTTTGTTCTGTAATCAGAACACGTACTAAGGTACGTACCAAGATGTAATCCTAAGTATTAACCATACAACTAAACTATTGTTTTTTATGAGCTGTAGACCTCATTAATTCCTTCCTCCTTATTTTTCGCCGGAACCTTGGTTGGAGGGGGGAGAGGGAGGGAGGAGGAAGGAGTTGCGCGAGGGGGGGGGGGGGGGGGGGGGGGGAAGAAAGGAGGTTTGTGACAACACCCTCCGACGAGGTATGCAAAACAACATGCAACTCATTCCTGACAAGGGTTTCAATGAGAAGGGTTCTACCGGCTAGGGCTAGTTCCTCCTTTCACCGACTAGACTAGGGTTTCCGACGAGAATGTAGGAGAAAGGAGGAGGAGAGGAGAGGATGGGAGAGGAGAAGCAGAAGGAAGAAGATGGAGGAGGAGGAGGAGGACAATGATGATGAGCAGGGGCATAGCCAGGAATTTATTTTGGGCTAGGCTGAAACTAAACTGGTTTTTTCTACAATGAAACTTTTACTCTATAAATAAATACTAAGCAAAATTTTTTAAGCGAACATCAATGGAACTATAAATTATATTAATATAAAAAAGGATTAATTACACTTTGTCCCACTGAATTTTAGCTCAAAAACATTTAACCCCCCTATAGTTAGAAAACTACATTTTGCCCCCTTGAAGTCAGATAAAAATTACAAAATGAGAGAAATTAAGTAGTTGAAAAAGGGGTATTATGCTAACATTTCAAATTTTAGGGAGCGTTTTGGAACAAAGTAAACTACAGGGGGGTTAGGTGTTTTTGAACTAAACTTAAGGGGGCAAAGTGTAATTTACCTTATAAAAGAAAATACATAAAACATATACATAAAAAAGAAATACCGGAGTGACACATCGTCAATGGGCAAGGGCCTTAGACTAACGATGAAGGGTATATGTGCAACACAACTAAGCTATTGAATTTCACACTTGAAAAGGAAATACCGAAGTGACACATCGTCAATGTGCAAGGGCCTTAGACTAACGATAAAAGGTATATGCATAGCACGACTAAGCTATTGAATTCCATTAATATATATGGAATTGAAACGGAAAAAAAAGTATGAGTTTTTCACAACCATCTTAAACAAAACTAGTTACAATAAATCTCAAACAAAACCAATCACAGATCCATAGGAAAACAAAAGGGTAGGAGCTAGCAGAATTGGTCGTATCGCGCATTGGATCTTTGATGCAGAGGCTCGACTCCTTCATTGAAATCCAGAGAAGAGGTGATATTCTCTTCAATTGTAGAGATAAGAAAAGGATACAACGCTGCAACTCGGGCGCTGAGAAATCAAAATCAAACAAAAAATATGCCGAGAAAGGGGGCGGGATTGGAGAAAAACTTTGGTGTAACCGTGATACACGTCCACTCCTGTAATAAGTTAATCACAAACTCCCAAACACCCTATACACTGCATCATAGCCATATGATTGCTGCCATCGTGTGACTATGTAGTGCATAGGGTGTTTGTGATTGACTTGTTACATGAGTTGACGTGCACACCATAGTTTTTTCTCGGTGGGATCAAGATCGTGTGGCGGGGCAGGATCGAGATCATGCGGTTTTCACTTGCTACTAGTCGTAAGGGCTTGGTGGTGATTCACGTTTTGTAAGGACAAAGTGGCGATAGCGATTCACGTGTCGCGAGGGGTCAAGGGCCTCGCTGGTTGATGCGGGCTGAGGTTTGGATTGAGATGACATGGGCTGAGGTCTAGACTTAATAATATGGACTACTTTGGCACAAAACTCGGCCGGGCTATAGCCCGGCCGAGCCAACTATTAGATCCGCCCATGATGATGAGGAGGATGGAGGCTCTAGCAGCGGTGGCCTGCAACTCACGCCCCTCATGTGCGGTGGTACTTGAAAAATGACCAGCGGACACGGGCGATATATTTTTTTTGTAAGTGTGGTTGTATAGTACTGTGAGAATATTGATAAGTAAATATTAACTCCCATAATAAAATCTACCGATTTTATCGTGTATATACTATATACAACTGGTCAAACTGGACGTTAAGGGGTTCTGGTTGGTTCAATTTGGACAAAGTTTGAACCCGTTCTTATTTGGGGATGCTAGGGTTCTTGTTGGTTTAAAACTTTAAACCTGATCCGGACCGACCAGCTGAATCGGATTGTACAGAAACCGCTCCCCTTTCTGATCCGGGTGAATGATCAAACCTAGATTCACAACAGAACCGTCAAAACTGCCAGACCGTTCGAACCGGGCCAAAAATCATTGAACCCGTCACTTTTTATGCTGTATTCAGCACATTATTCCTACCTACCATACAACCGTGGGGTCCACTGTGATTCAAGAGATGGGGTAGCGGCCCCTGTACGTGCCGGTAGTGGCCCCCAGCACTTGGATCGTGCTGATATGTTCTGGGGGCAGTGGGCCCCGCGGTTGTACCGTGCGCAGGATGCGCTGAAAGTTTTCCTGCTGAGCCGCGGGTGAGCTGCGGACACGTACCGTGGTCCGTACGATTTAAAGGGCCGTTTGCTCCGTGGGCTCTCTCGCTCGCACAGCGGGCGAGGGTTTCTGCTGGAGATCTCTTCGTCGAGGTGAGCGGTCGTCTTCAATCCCATCTTCTCTGCTGGGCAAAACCCTAATTTTTTTTTTTGTGTGTGAACCTGCAAAAATCTCGAGCCTCTCTTTGTGGTTCTTGTTGTTGATCCATAAGCCATGGTTGCAAGGCGATGATCTCTGTTCGATTACTTCAAAATGGAATCAGGTGCCATGGTTTGTATAAGATTAGGGTAAATTGTTTAATTGGGGTACAAAAAGCTGTATGCTGGTTGACATAGGTATTGGATTTTCAGGGGAAAGTAGTACTCATTGTTTGAAGGGAGTCATGGTGCATGGGTTGCTGTAGAATGGTTGAATTAGGGTTGGAAGAGGGTCCACACTCGACCCATACCCATTCTTGGTTCAGGTATATATATATATATATATATATATATATATATATATATATATATATATATATATATATGGGAAATGAGTTCCTATGACATGTCGTAGGGAGTACCCTATGACATATGGTGAGTTAGTAACCCTAGAATATTTAGAATGTTCTGAATTTTTATGAGGATGATCACCCTATCTTAGATAGGACCCTCGCAAAAAATCGGCTCATTCTAAAACTTCTAAAGGCATCAAATATGATTTTCAATTTAACGGTTAAAATGGATGGCCGATAAAGCTTCTAGCATTTGATGCCCTAACAAGGTTTAGAATGCTTTGATTTTTTGTAGACATTCTATCTAAGGTAAGGTGATCACCCTCAAAAAAATTCAGCACATTTTAAACATTCTAGCATTACTAATTCACCATATGTCATAGGGTACTCCCTACGACATGTCATAGGAACCCAACCCTATATATATATATATATATATATATATATATATATATATATATATATATATATATATATATATATATATATATATATATATATATAGGGCCAATCCAGTGAGAAACCCCTTATTTGCAAAACCTTATGCGAAACCCCCCTAGAGGTTTCAGAATTTGATGAAACTTGGTAGGCTTACTACCTATGCCATGTTGATCATCCTTACAAAATTTCATCAAATTCTAAAACCTCTAGGGGCATCAAATGTTAGAAGATTTACCGACAGTTCATAAAAACCGTTAATTTGATGCCCCTAGAAGTTTTAGAATTTGATGAAATTTTGTGCGGATGATCAACATGGCATAGGTAGTATGCCTACCAAGTTTCATCAAATTCTGAAACCTCTAGGGGGGTTTCACACAAGGTTTCGCAGATAAGGGGTTTCTCACTGGATCGGCCCTCTCTCTCTCTATATATATATATATATACATATATATATATATATACATATATATATATATACATATATATATATATGTATATATATATATATATATATATATATATATATATATATATATATATATATATATATATATATATATATATATAGTGCATGCCCGTGCCTGTCGGCACTGCAGCGGGCCGCCTTCGGCGGCAACACACTTGTCAACAATGCAGCGGGCCGCCTTCGGCGGCAAAACACCCCCCAAGCATCACCACCCCCACCCCCACCCCCACCCCCACCCCCACCGTCGTATGCGACGACAGCACACTTGACCGCCTTCGGCATGCCCGTGCCGTTTAACACGAAGCGGGAGCCTTCGGTGCGACAACACACTTGGCTGTCGGCACTGCAGCGGGCCGCCTTCGGCGACAATACACCTGTCAGGCCGTCTTCGGCGGCAAGACACCCCCCGATTGGCACGAAGTGAGAGAGATCGGAAGAAGAGAGAATGAATGGCTGTATGACTGTTTCTTCTTGTCTAATCAACATTTGGTTCCATATTGTCCTAGTCAGCACAAAACCTCCTTCCTTTGTTATATATATATAGGCATGCTAAGGTGTGGCGGTGCGTACGGCGTCGCACCGCAGCCGTCTGATGCACCGCTGCGGCGCGTACGATGCACGCAGCGGTGCATCAGACGACTGTGGTGGGACGCTGCACGCAGCGGTGCATCAGACGACTGTGGTGGGACGCTGCACGCACCGCACGCCGCATTTTAGTATATATATAGCATTTTAGGATATATATATAGAGAGAGAACCGATCTCATGCCATATTGTGCTGGATGTGATAATGCGATAATCATTTTCGGCCGTTCGATCGGTGTGAATCGGACGGCTCAAATCATTTCCATCCGGTTAAAAGCTTTAACTGTTTCCGACCGTCCGATCGTCGTGAATCGACCGGCACAAATCCTTTCCGCCCTGGTTAAAAGCTTTAACCGTTCGATCGAATGATCGAACGGATGAGATCCGTGATATCTCATTTGAATAGGACAAAACGTAATCATACTTTTTTGTCCTATTCGAATGAGATCTCACTGTGCTTTCCGCCGGTTAGAAGCTTTAACGTTTTTGGCCGTCCGATCGGCATGAATCGGACGGCACAAAACGTTTCCGCCCCGGTTAAATGGTTTACCCGTTCGACGAATGATCGAACGGATGAGATCTGTGAGATCTCATTTGAATAGGACAAAAAAGTATAATTACTTTTTGTCCTATTCGAATGAGATCTCACGGATCTCATCCGTTCGATCATTCGATCGAACGGTTAAAGCTTTTTAACCGGGACGGCAAGGATTTGTGCCGTCCGATTCATACCGATCGGACGGCCGGGAACGGTTAAAATTTTTATCGGAGGGAAAGGATTTGTGCCGTCCGATTCACACCGATCGGACGGCCGGAAACGATTATCGCATTATCACGATATCACATCTCATTTGAATAGGACAAAATAGTATGATTAGTTTTTGTCCAATTCGAATGAGATCTCCCAGATCTCATCGTTCGATCATTCGATCGAACGGTTAAAGCTTTTTTACCGGGGCGGAAAGGATTTGTGCCGTCCGATTCATGCCGATCGGACGGCCGGAAACGGTTAAAGTTTTTATCGTAGGGAAAGGATTTGTGCCGTCCGATTCACACCGATCGGACGGTCGGAAACGATTATCGCATTATCACGATATCGCATGAGATCAGTTCTCTATGAGGTCAGGGTTTTAAGGGTAGTCGGGAAGAGAGAGAGAGAGATCATGGGGGGAAAAGAGAGAGAAATCGGGGTTCTACAATTAAGGGGAGGGGGGACCACACGCATAGGTGGCAGTTCTAGGTAATTAACCATCGGTGGAAAAAACGCGTGAACAATAAAATTAATACCTACTGCGTCCTCAATTTTTTACATAAAAACCCTCAATTATATTATAAAATATAATTTATTCACAATATGGTCCTTTGTTCATTTAATTATTATTCTTCTCAATCTCATCCCTCCATCTTAACTCTATCCAATCTCATCCGTCCTCCCTACCCAAATGAATCTCAATCATCCTTTACATCAGCATGCTCTTTTTTATCTTAGCCTTTCTTTATATAATCGGACGGTCTGAAATAACTATGGCATAGTGGCACGGTTGTAAATAAATCGAACGCGCTGTGATATGTATTTTATATATATATATATATATATATATATATATATATATATATATATATATATATATATATATATATATATATATATATATATATATATATATATATATATATATATATATATATATATATATAGGGGTGGGATCCGTTGACAACCCAAAATGGGAGGTAAATTTACAATCCACTTACAACTCGCTTCAATCATTGGATAGAGGTTTCCGAATTTGCTGATTTTTTTGTGAGGATGATCATTATGGCAAGTTGATCATCCTCACAAAAAATCAACAAATTCGGAAACTTATTTGGGCATCAAATGTGTTATTCAAATTAACGGTTCAAATAGACAGTTAAGAAAACCTTCTAACATTTGGCATGCTTAAAGGTTTCTGAATTTGTTGATTTTTTGTGAGGATGATCAACTTGTCATAGTGATCATCTTCACAAAAAATCAACAAATTCTGAAACTTATAAGGGCATCAAATGTGTTATTCAAATTAACGGTTCAAATAGACGGTTAATAAAAGCTTATAACATTTGGCGCCCTTAGAGGTTTCAGAATTTGTTGGTTTTTTGTGAGGATGATCAACTTGCCATAATGATCATCCTTACAAAAAATCAGCAAATTCTAAAGCCTCTAGCCCCTTCAAATGGTGGGTTGTCAACGGATTCCAACCCTATATATATATATATATATATATATATATATATATATATATATATATATATATATAGATATATATATATATATATATATATATATATAGAGAGAGAGAGAGAGAGAGAGATGCTATACTGCGGCATGGGGTAAGTGCGGCACCGCACCGCTGCCGTCTGATGCACCGCTGCGTGCATCTCTCTCTCTCTCTTTCTCTCTCTCTCTCTCTCTCTCTATATATATATATATATATATATATATATATATATATATATATATATATATATATATATATATATATATATATATATATATATATATATATATATATATATAGGGAAGGGTAAGTTTGTATGCCCATGCATTAAGGGCTTAAATGTATGCTCGACTCATAACCCTTGGATACAGATCTAAGGGTATCAAATGGGCTTTTGAACTCTAGTATCCCATGTGACCTTGTCAACTCTAGTGTCCCATCTAGCATTACTTGTCCAAGTCCTTGTCTCATTTGGAAATCAAAAGCCCATTTAATACCCTTAGATTTATATCCAAGGGTTATGAGTTAAGCATACATTTAAGCCTTTAATGCATGGGCATACAAACTTACCATTCCCTATATATATATATATATATATATATATATATATATATATATATATATATATATATATATATATAAACTATTGATTCAGTGCGGCTGTTTAACGTGCGGTCGCTATCCTAGGGGATTTTTTTCAATTTTTTTTTTGGAGGTTGATCACCTCCCCTTTGATATCACACACAAAAAATTTCAGCTCATTCTAAGACCTATAGATCTATCTAATGTGCTCAACTTTTATCGATTGTTCATTTTTATCGTCAATTTGATGAGCACATTTGATAGACCTATAGGTCTTAGAATGAGCTGAAATTTTTTGTGTGTGCTATCAAAGAGAAGGTGATCAACCTCAAAAAAAAAAAAAAATGAAAAAAAAACCCCTAGGTAGGGACCGCACGTTAAACCTCACGTTAAGCAGCCGCACTGTATCACTACCATATATATATACTAGTAAGAAACCCGGGCAATGCCCGAATGTGCTTGATAAGATGACATCGCAACTGTTAAGTGTGAAATCTGAAGTGAGTGTGATTTACTTGTTAGAGAGAGAGATTAACATCAAATAACCATTAAATATTATTGAATGAAAATTTATCATCTTTATGGTCGGTTTTTAAATGGATTTAAAAGAGAGCCGCGTTCACACATGGAAGAAGAATTCTAGCTCTTTAAAAGACGTCCATATGTCACAACACGGGAGAGAGGCTTCCATTTTAGTGTATATATATATATATATATATATATATATATATATATATATATATATATATATATATATATATATATATATATATATATATATATATATATATATATATATAGGCCGAGACGTTACCTCTCAAAGCAACAGTTTTGCTGCTTTGACAACCCACCACGGCTGCGCCACACGTGATCTTCGACTAGAATCAACATCAACAACCTCTGATCACCTCCACCGGTGATCTCCGCTAACACCACTTGTCGACGTCCACCGATAGAGGACTCCGGTGACTATTTCCATTATGAGCCATTCATTCATTACCTCATCCAGTGACCTCCGACGACATCCGACGTCGGCGACCACCTCCGGTGACATCTGCCACCGGCGACCACCTCTGGTGACTTCTAGCACCTCCCGATTGTGAGTTCGGATGACCTTTGTCATTGTTCATGGCTTTGATAACCACCGACAACCTGTCAAAGTAGCAAAGAACACTGCTTTCGAAGGTAGGATCTTGTTTATATATATATATATATATATATATATATATATATATTTATATATATATCAGTACGGTTCAATTGCCCGACGTCGTGCATGCTTATCTTGCCCGACAAAAAAATTTGAGGGACCTAGAGGTTTTATAATTTGCTGATTTTTGGTGAGGATGATCATCATGCCATAGATAGGACCTCCACAAAAAATCAACAAATTATAAAATCTCTAGGTCCCTCAAAGGTGTTCTTCATTATCGACCGTCTATTTTAACCGTTAAATTGAATAGCATATTTGAGGGATCTAGAGGTTTTATAATTTGCTGAGTTTTGGTGGAGGTCCTATCTATGGCAAGATGATCATCCTCACCAAAAATCAGTAAATTATAAAATCTCTAGGTCCCTTAAATTTTTTTATCGGGCAAGATAAGCATGCCCGACGTCGGGCAATTGAAATGTACTGATTGATATATATATATATATATATATGAGACAAAGAAACTTAAATGAATAAAGTAATTAAACAAAACATATAGAAATAGACAAAACAATTATCAGGGTCGCTCGTGCTCGCAATCAGTCACTTGACTAGCAGCGACATAGCGGTAGCTAGGAGGGAGGCGATTAAGTAGACATGAGAGGGGAAGAGAGGAAAAGAAGAGGGAGGAAAGCATTTATCAATCATAAATTCATAATTCATCATTCTAGCATTATTTAACAATTAAAAATTAATATCATATTTGATACTCCAAACAAAACATCACAGTGTTTACAAAATTACAAAAACAATCCCTATTTTTTTTAAAATAATTATATTTTGACCCCCCTCTTGTGTCCAAAGATTATCCACTCCGTATCCACGGTGTATCCGTAAAGTATCTAAGTAAAAAAATATATTAAAATATTGGGATACGTATGGACTATGGAGACATATCCGATATGTATCCAAGGCGTATCCGTGTATCCGATATTTATCGGATACAGGTACGGCACATATAGGGAAGTGTCCATGCTTCATAGCTTGTTGTGAGTGCTTGCTGCTGTGTAAGTTGCAAGATTGCTGATTAATGCATTGGCAGCTTGCAACTCTAAAAGAAATCTGTCGCTGTTTTAGTTGTGATAACTGCGGTGCCATCTACCACACCACTTTCTACTTGCTGTCAGTGCTGGTAGCTGCTGCGTAATTTGCAAGCTGATGCTTGTGTCTATTCTTGTTGCTTGCTTAGCCGCTGTTTAAGAATGCTACCAGTGCTACTTTGTGGGCATTTCTCCTTTATGCCTCTACTAGGAAAAATGCTCCTGAAAAGACAAATCTACAGTAGACATTGAAAATTGTTAGCATTGGTCCAAATAGAGAACACAAGGTCATTAGATATACCTTATCAACTTTTTTTTTGATTGCATGTGATTGGTGTTTTCTTTGGCCACTCGAGCTTGCTTGAGTCCCTTCTCTCTCCATCTAATTGTTTAGTCTTTTATTTGCTTTTGCTGGTTAATTGAAATATATCTTTTTGCATATTGTTTTCTACAGAAAACCTCTTTCTTGTTGCTTTGATTGCACACCCTTGTGGTCCTGTTGGACTATCCTGCAGCAAAATATCCCAGATCTTCACTCTTCTTTTTTGTCCTTTTTGTCCCACCTGAAAGTCTTCAAGATGTGGAGAGAATCCACCTGCAGATTAGGTGGAATAATGAAGCATCTTTGAGATGATGTTACGGAGGCCGGCATTGTTTACTAATGGTGGCTGTGATATCCTCTGCAAATCTCTAAGCATGACCCCAAACAAATTTAAATATTCAGAGGTTCCAATCTAAGAACAACATCAGTTATGGTGCTGCATTAACCTTGCAAGGACCCAAGCAACTGAAAGTCATGGGTTCTTGTGCTTAGTAGGATAACGGTGAAAGAGTTGAAAGTTGTAGATGCTCCACAATGTATGCCTCTCATGCTTCCATGTAATGAACTTAGCCATGAAACCAATATGTTATTCCATGTAAGAGAGGAAGATGGGAAGAAATGCGAAGCATAATCTTATTATGGAAGCATGACCAAACATCTATCCAATAGGTGTTGTCGCTTATAGTTGAGGATACCACACAATTAATGTTAACAAAATCAATACAATCGCAAACTACATATGGGTAGAATGATGTCTACACACTGAACAAGTATTTCCCCTTTTCGTAGGAGAATTCACATACCAAAGTTTGGTTTGTGAGATCTTGACACCATTCGATATGCGATGCAAAAGAGTAAGAAGTTGGGAATGTCTTTTTTTTTTATTCTCACTTGAAGTTCCTAGTCACACTTTTTGGTTCCCAACCATCTTTGTCTTGCAGGTAGATGTTTTTTTATGCAAGCGTTTTACTGTAAAAATTTGTTGAATCTTTGTTTCTTGCATGGGCCTTGTAAGTTTGTAACAGAGACAAATGATAAAATCTGCAGTTCTGTTCCATGTTAATATTCTTTTAATATCGTTCTAGACCTCATATTTTCAAAGGGTAATCCATGTCATTGCTTAGAGAAAACTGTTCGTAAAAGTTAGTCTACTGATCAAAACGTTAGTTTTTTTTTTGTCTTAATGGGAATTGGTTTTGATGTATTGCAAGTTTGCAGCAATGACCAGTGTTGCAGAATGATGCTAACATATATGTTTATAACTCTTGCAGGTACTGTATATTTATTTGTATGGTAAGGGAAGAGCCTGCAATGGAGATTACGGCAGTAGAAAATTCAAAATCCTCAACGTTGTCTTCCATAGATGTTGAGCAGCAGTCAGAAAATACTGCTCCACAGCTGTTGAATCATGAGTACGTTCTACGTTTTGTTTGACTTGTCTCTTTCTTTAAAGCACTTTAAACATGTACTAGTTGTAATATCTTCACCGAAGCTCATTTGTTTTATTTCGTTAACTCGTGCTTCAAATCATCACTTGCCATGCCAATGTTCACAAGACTAGGCGGGAAATGTTCACTTATTGCAATGGGTAATGATTTTCTAGGATTTGATGTGTGATTCATTCTATTTACAATTTTAGTTTATACGTGTTGCACTAAGATTATTTAATTGATACAAAAGCACAATAAGAAAAGCATCGAGAGATGGTGTACTTTCTATTCAGGCATATTTTCCTCCGCTACCCTTTCTTGCCATGTCACCTGCCACTATTGGCAGCTCAATGGATGTAAAAGTAGTCATGACCCAGGGAGCACTGTCTATAATAGGGTAAGCAACGATTCTTGTTGCGAATTTTTCTTTCAAGTTTCAGTAGCCCAACTCATTATTTTCAAATTGCATTCAGGATTCATCTCAATAATGAAGATCTTGCAATTTTCTACGAGCTCAGAATGTTTCATCGAAGTTCAACTTAACAGCCTTTCTAACATGCTTGTGAATTGCAAAACTTTGAAGCTGCTATTTATCACCCTAATTGGATGTATAAAGTTATCTTCCTTCAACAACAATCAAGCTGCAATTTTTCATTCGAACTTGTTTTTTCTGGAACTTTTTGTATATACTTATTTCAAAGAGCCTCTTGGTCTCTCCTTGACCCTGGCATTTATTTTAAAGAAATATATTCGAATGTTTGAGATTTTGGGTTTAGTTCTTGTTTCGGCCTGAGCCCAAAACTATTGTTTCGACTTTTTTAGGCAGAACTATGGAAAAATCGATAGAAGTATTGAAAAACCAGGTAAAAAATTAGATAGCAAAAGGAAATTATAAGAGAGTACTGAAAGCAAATTAACTTATTGCATAAATTTGTGCTGCATAGTGGGAATAATACATGTTTCTAGTCTCCCTACATGTTGAACTGTAGGAATGGTAAGGAATAACAACGGCCTACCAAGTAGTAGTAATATAACTAGGAATATGGTTAATGACCATCAATAACTATAAGACCGTGGATGATATGATGCTACCCATAGTTGTCAAGGCGCAGTGAGGCGCGCGCCTCAGGCGCGCCTCAAGGCGATTCAGCCATATGCCCCTCAGGCACTTCCTGGTGAGGCGAGCACAACAAGGCGTGGCTCAGGCGCGCCTTTCAGCGCCTCATGAACCAGGCTCAGGGCGGACAGGGCGCGCGCCTTACTGTGTTTGGTTTTTTTTCCGGTTTTTTTTCAGTTTTTTTTTACTGGTTTGTTGAAGAAGAAGCGCCTTTTGGAGATGTGGATGGTCATGCCAATCAAGATAATGTGGAGGGTTTATTTGATGATGATTTGGGTGGCTTTATGATTTATGTCCTTTGTTTTTTTTTGCAAGCGTGTCCTCTGTTTTGTAGTACTTGTACTTCTTGATCTATTTAAATGGTTTAACTGTTTAAGAATTAGGACAATGTTAACTTATCATGGTTCATGCATGATTTTGTTACTCATTGGTTATGAGTTCTCACTTATCAATTATCACTTATGAGTAATGTATCCCTTCATTTTATGAATATGATGTTGGCATGTTGCTTATAATAAATTGTTCATTTGATGACCACACTAGTTATGACTTATGAGTTAGTGTATACCTTGTGGCTTGCATTGATTTAGTTGAATAATGATCATATTTCTTTTTTTTCATAAAATATATCTTTTTTATGAATTTTAGAATTTTTTGATAATTATTATTAATTTTTAAGCAAATTATATATTTTTGCGCCGTACACACTAAGGCGTGCGCCTTATTTGCGCCTTGCGCCTCAGGCTCTAGCGGCCCCTTGCGCCTCAGGCGCGCCTCGTCGCCTTGACAACACTGATGCTACCATAAGGTGGATTAAAGCATTAGCTGTCATCATAGTCCAAAGTCGATAGCTAATATATAAATGAGGCAATATACCGCCAGCTACTATATAAATGAGGTAATATACCACCAACTACTATATAAATGATGCAATAAACCACCAACAACTGTTAGAAGCTCAGATGTGCACAACATTGTTTATGTTTGGATAGTTATGTTGATAGATAGGTGAGAGTAATAGTAGAGAGGATCATTAATTCGTTACGCTATCTCGATCAAGATTTGTTTCAAATGTTTCTATTCGATAGTCTGAAATTGGAACAAGCGTTTTGGTTCTTTCTTCCGAATCCTCAAATCATCTATTACAACAAGGGTTATAATCTACTTCCATTGTAAACTTTGTAGTATTATTCAAGGTTTTATTGTTGAATAATTTTATGGCTTGTTCTTGGATCCTACTTTTTACTCACCAAATTTAATTTGCCAACATGCGTTTTATTGTCTCCTTTGTTTATGTCCACAAAATATCTCTCTAATTGATGATTATCCGCGTTATCCATGTACATAGGGTTGCTAGTAAAGTGAGTGATTATCTTACTAGAAAGGATATTGCGAGACATGATTAGATGTAGGCTTGGTTCATGGTGACTTATTGGATCACTACACAGCCTAGTTTTATTCTTTGTAATTACTGAAATTTTATTTGAATCCACCTCTTAAAGTCTTGCGCCCACCAAAAGCCCAATCCCCCGCTCCCTCTCACCCATGTTACCCCTACCCCTTTCGGTTTTCAGGCTCCCAACCCTCCGTCGCCTGCCACCCTTTAGCATTCATAACTTGGCATCCACCTCCTTCCTCCCCTGCTCGTCGCAGCTTGTGTAGGTTGCCGCCGTCTTTATTACTAGTTCCTTGCAGGTCTCCAACAACGTCGATCTTCGTGCAAATTGTTGCCACCTCCTACTCCACCTCCTCTCTCCTTTATCTTTCCAGCTGAAACCCTAATCCACCCTAGAGACATATCAATGACTACCGATAGACATTATCGGCAGGTCCTAATTGATATTGTGACGTTAATCTCGGCGAGAAGGCACCAACCTTGTGTATAATTGTTCGGTGCTGGTAGCACTCAACACGTTTCTAGGATGGCAAGATTCGGTGAGGAAAAGTAAAGGTGGGAGAGATGGTTGCAAGGGTGGAGGGGAGCTGAGGGTGTCGTCCAAGAAGTGGGCGGTGGGGGCAGAGACGACGACATAGGCAGAGGGGGCTTGGGAGCGAAGGAAGGGCTTGGGAGCAATTGGGGAAGAAAACTTGTGGGTGCCAGGCTGAAAGAGATGGGTTAAAGTAGAATTTCCTTTGTAATTATCATTACACATGAAATTTCTAAACTGTGAACACTTTCATGAATTTGGGTCTCTATAGCCATTGCTGGAACTATTCTTTTGCTGCTTCATTTTATTTTATATGATCAATTTGTAATATCAATGCATATTTAGATATTTGATTTTGAACCCCTTCAGTTAGTCCTGAATTGCTTATATTTGAATGTTTATAAAGCAAATTCAAGCTCATTATTCCTTGGCACTTAGTTTTTTCTCTGATATCTTTTGATACTTTACATGATATGTTGAAATCTAGTGATGCGGAGCCAAAATATGACATCACCGCCGCAGAAGTTAGGAGTATAATGGAGATCATTGCCACCACTGGGAAGTTCTGGTATGAAGTTGTTTTTACTTGAAAAAAGGTCATGTTGCTATGAAATTTTGCTGGAAATTGAAAGTTCAATGCAAAGTTAACATATCAATGCCTATATGAGGAAAGCTGCTCTCATCTTCATATGTGCTGCATTAAACAATTTCTTTTTGTACACATATAGTCTTCCCACCCATTTGAAGTGAAACTATTATACATGCGCGCGCGCACACACGCACACACACACACACAAAGCAACTTCGTCTATGCATCTTTTGGACCATTTTTTATGTTGAAATCCCATCGCATATCACTTTCTTTTCTACTCTTAATACTAATTATTTGGGTCAACATCCTCCAATATATTATACAACTGTCTTGGATAAGAAAATATCTCCAGCAAATTGTAGGTTTAAAATGGGTCGTTGCCGAAATAGTATTAGGTTTGACTTTAGATATTTCAACTTAATTGGGGACTTGGTTTGTACCATGAAGAATACAATCCGGGCTGGGGTGTCTCCTCCTTTTAGTCTATGAATTTCATGTCACTTGCAAGGTTTGAGAATTCGGTTTCGGTTTTGGTTGACCCCCGAATATCGGTTTTGGATGTCTTTAGTGGTTTCGGTTGTGAACTTTTTAAAAGATAAAAAAACCAAATAATAGGAAATTTTTAAGAAAATTAATACAAGTTAGGAGAAAAATTAGGCACCACTTTATGGTCATTTATGTACTGTTTTTTTATGCAAATGGCTTATGTAAATGTCATATGCAAATGGCTTGTGCAAAATGTAAAAGCCTACAACTTGTACATATTGATTTACACCATATTTGATGTAGTCAACAAAACGACCTGGCACGAGTTTTGCTACAACCCGAAACATTATTTTAGTTCGACATGGGAATCAAGGCAACCGATTGTATAAATTTTACATGAATAAACTATATGTTTGATTATCTTTCGTTTGGTTCTAGTTTTATGTCAATCGGACTACCAGATGAGGAGTTTTGTTAGTTTTTATGTTATGTTAGCCTATCGTGCGGGGATGTTGAACCCAGTTTATTGGTCAGGCTAACCCACGATTAGATTGTGACTCAACTTAAAATATTTATGCTTTTTAATTAATATTCGTTGAAAGCGATGAACGAGATCGAAGGAGCCACAAAAAGGCCCCCGAAAACCATAGTCACTGCCTCCCTGACACATTGGTGGCATCAAATTAGCGCACGGCCCAAGGAGATGTCGTATGGTCTCCCCCGAGACCGTACGATGTGATTTCAGTCAAAAACAACAGTATCTTCCTCTCCCTCTCTTTCTTCCTCTTTTTTTTTTTGAGAAAACTCTCTTCCTCTTTTCTTTTTCCTTTTTCCCCCTTTTCGATTTTTGCTTGAATTCCGTGACACCTCCTTTGATCCGATGGCTCTCATGCCTCCATTGAACCCCTTACTCATATATCTAAATATGTAAATCTGATTGGAGAAAGATCATTCTTTGAAGAAGAAAAAACCCTAAAGTTTTCATCTTTTTGCGCATACGCTTCCTCCACGATTCGTCCTACTTCTACCTTGAGCCTCTTCTCAATCCACCTTCTACCACCCTTGCCGTATCCCTCTCTTCTCTCAAGTGCAGATTTTGCACTTGAATCATTATTATTCCCTCCGGCTTCTTTCTCCACTCTTCTCATCCCCGGGTTCTATCCCCCGCTTATTCCACTTTCAAGTGGTGTTCTATGAGACTTTTGTGCACGATCCGATATTCTCCGAGTTACTTTTTGCGTCCTAGACCTTATTTCTTTATCCTGCTTTTCTTTGGCACACATGTCCTATCTCACATTATGTTATTGCCAAAATTATATTCCTTTTTGATTATCATGAGCATCCTTAACCTTACGGTCCTTACCTGCTTTGCCTTGAATATTTTGATGTCTATGATTTAGTTGACAGTGCCGAGAATGATATGAGCGATTTGTTGCAGGAATTCATGGACAAGGACTGACTTTCTATAGGCTCAATGGGGGGTGATATTATGCTACTACATCCAGGAGCATATGCTGACAAGGAGCAGTCGCTAGTGAGCTTTTAGGAGGATCCCGACTACTTGAGGCCGATCAAATTCGAACGAAGTCAAATTTTTGAAGTTCAGGGGACTACATGATGTACCCTGGTGTGCCCTAAGACAAACAACTTACGTGTGTGCTTTGTGAGAACACGCCCAATTTAATTTATGGAATTAACTTGCAGAATTAAGGTATTTAAAGATCAATTTCAGCACATAAATAATAAAGTTTAAGCAATTAAAAACTTGATACTTTTCCCAAAAGAAACCACTATGCATCACAATATTCAAAAGACTATTATATGGCATGAGTATATGAAAAACTGAATTATTGTGAATTAATTGCTGCCAATATATCAATTTTTATATCACCCAGAAAGAGGTAAGAGAAATAGCAAAACGATGATCTTGCCAGATCATGTGACAAAGAAGTCTTAGAAAACCACGGAGAGTAGGCCCGAATAGGAAAGATTAAACCTTTTCTTTGGATTTTGATGCCCGATCGAAGAAAGTACTTCAGAGAATATCAGATCGTTATGGGAAGTCTCGTAGAACCACTTGAGAGAGGAATTGACGGGGGATAGAAACCAAGGATGAGAAGAGTGGGGAAAGAAGCCGGAGGGAATAATATTAACGATTCAAGTGCAAAATCTGCACTTGAGGGGGAAAAGAGGGATATTTCGGTGGAGGTAGAAAGCGAATTGAGAAGAGGCTGAAGGTAGAAGCTGGACGAGTCGTGGAGGAGGCGTATGTGCAAAGAGATGAACTCTTTAGGGTTTCTTCTTCTTTAAAATATGATCTTTCACTAATTAGATTTTCATCTTTAAATATCTGAGTAAGGGCTTCAATGGAGGCACTAGTGCCATCTGATCAAAGGAGGGAGGTGTCACAAGATTCGAGCAGAAATCGAAAAGAGCAAAAAAGGAAAAAGAAAAGAGGAAGAGAGAGAGAGAGAGAGAGAGAGAGAGAGAGAGAGAGAGAGAGAGAGAGAGAGAGAGAGAGAGAGAGAGAGGAGACCGCGTATGTTCGTGACCGAAATCACGTCGTACGGTCCTGGGGGAGACCGTATGGCGTCTCCTTGGGCCGCACGCCAATGGGATGTGTCGTGTAAACATGTAAGGGAGGCAACGACTATAGTTTTCGAGAGCCTTATCGTGGTTCCTTCGATCTCATCCATCGCTTTCCCTTGCCAGATCAATGACTAGTAATTAAAACACAAATATTTTAAATCGAGTCATGATCTAATGGGTTATCCTGACTAATAAACATGTTGTGACATCCTCACACCACAAGCTAACATAATATAAAAACTAACATAAGTTCATATTTGGGAGTTCGATTGAGTCGATTGACATAAAACTAGAACCAAACAAAAGATAATCAAGCATAGAGTTTATTCATGATAAATTTCACGATTGACTGTCGTGATTTTCATGTCGGATTGAAATAGTGTTTTAGCGGTAGTAATACTTGTGCCAAGTCTCGTTGTCACCTACATCAATATTCATCTATATCTACATTCTACTCAAGTTCATTCAAAATTTAAAATTTCAAACTATTTTTTTCAAAAACATAATGAAACCTTTTTTTTTTTTGTAGATCTACACAATATGTATATAGATCTACAACATATAAATGTAGATCTACAACTTATAAATGTAGATCTACAACTTATAAATGTAGATCTACGACATATGGATGTCGATGTACAACTATATATTTAGATATATAAGTCTATAACTTAGATCAGTAGATCTACACTACATCCATGTAGAAATATCTTTCAAATTTTCAAATTTGAAAATGAAAGGAAACTTAGAAAAGATCTCTTGAATCTTGAATTCTTGATTAAACGTATTCAAATCTATAATGTTTTTCATAAATCTACATTTGAGAATTATAGAATCAAAAAGAAAGGAAGAAAAAATTATCCAACTTGCTTGACTTTGGCAAGAATCCGGCAAGATTCAGGCGAGAATCGCTCCGATTCGGCCTCCAAATGGAGTGATTTGAGTTAGAAAAGTGTTCTCTCCACAAAACCCCACTCCAAGTTTAGAGGAATACACAAATGGCCCTCAAATAACCCAAAGTGGACATAAGTGTGCATTCCTGGTTCAATTTGGGACAGTTTAGGCCAGTTTCAGTCTGGTTTGGTCGAAACTGGCGGAAACTGTCGAAGCCAGAGCGAAACTGGACCAAAACTGGCTGAAACCAGCCATTTGGGTGTAACCAAAGGGGGTTGGGGTCTTGTTTCTGCCAAAACCTATCTGAAATGGCCAAAACGGATAGGTTTCAACCGAAACTGCAAACCATGGTCACTTGCTAGTCTTCCATTTGCTTCTCTCTGCTAACTCGAGATTCTCTAGTAGGATTAACTTGACAGTTGTAGATGTCTTTTATTGATTGTGATGTTCAATAAATGTGTTGGTTGGATGCAAATAATCTCCAACCTCTTCCTTTTTTTTTTTTCTCCATATGTATGAAATACTGCTTGATTTTCATAAGCCAAAACCAGAATTTTCTATAATCTTGAGGAGTAGATGGTGAGGCACACTTCTATAACATTATTTTCAGTCTATTGTTCAGTTGCTTTTTTCCCATAAAAAGAAAATACATATGAATACCTCATTGTAGAAGTTTATGACATTTTTTACTTGTGTAAATACTAATGTTCTTCAAATGCACTTCAGGCATGATTGGGACATGCTGAAAAGTATGCTATCATTTCGGCTGAAGCAGGTATGGGGAGGTATGCCTATATGTTTCTCTCCATATCAGAATATGTGCTTTCATAATTTTATCGATTAAATCTCTAAATGGAATATTACGGACGTAAAAGGAATCTGGGCCCATGTAGTTCTTCCTAATCCTTGTTTGATATAAAACATGTGAATGTGAAGGTCTTGGCAGAATATCCCGAATCCCAGATGGTTGGTGGAGACGGATCACAACAGAGTTCTTTTTCTGGAGAAACATTTCCAGAGTTAGTAAAAAGGTTGGATGAAGGTAATTCCAGAACATATATTCGTCATTATGGTTGATGCCTATTTGGTCAAAGGTTGGTCAATAGTAATATATGGGATAAAGCATATAAAGATATACATAATATTTTTTTTTCGTAGTATTGTGAGGACTGATACAGTAGTACTTCAACATTCTGATTGTTCTGTTCTTTTGATACCACCGATCTGGAGTATAAAAAGTAGGTGTTAGTTATTTTGAGATTTGTTCACTTCTGGGCTTAGTGGTTTGGCATTTCCACTAACTGGTGCTTCTTGATGTTAGCTTATGAACTATATATGCTGGTGCTTTTTGTTCATGGGGTACTAGAAACAATATACCGCCGCAAGGTATGATATGATGTTATCCCTTTGGACATTGGCCACATGTTGTAGGATGTACCTGGTTGTATGACAGAAATATCCAACACAATGCTCATAAATATGGGTATTTCTTTTTCAAGGACAGACGTGCCACTTCATCCTAGAACACAATTTTCTTAATTAATGGGAAGCTTTAGGGAACAAGATATAAATCTATTCTAGAGATAAAATATATTCTTACCATTTTCTAATCCATGGAACTTGATGTTTGTGAAACTCTAGGAAACTAATCCAAGAAATTTTACTTGTAATTTACTGAGAACTTTAAAAGGGATGCATAGTTGTTAAGGTGTCAAGGCAAGGCTAGGTGCTCGGAGAGAGCTTGGAGCCTAGGCGTGATCTTATGTGCATGGGCATCCTCCAGGCACGGGTATATATGTATAGTCTATATTTGTAGGTATATATGTAATAGGTAGCAATATAACACCTTACTAACATGAAATTGAGCATATTCTAGTCAAATGCATGCAACACAATGACACATACATAGTATAAACAAGTAAACAACAAAAGGAACAAATATAATACAAACACTTGCTAACATAAAATTGATCATATTCTAATCAAATGTATGCAACACAATGAGTACATAGTATAAACAAGTATACAACAACAAAATGAACAAAGAAGATGGGGGCGAGTTGGGTTGTACTTAAAAAAAAAATAAAAATCAATACCTAAAACTATCCTAGGTGCGCCTAGATGCGCCTAGGCAAGCCTTGGCGCGCCTAGGCCTCCCGCTTAGTGCTTTTCGCCTAGGCGCACTGGGGCCTAGTTGTCTCTAGGCGCGTGCCTTGACAACAATGAATGGATTCATTTCATATTAGTCTCATCATAAATAATCTTTTTGGAATAACATACTTCATTGCATGCATAAACTATGTATTCATGTAGTCAATTGAGAAACCCTATGTAGTACCTTAGATCATTCACATTGGATAGAAGTACACAATATCTAAGTTATTTTTTGGAGACTTTGTGGTCGAAATTGGAAACTAGGTTAGAATTATGTAATACATCTTATTCCCTAATTGGTCATTATTAAGAATGACAATCATAACTTTGGCAGCATGTTTCAATGCTTAACGTGCGGAAGGTCATCTCAATGCAATTTTATTTTACCCCAAACAAAAATTTACTTATGATATGTTGGTAAATAAATCTGCAAAATATCTCTCTTCAGAAACCCCATTGACTATTCTTTCATCACGCTTATCATAGTCCCTATATGATTCATTATGCCTATATGGAATGTGTGGAAACCAATGAATTCATGATCATATTTAATGTGCCTAGGAAAATGTGCTTGAGCATTATGAAGCCATGCCAACTTCTAGTTTCTATGGAGGTGCTGAAGGTCATTGAGACCATCACTGTTACTGGGCAAGGGACATACAACCAATAGAGAGGACACTAGCGAGACTGATTATCGACAGAGCACACTGGAACCATTGATCAGGATTTATGACGCCTTTAGGAGAGCATGTCCCAATGCACCTTTGTCGGTCCTCATTAGGAGTTGAGTTTTCCTAGCTAGGGATAACTGATATAGCCACATCTGCAGCCTACACAATCGCCCACCTTGAGGCCAGGAGCGCCTGCGAACCCAGGCAGTCGACTAAGGGTTTAAAGAACATGTTTGTTTTTGTTGTATTCTTTGATTTTCCTCCTCACTTCTTCCGAAACCACTAAGAGCCCCCCCCCCCCTCGAACAAACCCAACTTGCTTTCTTATTCAATAAACACATGAAAACCCTATATTTGGTGAAAACTAACTTCGCCCACAAAGCTAGATTTGCTCATATCTTCTCTAGTCTCTTCCTCAACTATTTCTTTCAATGGCATCAATCGGTTGGTACCCAGTTTAGATCAAAATGATCAGGTGATGATGTAGATCTTACTTGGAATGATGTTGAACAAGCTACGAGAGCTAATGAAGGTCCTATCACGAGGTGATTATGGCAGTCACAGCCTACGAAGGACTCTGATGATATTGAGGAGGATGTGTCTATGGAGGGCGGAGTTATTGATGATGATTTATCATATGGATGTTGACCCTATGGATTGATTTCATTTTTTTGTTTGTCGTTGTGGATTTCTGTTGATGTAATGCAACTTATGCTTATGCTATGTGGAACTTGAAATTCTTTCTTTTTGGTGGGAGATTTTAGTTGATAGTACGCTTATGCTATTTAGTTGATGTTGTGCTTATGCTTTTTGAGGATAATTATGCTATTTATCAAGTTTTATATCGGGTTATTTTATCTTTTGTTTTTGCTTAAATACCTCATATATTTAACCCAATTCAATGTGTTTTGTTCGAGCATGAAAACCGTCTAGCTCCCCCTAAACACTAGAAAATGCAGTCAAAAGTTTAGGTGATAGTCAAAAGCCTAGGTGCGCCTAGGAAAAGGCGCACCCCTGGTGCTTGGGTTGTGCCTGAGCGTGTGCTTGCATAGCTTGCAGCTCCTGTTGCTTGTTTACTTTCTGATTTTATACTATCATATTGTACTAGTTACGAGCTTTCCATCGCCATTCTCCGGGCATGTATCAGACCATAAAATCTAGGTGCAAGTGATGTTTGCACAATTGCACTTGACTCGGTGAATCGTGCCTCATAATGACACCACGTGGATCAACAAGATCCCATGGATGAGATATCCCTCGAATGACATGAAATGAGCTAGAGAAAAAAGGGATAACTAGATCTGACCCCAGATTGCACCTCTCCATCCCACGTCATAGCTGTGAAGCCCCCCCTTTCTGCGATTTTGTAGATCTCTCGTCTCTCTTTGTTCAACAGCGATCATGGTTTCCTCTCTTCTCTCTCTTCCTTCCATAACATTCCAATCCTGAATGCCCTTTAAAAACATTGTCCTTATCTTTCAGCTGCTCCATCGACTTATAAAGTGAAAAGAACGTCAGAAAAAAGGAGATTTCATATCTGAGTGAACTTTGAAATAGACTTCTCTGCTGCTATTGTTTAGAAACCCTAGTTTTTCATCTAGATTCTAGTCCCAATCTTCTATTTCCACTTTCTACGACACCATCATTCATCCGTACCTTAATAACTGATTTTTGCACTCGATTATTTCCCTTTTCTTTGAATCTTCATCTTTTGACCCCCGATTGCTCAACTCATCTCCTGCCCCACCATATTTCATTCCTTGGCGTGCGGGCTTCATTTGACTAGGATTCTGCTGGAAATGGTGCATTTTCAGAAGTTCGTTCCTTGACTTCTGGGTGACATTTTTCATCTTTACCTTCCTCATGATCCATATACTTGATCTTGTTATTCATAATCAGCACTTGATACTAGTATCCTATGACTTGTTTGATCAATGATTTGGTTATTTGGTCGATCCTTGTTTTATTTCTCATTCTTACGTGTTTGGTTTATTGCTTAATTATTATGAATAAAATATGATTTGGGTTTGATTAATAATAAGGTTGGATGGATTATGTTTTTCAAGTTGTGGTTGGTAATTTCGTGACGACTATCGTGGGTATTGTTGTTACTTTTTGAACTTTTACAGAAGTTCCTTGCTTACTTCATAAGTTCTCAGCAACTTGGAATCGGCAACCTAGTGACCTAGGGTTGCTTCTTTTTTTTTTCCCAGCATTGCGCTTTTACAATTGCATCAATTGGAACCGCATGGTGCATTTGCACTGCACACAACGAGACCCAACCTAATAAGCCGAACAAGTATCTCCAAGAATTCCCCAATATCTTTGGCATATTTCCCCCTTTTACTAAGGAATTAGCATGATTGCAAAATGTACACTTTTCCTCACTCATTATTTAATTTATTTTTTTTGTTACTTTCTTGCTTAAGCTAAATCATCCTTGATCCTATGTCCTTACCTTTTCCTCTCTGCTTAATAAGCCGTTGATTGTCAAAGTGTATGTCTTCCTTCTCTCTCTCTCTTTCTATGTTTTTTATTTATTAATATTAACTTGGAAATGATTGCTTCGTCCTGTTTAAGTAGTTACTTGAAGATCCATGTGGTCATGTGAAAAAATCTCCTAAACTTCCACGAAAAGATCTTCACATGTTGAGCTGTTCGTTTTCACAAGCTTCAGATTGCAAACTTAACACGACTTCATATTATTTGTAATCTAAGCATTTGATTAATGGATTGAATGCGTCGTTTGCTTGAAGTTTTATGGTTTAACTTCTATTTAGTTTGGTCTTACTCGCTGAAAGATTTGACGCAATATGATAACAACTATGAATCTGTTTCTTACTCATAATACTTGCCGCTAATAGGGGACTTGATGTTTCACTTGTTCTATTGCTCTTATGGTAGAATGAATCATTCGGTATAATATTCTCTTTATATTGCAGCTCTTTTATGCTTTGTAGAGGGTCCTCCATTTACACTGCAGAGGCTTTGCGAGGTGATTGTTATCTTCACCTATGCTAACATTTTATTCGATCTTTTCAAGTACATAGTTAAATATAATGCTTCTTTGGTCCCCTATGATGTCATGTGTTATTAGAATTACTGCGATTCTTTTTTTTTTTGAGAGGTGAATAACTACTATTCTTAATCAAAAGGTAGCATGTGTTAAAATATGTGATCCTATTGGGGTCAATAAGCCGTTCATATTTTCATAATGTATATTAATTCACATATGCTACCATGTCAGCCTAGTTTCATGATGACCATTATAAATCCTTCCTTATAAATTTTTTTTTGAATTTTCCTGGTAAATTAGCTGAGTGCCTATTTGATTTCACTTTTGAACAGATACTGTTGACTCCAAAAAGCACATACAGAAGTCTTTCAAAGCTTGCTTTGGCTCTCGAGAAGGTTGGTTAGCAGAATCGTTTCTTACAGGTTGCCTAATTTTGCTCAAAGATGAAAGAAATGATTTTGATTGATATACGATACTGTTGGTTTCCGAGAAGTTTCCTGATATTTCACTATATTCCACGACATTTCACGATATTTACCATTATGCTGGAGGAAAAAACTGATATATTTCACATTAAATGTTGTTTTTTTTTGTACCTTGATTACGGATAATCGTTGTAAAAGTCTTTTTTCTTTACGGTTTAATATGTGGAGGTGTGATGCAACAGTATTTCTATGTATCTCCGTTAGTTTTAACTGTAGTAACCTTAGTAGATGACTATATCTTTCTCAGTTATGTTGATCTCACCTATTTCCCTTGTTCTCTGAACTGCAAGTTGACTCTGGCATTTTTAACAGCTGGAACAGTTCTCACAGCTAAAGCTTATGAATAGTTCTGTTCTTTACTGCTAGCCTATCTTTTAAATCAGAAAACGTAGGTTTCACTCCATTTTCATTGTGAGATTAGTGAGAAGATGGTGGAGCCAAACAACTACTGATTTCAACTCAGCCCACAACTTAATCTGTAAAATCAGGTATCGTCGTCAAAAGATCAGAGGATGTGAATGATCTTCTTTTGGCTCAGTATGCGAATCTTAGCAGCTTCTTCTAGCTAACATCAACACTTTAGAGATGATGTCCATGTCTTCTCTCCTCTCTGACTTGGAGAAAACTCAACTCTCCTCCTTCGAGAGGATCTCAAAACTATTTTGAAATCTGATTAGCAACATTGAGGTTGTGGGTTCAACTCCTCTCCTCGATTCACCCAGGAGTTAAGTGGGAATTACTGGGCGGGTCGGGCTTCACTCTCGGATGGATAGTCCAAGCTTGAAGTGGGCCATTGCCCGAAAGGTTTCTTGACACCCACCGATCTCAAAAAAAAAGATGCTTGAACCCTCAGCCAACATGGTCAAAAGCCGGGCATGTATCTAACTAGCATTGCTCTATAAGATTATATTGATTGGGTTCATTCCTTTTAGATTTTTATTAGCTGGAAAATGTAGATTTTGTTCTTCAAATTTATCTTTGTATTTGCTAATATCTGGTCGACGTCCGTGTTGATTTGAGCCAAATGTTTATGCAAACTTTAATATCCGATTATATCCACATTTGTTTCTTCCTGCAGATTTTCTTAAATCTTGAATTTCTGCCATTCTTGAAACCCTTGAGCAATCAGATTAATTCAATTTCTTTTGCAGAATTTGTTGGTGACATCCACCCTGACCATATGCACCGACCCATACCCCACAGCCTCGGTGCAGGAGCAAGAAGAGCCCGAGAAGCGAAGCGAAGAGGAGCCACAAGGCCACGAAGAGGAACCCCAAGAACCCGAAGGCCACGTGGACACAGTCCCAAACGGTGCCACGGAGGCTACCGTGCCTACTGCGGCGGTCGACGCCGATGAAGAGATGGCCGAAGCGGAGGCCGACGAGGACGCCATGAACACCGACACAGAGATGCGCGAAGAGAAGGCGGGTGAGGCGCCAGAAAGCAAGCGCGAGCCGAGCCCCGAGTCTGAACCTTTGGGGGAGCTCTGTAACCAGTGAACAAGTCATCTGGCCTACAGGCGCCCTAGCTGAGTAGGCTATTGGGCTTGACAGTGAAAGGTGGATCTGAAATTTATGTAGTGGTAAGTTTGTCTCTGAACATGACCTCATGCCTGGTTGGCTTGCATGCCCTTGTTTGCTTCATGAAGATTGAAAAAAAAAAGTTTTATTTGCTTTCAGACTCTGATGGATCCATGTCCTCTTTGAGCTTGTAAGAGAAGCAGAAACCCTTGAATCAAACCTTCCGTCGTCATGAGAATCGAATATGATGAAGGGGTGAATTGCGTTTCCAGGGCTTAAAGACATCTCCGACTCCAAGTTGGGATCGGACACCAAGTCGATCTCTAACCACAAGTTAGGCTCTCACGCCAAGTCGGTCTCCGTCTTCAACTGGAATCCCCCTCCCTTCTCATGTGGGGACTCCACTCGAGGTGAAAGCATTGAGTAATATCCCGCGTGCCCATCCATGCAAAGCTCATGCTTCTCCTTTGTTAAAGATATCATCATACCTGACGGATTCCGATTACCATTATTCTTCACTAGCCGTATCAACGGATCTCCAAAACATATTAGATCCAATGGTAACTTGGTTCGGAATTGATCGATAAGCCAAACTTACTCAGTTGAATAGCATTCTGGTTATCACAATGAATGATGTTGTTTTCTTGCTTTAGGGTTAGATCCTTTATGAAGCTCTTCATACATAGCAATTCCTTTCTAGCTTTGGTGACATCCATGCAAAGCTCATGCTTCTCATTTGTTAAAGATTTCATCATCATACCTAACGGATTCCGATTAACATTATTCTTCACTAGCCGTATCAACGGTTCTCCAAAACATCTCAGATCCAATGGTAGCGAATATCAATGTCAACTTGGTTTGGAATTGATGAGCCAAACTTACTCAGTTGAGTAGCACTCTGGTTATCACAATGAATGATGATGTTTTCTTGCTTTAGGGTTAGATCCTTTATGAAACTCTCCATACATAGCAATTCCTTTCTAGCTTTCGTGACATTGATGTTCTCGGATTTTTTAGTGGATAGAGAAGCACACTTTTGTAATTTAGGCCGACATGAAACAGCTCCCCTGTAAATATACTAGTGCATGCCCGTGCTTGTCGGCACTGCAGCTAGCCGTCTTCGGTGGCAACACACCTATCGACCACTGCAGCGAGCCGTCTTCGGTGGCAACACACCTGAATGCCTTCGGCAACAAAATATTTTCGATGACAACATCGACATTCATAGGGACACCCATTTCCTTGCCCGTGCCGATTGGCATGAAGCGGGAGCCTTCGGCGCGACCAACTTCCCCTCCCCCTACAATTGATCAATCACAGCTGATTCTATTCGAATGGATTCCTCGAGATCGATCCGATGGTTTGGTGCGGCTGAAATTTCAACAGGTGGGTTAATAGCCATTGATGTGAACAACGATCAGGGAATGAACAGTCAAGTTTAGTGCAGTTTCAATGGGCCAGGATTTTAGGGGTTTGGTGCAGTTTAAATGGGTTGGGATTTGAAACCAAGGAGAGATCGTGCGTTGATTTTTGAACGAATGATTAGATCTATTCGATTCATTTTTTTCTAGTCAACTTGTCTTAGTCAACTTTTTTGTTCCGTTTTGTCTAGTCAGCACAAAACCGACGTCCCTTGTTATATAGAAAAGTGAATTTCTTAGTGTGAATATGTCTTACTACCTCCAAAGTATAAACACAACTAGGAAATCCTAATTGATGTATCTTTCTTGTGATAGCCACGACATTTTGAGTTTTCTGTCATGCACAATTTTCATACCCTAAATTAGGGGTGGCACTGGGTCGGGTCGGGTTGAGACATAGGATTAAGGGCAAAACACCCAATCTGAACCCGACCCGCTTAATAAACTGGTCAAAGACTTAAACCCAAACCCGACCCGCCTAATAACCAGGATGAATCGACCTGACCCATTTAATAAATGGGTCAGGTCGGGTCGGGTTAGCTCAATAGAACCCATATAAAATGCTCGTGTTTGATAGGGTTGGGTCGGGCCGTGTTAGGTTGACATGACCCATTTGGTAAACGGGTAAAGTCGGTCAATCGGGTTATAAATACAAACCCAAACCCGACCCGTTTAATAAATGGGTCAGGCGGGTCAACCCGTTTAGGTCAAACCCAAACCCACTAACTTCGGGTCGGGTTTGGGTTGGGTTGGCGGGTCGGGTCAAGGATTGCCACCCCTACCCTAAATATATTGTGTGGGACCAAAGTCTTTCGTGTTAAATGACTTGTTCAACTCTTTTTTTAATCTATAAATGGTAAAAATATCCTTCCCAACAATACTCATCAACCTAAAGTGAGAGAACAATAAAACCAATATCAAATATATAATTAATATGAATATAATGATTTGACTATGTCCTCTTATAACCATGGGCAAGCATTCCATCATCGAGGTGTTTGTTTGAGACCATTTAATCTTTTTCCTAACATGCAAATCATGTGTTCTTTTTCTTTTTCATTGAAACCTTTGGGATTCTCCAGATAAATAACCTCTTCCAAATCAACACGGGAAAATTTGGTCTTGACATCCAACTGTTTTTTCTAACCCTGTCCTTTCATCACTAAGCGAGCTTTAGACTTTAATTGTTTCCGTCCTTCATTCTTTTTCAAGCCTTTGCGGTTCTTTGGTAGTACCACCGATTCATATGTGTGATTCTTGTGCGGGGGGACAAATTGATTAACATGTAGTCCCAAATGTTTCTCCCCCAAAATTGTCGGTAATGGGTCATAGAAAGCATACTACTAGATATCTTCATAATAGTGCGATTTTTTCTCTCTGCTACTCCATTATGTTGTGCGGTCTGTGGGACATAATTTGGATACCCAATGCCTTGTTTAAAACAATAGAACGTCCTTGAAGTACTCACCAGCATTGTTCATGTGAATACAATTTAAGAGCTTTCCGGTTTCTCTTTCAACTTAAGCATGGAAGTCTTGAAAGACTTCAAAGACTTGATCTTTGGATTGTAGGGCGCAAACCCACACCTTGTTAGATGAATCATCTATGAAATTCATGAAGTATGAAGCACCATTAATGATTTTCACATTAATAGACCTACACACTTCTGAGAAAACTAAATCCAAGATGTTAGTTTCCTTTTTGTTACCATTCTTAGAAAAAGCTACTCCATGTTGCTTACAAATATCACAATGATTTAAGATCATACTAATTATAGTGGAAAGGGAGTTGTCATCGTGCAAGACCAACCCAATCTTGCTTCTGGTCAGGGAGGTTATTTTGGTAATTTGGCATACCATCCTACTTCATATATAAGCTGTCACAAAAACTCAGGTTTGGCACTCTCACCGACCAGAGCTGCTATTGGCACACCATCATTTGCTCTCCAAACATCGTTTGAAATTCTTTTATTACAAAATTACCCCTAAGTAAAATGATCAGAACATTTTTTTTTTCTTCTGTTTGGGATATGTTCCGCCGATTAAAGCCGAACAACGTATATAATATGTTCGGCCGGCCGGATCTGAACATTGTATAGCATGTTCGGCTGATCACTGTCGAACATACTGTACCATATTTGAGTGGCCGAACGTATTGTACCATGTTTGGCCATGGTCGGCTGAATATACTTATAATGTTCGGTTTTGTCGGTCGAACGCCAGATTTGGATGCCGTAGACGACGATAGAGAGAAAATCGACCGGGGGAGAAACCTACGGTGTCTGGGCGGGAGAGCTTGGGGAGGAGATGATCTCGAAGAGGGGCGGAGAGCGGAGAGGAGCTCATCAGAGTGGTTGATGGAGGAGGTAGGGTGTTAAGGTTTGGGTGTGTGTGTGTGTGGAGTAATTTGAAAAAGAAAGATAGTATAGTGTTATTTAAAATTTAGAGGTGTGCAGTGAACAAATATATAAATTATTTAAATTAGGTGGTGTGCGAAGAATATTTGGTGTGTGGAAAGGAATAATTGGTGTGTCAATAGCCCCACTCCTCACCGACGCTCTTTCTTCAACCCCTCATCTCCTTCTTCTCGGAAGTTTTGGAGGACAATTTTCCAATACCAAGTTGGATGCCCCTAGTAATATTATGTAGGGGTATAAATCCGGCCCGCTGGCTCACGGGCTGGCCCGAAAGTAACCCGAGCCTGGACCGACCCGGTGAATGGCTTGACCCGGCCCGACCCGAACACAACACGAGCCGGGCTCAGGCTCGGGCTCGGCCCTCTACCCTCACCTCACAGCCCGACTCAACCCGACCCAAAAAGAAACACAAAAGCCCGATCCAAATACTATTATATTTGTGATATATATATATATATATATATATATATATATATATATATATATATATATATATATATATATATATATATATATATATATATACTGTACAGTGTATATTTAAAAATAAATAAATGCAGTGGTGAAGTTGCTCTATAAATTTTTTTTTTTTGCAAGTGCTCTATAAATTCTTTGAGCTTCAGCTTTTAAAGCCACACCTAAATCTTGTGTGTTACTTTTTTTAATTAAACGGATACCGTTTTTAATCCGAATCTGGCCCGAAATTCTGAAACATGTATACATGGGATGGGTCCGGGTTCAGACCGGTTGCCCGAGACCCGACCCGACCCAAGCCTGACGGACCTATTCAGGCTTATGACATCTAGGCCCGGCCCGACCCAACCCGTTTTACACCCCTAATATTACATGGTCCTTGAGAGCGCCTTTCCTAGAGTAAGCACAATTATTATGAAATTGAAATCAAACTTCCCTATGGCCATCTTTTTAGGTCTCCATCAGATTGAAAGTTAGAATTTGCTATTTTCTTTGTATAGGGATTTATGGGGATTTAATGTACCCTTCTATTTTAAATTTGGGGGAAATTAAGTGCGATAGATCCATACGTAAGTTTCGGTTTTCAAGAAGTCCACATAATATATTTGCATTGAGAGGAAATCATGTATACCATTTTGTCCTCATAGGAGGTCATTTTCAACCTTTATTTTTTTTTAAATATCAAATATATCCATGAGATACTCACTCACTCACCAAATCCTGTAGAATCCGGACGTTTTGACACAAATAACTTTAGCAATTGTTACTCTTAGCTACAATGATTTCATTGTAGTATTTTTTTTTAAATAGCGAGATCTTTAAAAGAAATCGCTACAGTGACTTAGGTCTGCTACAGTATTCCAGATTGCAACAATGATTTCGGTTTGCTACAATATTTTGGGTTGCTATCGGATAGGTTTAGGGTTATGGTTCACTGTTAGGGGTATAGAATTAGGATTAGGATTTGGGTTAGGTTTAAGGTTAGGATTCATTATTAGGTTATAGAATTAGGGTTAGGGTTAGGTTTATGACTAGGGTTCATTGTTTAAGTTATATAATTAGAGTTAGGGTTAGGGTCAAGCTTTCACAACATGAGAAAAACGTTTCAGAATTTTGAAACTTTTTTTTATTGTGTTGTGAAACCGGATTAACTAGATGGTCAATAAAAGGGCATGAGTCATTTTACATGCTGTAAGTGGAAAAAGTTGAATATTGAATTGAACATAAGCTATAGAGACCTTCCGCCTTTACATGTCGTTTCTTGTTTCTTGTATTATCGCGTATTACGCCCTATGCCCATAGTTGTCCTTATTAGCTTTGTACTTCAACTCCCAGTAGATCATATTAATTACAATTAGCCCTAGCCTAGATCCCCCTGGTGTCTCTAGTAGATATAGAATCAGTGGTGGACACATGATTTTTTCTCAGGGGGGTATAATTATTAAAAAGTAACTACAGTCGGAGGCTTCGGCCGGCGGTGTGACAACGCCCCTATCCTTCATTCGATCGCACAGCAAAAGGTCCGTTATGATTTTACCTCGAGTGGAAGAGGATTTCAGTCATTGGTGTCCTTCGAAAATTTGAAGCTATAATTGGTTGACTTAGTCGGGTTGCAGGGGTCATGAATAATAGATTAGATCTTTTTTTTTTTTGAAAAAATTCATACATATCCCCAAAAACCAGTAAACAAGCCCCGATTCTCACTCGATTCTTATTTACTAAGGGCCATGGGATGAACCCTAAGAGTATGCCACGTGTGCAGGTGGTGGACGTCGGCCGACCAGTGGTGGACATCGGTGGCCGGCAACGGGTGGTGGCCAGCGGACGTCGGGGTCGGTCGTGGCCGGGTCACCAGTACAGGGGGCAGCGGCTGGTGTTGACTGATGGGGCGATGGTTGACAGGGGTGGTGGCCGGTGGCGACGGGTGGCCCATGTGACGGTGGGGTGGTGGTCGGCAGCATGGCGGTGGACATTGGCTGGCGGGGATGGTGGCCGACGGGGTGGTGGCGGCCGGTGGTGGGCGGCAGCAAGTGGTGGTGGGCCTGATGGCATCCCCTTATTGAACATATATGGAACCTACTTGTGGAGTTGTTCAAATAGCAATACTCAGTTTGTTCAAATAGAGATACTTGTTTCAAATGTCACTATTGATTTACATCCGGCCAATGATCGAGCAACTTCGAGTGGGCACCTCCACGTGAAGTTGGCAACCAAAAGTTGTCATAAAGTTGGCTGGGATTGTTTTTTGGATAAATTATACTTTGGTTTCATGAATTTAAGCTCAAAAATATTAAACCCCCCTATACTTTTAAAACTACATTTTGCCCTCATTCAATTCAATTTCGCCCAGATAGAAATAACCAAATAAGGAAATCAAGTAGTTGACAAAAGGGGTATTGTCCTAACATTTAAAACTTTAGGGAGTGATTTGGAACAAAAAAAAACTGAGGGGGGTTAGGTATTTTTTAGCTAAGCTTTTTAACTAAGGGGGGTTAGGGAGTGCTATTATACGAAGATTCTCAAACTAGGCATGCAGAATGTATACGGGACAAAACATGCAAGACCCTATTATGGTGAGGAGCGAATCGAGAAATCCACTAAGCAAAAGATCGCAGTTGCAAGATGTGGAGCAATATCATGTACATCTACGGGGCCCTGATTTTCCATTACCATGATATTGTTATGGAATTTTTGTATATAGCCCCTGGAAACTATGCAAATTGTATATTAACCCCTGACTATTTTATATTTACATATTGACCCCTAAAAAATAGGTTACTTGTGTAAATAAACCGCTCATGTCAACTGGCGTCTATTTGGGAGGAATATTTCAGTATATTTATGGTTTGACTCGTAGTTTAATATGACGGTTTTACTGAGACGGTTACACACTTATTTAGGATAAGAGAATCAAACAAAAAACCCTAAACTAGGGCAAATGGAGAGCGTATGAGGTTGAGTTAACTCTGATTCTGAGGGTAAAATTATCATTTGAGACCTCGGGTTAAAGACATATCATGCTTAAAGTCCATCCGGTAACGATGGGTGAAGGTAAACTATATGAATATGCATGGATTATTCCCAACTGATAGATGATTTACACAAAAAAGCCAAGTTTTTAAGGGTTGATATGAAAATATCAAGTTTCCAGGGGTTAATATACAATTATTCTATTTTCAAGGGGACTATATGCAAAAATCCCTATTGTTTGTACATCATGGTGATATTAGCATGAAATGCAACTTGGTTTACAGTGATTTAATGAAAAGTAAAATTTTGTTAAATAATTTATAATCATTTTCACTTCTTTAACAATATCCTTATATATAAATTTCCAAAAGCAGGCAAAAAGAAAAGAAAATAAACAACACTGATCCTGAGGGTTTCCTTTGTTGAGAAGAACTGAAGAGCATGAAGTGTGAGCATACTTCCAACAAGGTAATCCCAAGCAATGTCTGGATCCAGGGGAGCTGAAGAATCTATCATGGAATCTCCTCTTCCTCGGCGATTACTTTAAGATCCTGTTCAGCTGGCCCATAACACACCGAATTCATGGCCGAATCGTCGGGCACACGATAAAAAAAAAAAAAAAACTCTCCTCCATGATTGAATAGGACATGCATAATGGACTTCTTTTTGATGTAGAAACAAACCTAATGGAGTTAGTTAACCATTTAAACAAAGATAAAAGTATTCATGGTGTTCTCCATAGCAATTAGGGTTCAGATTAGTCCCCCTTCCCCCACAAGGTACCTCCAAGTTGTGGAGATTCCATTAGGGTATTCAGTCATCCAGACTTGCCTCTCCTTGTTGACACTTGTCTCAAAGGAAGAGAAGCTGGGAGTTTTAAATTGGACCCTGATAAGTTCTTTTATCTCTCCCTTTGTTCCTTAGCAGGCAAGTGGAGCCAAATGGGCTCTCCTCTCTCCAGTCTCTATGTAGACCCAACACACTAAGAGTCAGTTCCTACCAATGAATGAGGCTGGCAGTGGCAAAAGAAAAAAGCTCATCAGTCTCAATCAAGTTCTGACCCCCAGGAATTTTAGTAAAGCAGAACAAGTCCAGATCATGAGCCCTTGAAGAAAAAAGGATGCATCATGATGCAGACTTTTCTAATGCTAGCCTCAGAGCCCATGCCTGCCAAACTCTGGGGTGGGGTTCAATATATAAACCTCTCTCACCTGTTGGCATTAAAGAAATCTCAAGATCCTCAAAAGACTTGAGAATCTAGGGTTTCCCCCCCTGGGCTTCCTGGTCCCTTTCAAGAATGTAGTGCTCATGCCACTTGGTGCATTTCTTTAAGGCCACTGATATAATGGGGATCCATTCAGTAGTCCAAAGTGAGGTGGGCCAATGGACATCTCCTAGTAAATGTTTGCAGGTGGAAGCATGTATGATATAAGAATCCTGAAGACATAACCAGCTCTTCTGACTCTCAACTTATTGCTATCTTCAGTAGCTTTTCCTTGACCTTTGGAGTTATGCCTTGTTCTTTCTTTTGCTTAGCCAAGCTCAAATTGGACCAGAGAGAGAAATAGAGAGAGCGAAAGAGAGAGACACGTGTCGCGAACACAAGGGTCGGTTCAATCATTGGTTGGTTTGGCATCAATGGGAGCCATCTTAACCAATATATTTTCCGTGACAAGTCTTGATTAACAAATTTGCCAGAATTGCGCGACCAATCTTGAGAGTTATTAAGGATAAATGCTTTTCATAACAATGTCCACATTTTAATGCAAAAAAGAGAGAGAAAAGAATGTCAACATCTTTCTAGTGGAGAATAAGTATGAGACAAGCATGTCAAAGAGCATTATGCTGAAACCCCACCAATCACAGACCAAAGAGATAAGCATCAGACCTATTAATCTGAGATAAGCATCAGACCTATTAATCTGATCACTGTGCCAATCTATGGTAAGCTCAACTAAAACTAAGATTAGCATCAGTATATAGCATTGAGATGATTAAAACCAACTATGGCATGTCTCAATTGACAGAAACTAGTTGCCCATCTCTAGAATGCTTAATCATGCTTCCCCATATATGGATGAGATGGGTTGTGGCATCTTTGGGAAAGAGAATAAAAATGAAACAGATTTGCTTTATAAGGCGAGGATGCGTTTTGTGAATAAATTTTGACAATTAAAGTGTCACCAATAACCCTAGGAGAGGGGGGGGGGGGGGGGGGGGGGGGGGGGGGGGTGAGAGAGAGATGTGGAGGCTAGGGTTTTGGGAGAGAATGAACCATTTCATTAGGGCAAATGCATGGGCAAACATATATACAAGAGGCTATGAGTAGGGTATGGGTCCTATGCACAGTAGAAGATGTATAACTCAATCTATACAAATATCTCTAACACACCCCCTCAAACTCAAGGTGGATCATGCACCAAGAGTTTGCTTAGCAAGAACCGGAAGCATAGAACTAGGTGTGAATTCGTAAAGATTCTATGAGCTCTCCTGCAGGGGAGACATAAGGGAGAGAGATGTTGAGATATGACTCGACGGTACAGTCGTGCGCACGACCTGGAGGGTTCTTGCTCACTAGGGGCTGGCAATTTCGGACCCGACACGGTAGACCCGACATGACCTGATATGAAGTTAGCGGGTCTTGGTCAGGGCTAAACGGGTCCGGGTCGTAAACGGGTCGACACGATAGAGCCGTTTAATAAATGGGTCAGGTCCGGGTTTAGGGTCTGGACACGGTAGACCCGGGAAGACTCGTTTAAAATTCACTGGGTCGTGTCGGGTCGGGTCTGGTCTACCCGCAATCCGATACTATAATATATAGCATCAGCAGGTCTATCGGGTAATGTCGGGTTGAGTCGGATTGGGTCAACTGAATAAACCCGTGTGGTAAACGGGTCTTATCGGGTCTACCAGTTTATAAACAGGTCGGGGTCGGGGTCGGGTTTAGAATCTAGACACGATTAGTTAAACGGGTCGGGTCCGGGTCTACGGGTTTTGGACACGACCCGAAACTAGACACGACACGAACCCGACCTGACACGACCCATTGCCAACCGTAGTGCTCACGACCCGGCCTCCAAGAAAGTTGACGTGTCCCTTGAAAAAGGCGAGTGTCTGTTCCCCACAGTCGTGCGCACGACCCTACAGTTGTGTGCACGCGTGCACGACTTGGAGCCTCGACATTGTCGACGCGTCCTTCAGCGGAAGCCTTCAGGCACTCGTGCGCACAACTTGCCTAGGTTGTGGGCACGATTGTGCCTGGCAGACACGGGTTTGACCCGGTCATGCACGATTGAACTTTCCAATTTTAGTTTTTTGGGGGAATCTCGGGATTGACTTAATGTAACCTATTCCTCTACTATATCAAGGGGTCTAGGGTTATGGGGATAAGCGCTTTTTTACTAGGCATTGAAGAGAAACATTGAGGGAGGCTCGGAGAGGCTTTGGCAAGGGTTTGTTGAAGAAGGAGGTACTTTCGGCAAAGGGAGTTCATCTCGTTGGAGTTGGGCATTGCTTGTAACTCCGGTTTGTTCTTCATTCTAGTGGATCTTTCGATCGTCTTCGCATGTGGTTTTTCCCGCAAGGGTTTCCACATAAATCTCTCATCTCTCTCTCTCTCTCTCTCTCTCTCTCTCTCTCTTTGTGATTGTGTTTCTTCTTGCATTGTTATTTCTCTATTGTGGTTGGATTGCTTGTTCTGCATCAATTCGTATGAGAATCGTTATTTGTGATTGATCTTTGTCGACCCACGTGGTCGGAGCGATACGGTATCGGATTGTTCATCCGGTATCGTCAAGGGCGATCCGCAAAAAACTGGTATCAGAGCAGGTCTTCATCGTTCCTTATCAATTGCCATGACAACCAACCATTCGAAGGTGTCGAATCTCAAGATTGACGTAGAAAAATTTGATGGGAAAAGTAACTTCGCCTTATGGCAAGTTAGCGCTAGAGATCTGTTGATTCAACAGGGTCTCCATAAAGCTCTGTATGGTCTGAAGGCGAAGCCTGCAGATATGTCGGCGGAGGATTGGAAAGAGTTTGATCTTTATGCCTATAGCATAATCCGATCTTGTTTCGGGAAGGAGATCAAGTTTCTTCATCATGTATGAAAGTTTTGCGGTGGTGATCTGGACGAAGCTAGAAAGTTGGCACATGACGAAATCTCTTTCAAGTCAGTTGTTCTTGAAGTAGCAGCTTTACAAGATTCGCATGAAGGAAGGTGCTTCCATCCACCAGCATCTTAATGAATTTAGTTGGATCATGTCTGAATTATTGAATCATGAAGTAGACATCGAAGAGGAAGACAAAGACCTTATCATTCTCTTATTTTTACCGGAGCACTTCGAGCATCTCGTTACGACGATGCTCGACAGGAAGGACGCCATTGAATTAGAGGAAGTCACATTGACCCTCCTATCCAATGATGTCAGAAAGAAGCTTGTTATCTCGGAGTCATAGGCAGATGGTTCTGGCTTGTTTGTGGAGAGAGAAAGGTTAGAGAATAAGGGCTATTCCAAGGGAAAGTCTAGATCTAAGTCTAGATCAAGGAAAGACATGGAGTGTTATTACTGTCACAAGAGGGGCCATATCAATCTTGATTGACCTAAGCTAAAGGCGAAGGGGAGTTTATCTGGAAAGGGTGCACATTTTGAGGTGTCACCTGACAAGGCTCACGTAGCGGAGAACTTGTCAAATGATACAGTTTTAACGATACAGTTCGAGGGGATCTGAATAACAAGTAGATCCTGGATTCTAGTTATTCCTACCACATGTGTCTCAATCGGGATTGGTTCTCCTCCTATCAGGAGGTGAATAGTGGTTCGGTCTTGAAGGGGAATGATTTTGCATGCAAGACCATCGGTAAGGGAGAAATCAAAATCTGTATGCATGATGGCATTGTTAGAACTTTGACCGATGTTCGGCACATTCCAGATTTGAAGAAAAATCTTATCTCTCTTGGTACTCTTGATTCTTTGGGATGCTAGTTCACTGCTCAAGGTAGAGTTCTCAAGGTATCTCGAGGGATTATGACCGTCATGAAGGGTGACAAGATCGGGAGCCTCTATGTTCTCTCTAGGAGCAATGTTACAGGTAGTGGGGCGGTCTCTATTTCGATAGAAGATCGGGAGGCAGTCTCGTCGCAGTTATGGCATAAGCTCTAGGCCATATGAGCGAGAAAGGCCTCTCCGAGTTAAGCAAGCAAGATTTGCTGTCAGGTGTGAAGAACGTCAAGCTTGACTTTTGCGAGCATTGTGTGTTCAAGAAGCAACACCTGGTCAAGTTTGGTACGACTGTTCATCGCACAAAGGGGATGTTAGATGATGTTCATACAGATAATTGGAGTCATTCCAGAGTTGCTTCTATAGGAGGATCAATGTTCTTTGTCTCTTTTATGGATGACTATTCTAGAAAGGTCTGGCTATATGTTGAAGACCAAAGATCAGGTATTCAAGACGTTTCGAAGATGGAAGACTTTGATGGAGAAACAAACTGGCAAGAAGTTGAAGCGTCTCCATAGTGATAATGGAGGAGAATTTATATTAAAGGAGTTCCAGCACTATTGTGAGAAGGAAGGCATTGCCAAACACTTTACAGTCAAGGAGACACCTCAGCAGAATGGTGCCATAGAGAGGATGAACCAGACTTTACTCGAGCGAGCACGCTGCATGCTCTCTAAGTCCGGATTGGGTAAAGAGTTTTGCGCAGAGGTCATTAACACGATATCTATTTGGTGAACAGGTCACCAGCTATTTCGATTACTTTAAAGACTCCGAAGGAGGTTTGGTCAGGCAAACTGGCGGATTACTCGATCTTGCGAGTGTTTGGATGTCCAGCTTACTATCACGTCAAAGATAGCAAGTTGGATCCACGTGCAAAGAAAGGCATATTCTTGGGGTATGCTTCCGGAGTAAAGGGGTATATAGTTTGGTGCCCAGAATTGCGTAACTTCATTATTAGTAGAGATGTGACTTTCAATAAAAATCAGCTGCAGACTTCCAGCAGGTCGAGGTTAGAGATTGATCTTAAGGGAAAAAGTCATGGTGATCAGTTGCAGGTGGAGCTACAGGCTCCTATAGTTTCTATAGAGGTAAAACAGACTACTCTGACAAAGGTGACTACTCCAAAGGAGACAGTTTAGGTTCCAGTGTATCAGTCTGTTGCTGCCAGTAGGCTGAAACAGACTATCAGAGCTCCAGTCAGATACGGGTACGAGGAGTTAGTTGCTTATGCACTAACCCTTGTTGATAGTGATGAGCCGATCGCTTTTCGAGAGACAGTCTAGGATAGGGATTGCATTCAGTGGGGTGTGGCCATTGGAGAAGAGATTGAATCTCTTCACAAGAATCAGACTTGGGAGCTTGTTGCGAGACACAGAGGGCAAAAAGTGATCGACTGCAAGTGGGTTTACAAGTAGAAAGGGGAGGCTCCAAGTGGTCTTGGTACAAGGCGCGATTGGTAGCTAAGGGCTACTTACAGAAGGAAGGTGTTGACTATACTAAGGTGTTTTCACTTGTGGTAAAGCACACCTCTATTCACGTTTTTTTGGCTATGGTGGCGTTGTTTGATCTCGAGCAAGAGCAGCTAGATGTAAAGACAACGTCCTTGCATGGCGAGTTCGAGGAGCTTATCTAGATGTAGTAGTGCGAGGGGTTTGTGGTGGAAGGAAAGCAAAACCATGCGTGCCGATTAAAAAAGTCCTTGTATGGTCTCAAGCAATCACATAGACAGTGGTACAAGAGATTCGACATATTCATGGGGGATCACGGGTACATCAGAAGCGAGTATGATCACTACGTCTACTTTAGGAAGCTTCGTGACAGTTCCTTGATATTTCTCCTTTTATATATGGATGATATGCTTATTGCTGCAAAGAACATGTTAGATGTCGATGTTCTGAAATCTCAGCTCAATGATGAATTTGAGATGAAGGACTTGGGCAGTGCAAAGAAAATCCTTGGGATGAAGATTCATAGGGATCGGAAGCGTGGTACAGTTCATTTGACGCAGAGGAGTTATCTTCAGAAGGTGGTTTCTCGTTATGGGATGGATTATGCTAAGCCATTTAGCATCTCCCTTGTTGCACATTTCCGATTATTGACGAGACAGTCTCCGAGCACCGATGACGAGCATGCTTACATGGCTCGTGTGCCGTATGCGAGTGCAGTCGGTAGTTTGATGTATGCCATGGTGTGTACTTGTCCAGATATTGTACAGGTGGTCAGTATGGTCAGTCGTTACATGACCGATCAGGAGAAGGAGTATTGGTAGGTCATGAAGTAGATATTACGGTACCTTCACGGTACACTTGACTTGGGATTACTCTTTCAGTGGGATGACGAGTCAGTTAGAGATACAATGGGATATGTTGATGCAGACTATGCCGGTGACTTAGATAGACGTTGATCTATGACAGGTTATTTATTCATGCTGGCAGATGGTCCAGTGAGTTGGAAGACTTTCCTACAGGACACGGTTACACTGTTGACGACAAAGGCTGAATACATGGCCATTACGGAAGGTGACAAGGAGGCGATTTGACTCCAAGGCATTGTGGGTGAGTTCGATTTATCACAAATTAGCATAGAGATATTTTTGAATAGTCAGAGCACTATCTATTTAGCGAACGACGATCAAATTCATCACTCACGGATGAAGTATATATATTTCCGTTATCACTTTATCCAGCAGTATATCAAGCAGAAGACAGTTTCTTTCAAAAAGATTTCCACACATGATAATCCTGTCGATATGTTGACGAAGCCGGGTTCCAGTGACAAAGTTCAGGCATTGCTTGAGACTAGTCAAGATGATCCGAGGAGTTTCACACCTTCAGGTGCTGGCACCTTCAGGGTGCTTTGCATGTTTTCGGGATGCGTTTCGGAATGCTAAGGAGGCATCGTTTGAGCACCATCAGGGTGCAGGTGAAGTCGACGATGGATTTAGATTCACACTTCTCGCCAAGGTAGAGATTGTTGAGATATGGCTCGACAGTACAGTCATGCGCATGACCTGGAGGGTTCGTGCGCATGACCCGACCCTCAGAGAAAGTCAATGCATCCCTTGAAAAAGGCGAGCGTACGTCTGTTCCCCACAGTCGTGCGCACAACCTGGAACCCGAGATTATTGATGCATCCTTCAGCAGAAGCCTTCAGGCAGTCGTGCGCATGACTTGCCCAGGTTGTGCGCACGACTATGCCTGGCAGACATGGGTTTGACCCGGTCATGCACGATTGAACTTTCCAATTTTGGATTTTTAGGGGAATCTCGGAATTGACTTCATGTAACCTATTCCTCTACTATATAAAGGGGTCTAGGGTTTTGGGGATGGGAGCTTTTTTCTAGGCATTGAAGAGAAACATTGAGGGAGGCTCGGAGAGGCTTTGGTGAGGGTTTGTTGAAGAATGAGGTACTCTCAGCGAAGGGAGTTCATCTCGTTGGAGTTGGGTGTTGCATGTAACTCCGGTTCGTTTTTGATTCTAGTGGATCTTCCGATAGTCTTCGCCCGTGGTTTTTTCCGCAAGGGTTTCCACGTAAATTTCTCGTCTCTCTCTCTTTGTGATTGTGTTTCTTCTTGCATTGCTATTTCTCTATTGTAGTTGGATTGCTTGTTCCGCATCGATTCATCGGAGAATCGTTATTTGTGATTGATCTTTGTCGACCCACGCTATCGAAGCGATACAGTATCGGATTGTTCATCTGGTATCGTCAAGGGCGATCCGTAACAAGAGAAATTTCAGGTTTTCATTGTGTGTCAAGAGAAGTAGCAATCTAGCTTGATGTTCTTCTTTATCTCGTGAAAGACCGGGTAGCTTGCAATTTGTATAGCAATCCGAATGTCGTAGCAAAGAACCGTAGGTCCAAAAATCTCTACTCCTAGATCCTCAAGGAGATGCCGTAGGTGAATAATCTCCTTAAAGGTTAAGGCCATATATAGCTCGAAACTCTACCTCAGTGCTGAAGAGAGAAACAATTTTATGTTTCTTGCTATGCTATGAGATGAGAGATCGAGTCTCCAAGAAACATACAGTACCCAGCAGTCAAGCGAGTTGTAGTCGAATCCCCAGTCCAATTAGCATCAGAGTAGGCACGTAGGACCAGAGGTGAAGTCAAGAACAGGAAGAGCGACCGAGTGATAGTTTCTCGAAGGTACCAAAGAATTCACATGAGGACACCGTAGTGAGCACAGTAAGGAACCTTAAGAAATTAGTTGATGTTGCTGACTGTGTGGGGCAATGTCAGGCTTGGTAATATCGAGGTAGACCAGTTGACAAACGATTTATCTATACTAAGTAGGTTTTGCAAGAGGCTCATCATATGTAAGTTCAGAGCTTTGTTGAAGATGTGGTTCCATATAAACCGCATACAACTCCAAGGTTCATGCACGAAGAAACGGTAGAAGATAGAGCATCGAGAGATAGGAAGGATTGACCAGAAGAGTCGTGCACATGACTTCCAGGTCGTGTGCACAACTGGCATCGACATATTTGTTGGGCGAGATGATAAAGTCAAGTCGTGCGCATGACTGGTTACGACAGTACGCAGGTGTGGCGGTTTAGGCTACATTTTCTCGTGGGTTTCCTTCTACAAGTCTTACACGAATGTATGCCTATATAAGGGCAAGTCTAGGATGAACCTAGGTACAGAGAGAAGCCATAAAAGAAGTCAATCGTCATCAAGGGAGAGAGAGTGCCATCCAAGGAAGCTTGCGGATTTCTGTACAGATTTCTTCTTTCTCCGGGTTTGAAGGTTGTGGGATCTAACTCTTATGGGGGGATTCTCTTTATGGGTATTGAGAGGGATTGGTAAGAGGCAAAATCTTGTACTCGTGTTATCTCCTCAATAGATCGTCGTTGCCGTATATCTTGTGTGATTGCTTTGTGTTTGTGCTTGTATTTTATTTATTCATCTTTTTGGTGGTGGTGAGCCATCGTCTTCTCCGTGCAAGTTCTCCAACCTTCGGTGCTCTCTCTCACTTTTTCTACTGCGTGAGAGCCTCGGATCACAACAAATTGGTATCAGAGGTTCTTGTTCGTGATTCGGAGGTGCTAAATCGATGTCAAAGAATTCGGAAATGACGATTCAAGATTCGAACCTACGGTTCGAGGTTGAGAAATTCGATGGGCAAATAAAATTTGGCATCTGGCAAATACAAGTCAGGGATATGTTGATTCAAGGCGGTCTACAGAAGTCTCTGAAGGGATTCAAGACGGACAAGATGTCGGACGATGATTAGATTGAGTACGATTTGAAGGTGGCGAGCGCAATTCGAATGTTTCTCTCGAAGATTGTATTGGCAAAACATCTCCAGGGAAGACTTTGCGGTAAAACTGTAGGAGAAATTGGAAAGTTTGTACATGGTCTAGTCTCTTACGAATCAGTTGTACCCGAAGTAGAAAATCTATACTTTTTAGATGGCGGAAGGTACAAGGATGTCAGAGCATATTTAGGCCTTCAATCAACTAACGGAAAATCTCCTTAATATCGGTGAAGATATGAAAGAGACGGATAAGACGCTTCTTCTTCTAGGATCTTTAACCAAGTCCTACGAGCATCTGAAGGTCACGATGCTCTACGGGAAAGACACCATCAAGTTTGAGGATGCACAGGTACATTCTTCACAATGGAGCTCCGGTTGAAGGGGTTGAGCGAGGCAGAAGGTGACAACCAATCAAAGGCGCTTATGGTGGTAGTGGGGGTGAAGAAGACGATGGAGCAAGTCACTTGTTGGAAGTGGGGAAGACCCGGGCACTTCAAATCGGAGTGCAAGTGGAAAGGTGGAGCAAGACTGTATTACTCAGGGTCATCCAAAGTCAAGGATGACGTATCCATCGGTTATGCCTCGTCAATGGACTCTGATGAGGGAATGTTCTGCTGGCTACCACTGATGTTATATCAGATCAGAACTGGAAAATTGATAGCAGGACCACACATCATATTTGTTCACATAGGGCATGGTTCGACAGGTATGTGGAGGCAATGGGTGGCAAGTTGACAGCTGGCGATGGCTCCAAGGTGTCGATAAGGGGAGTCAAAAATATTTGACTTGAGATATCTGACGATCAGATACGGACACTCAATGATGTCTGTCATGTTCCGAAGTGGAGGGGTAATCTAGTCTCTCTTTCCAGGCTAGATTCTTTCGGGTGCACCTTCATTAGTCAAGGTGGAGTTGTGGAGGTTTGGAATGGAGGTTCCATGATCAT